>OZ010645.1:15159284-15759284 GCA_963932195.1 Empis livida
CTACACGGAGATACCAAATATGTGGGGATTGCTTTCAGTTTTAAGGTTTTTCATTTTTTTGCTACAAATTCTGATGTTTTGTATTGAATCTCATTAAATTTCCATATTT
This sequence comes from Empis livida, assembly GCA_963932195.1. Taxonomy (NCBI): domain Eukaryota; kingdom Metazoa; phylum Arthropoda; class Insecta; order Diptera; family Empididae; genus Empis; species Empis livida. The sequence continues at coordinate 15,159,394 of OZ010645.1, forward strand.
TCTCGATTTCTCGGGCAATTTTTAATATTTGGTATCTCCGTGTAGGGAATTTAATTTCCAGCTCATTTACGAAGACTTTTTCCAAAAATATTCAAAATTGCCCGAGAAATCGGTAAAATATGAAAATTTAATGAAAATCAATACAAAACATTAGAATTTTTTCGCAAAAAATTGAACAAACTTAAAACTGGAGCAATCCCCACATATTGGGTATCTCCGTGTAGGGACTTTAATTTTCAGCTTATTTCCGAAGACCTTTTCGAAATATATTCAAAAATGCCTGAGAAATCGTTAAAATATGAAAATTTAATGAAAATTAATACAAAATATCAGAATTTTTCGCAAAAAATTGAAAAACCTTAAAACTGAAGCAATCCCAACATATTTGGTATCTTCGTGTAGGGAATTTAATTTCCAGCTCATTTCCGAAGACCTTTTCGAAAAATATTCAAAATTGATCAAGAAATCGGTAAAATATGGTAATTAATCTTATGGTGGTTTTATTGAAATTGAATTTAAAACCAGAAAGAACTGCGGAATTGTTAACTTTACTATACTTTATATAATGTTATTGAAAATTTTAAAATCAATTTTATGAAATTGTAAATTCTTATAGAATTTATAAAAACAAAATTTCAGTGGTTTACTATTTTTTTATTATTGTGAAATACTGAAAAAGAAATATGCTCTAGTTTCAAGAAGTTAAATTTTATAGAACTTTGGTATTTACTGAACCATTTTATAGAACTGTATATAAAATAATGATATTAAATTTATTTTTAATTTTATTGCATGACCAAACTTTGTGCACTCTTATGCACAATTTATAGTCATTATAAATTTCAATATTATTGTTTTTTCTGAATTTTTTAAAAACTATAATTATTTTTAATGTAGTTGTTAAATTTAATAGATATTCTATGGCTATATTTAGTTTCATGTTGTGCTTCGTATTTTATTAATCTTTATATTTCAATAGTAAAAAAATAAATATATTTATAATTGAAAATTAAAAAAAACTGCATTAATTTTGTGTAGAATTTGTTACTATTTGATACTTTTCAGTTCTTTTATTGGCAACATTCTGTAATAGTATAGTTGTTTTTAATAAAATAAAATAAATGAACAAAATTGGAATTTAATTGAACTAATTTATGGTTTAAATTTTATTATTATTAAATCAAATTTTTGAAATTGTAATACATACTTCAAAGATTTCTCATTATTTTTAATTAAAAATTCTAAGTTTTGTTCAGATTATTCCATATAATTAATTTAAATTAGTTTATAAAGTTTATATATAATTAAAATAAATTAAATTAAAATAAATGAAAATCTGTACTAAATCAATACTGTTGCATGGTGCAGACTATTTAGTTTAGTTATTGCTTTTAATCAATTTTACCATATATCACAATAAATGAATGGTATTAAATATCACATAATTTTTAAATTATTTTGCTAAAATAATTCTAAATAGCTCAAAAAATAAAAATATAAAATATTCAGAAACATTTAAATATATTAATAATATTGTCTCAACAACATCTTTAAATTTATATTTTTATTATGATATAGTCTAACTCCTTTTTTTTGTAAATTTTTTTTACCACAAATTCATTTATTCTTTAAGTACATAATAAACCTAAAATTTAAGATTACAGTAAAGGTCTTACCATTGTATAACAAATCCAAAAATGTATGTACTACTTTGCAGGTAAAAATTCGTGGACAAAAAAATGTAAACTTAAAGTTTATTTAAGAAGGATTCATACTACATACTCATAAATAAATTTCTGTTTATCATAAAAATTATTACTTTCTTTGCCTGCAAGTATATAAATATTTACAGATTCATAATATCAACAATTCTGAAGTATTATAACGTAAATAACTTACGCTAACATATAAATATTCTTTAAATTTGGTTCACCATTCTACTTCTCCAAAAGATTTGAAAATAAATCATAATGATGACAGTCGTAAGAACATAAGAAAATTTACTTTTCAAATGAAATATTTATAATGTTTTAATATTGTAAGAATATGTTGAGATTCTGCTCCATAATACTATGTACTTCTTCTGCTCCATAATACTTTCAGAATATAAATCTGACTTAATATAGCTGTCGCAAAGTTTTTATAATAATAATTGTGTACTCATTTAATTAGTGGTAAAATATGAATATTGGTACAAAAGGAACAACTTAATATATTCTTTAAAATTATTTTTACAAAGGTTTGAGATTATGAAAATATAATAAATGCACTTCAAATGTTTGAAATTTATTTCAAACATTTGTAATTCTGAGGCTAATTAAAGTTCGTATAAATTTTTAATTGTAATCATAAAGTAATTCTAAATTTATCACAGAACATTATGATATCATATGACAATATAAATATTTCATTTAGAAAGTAAATTTTCTTAAGTTCTTATGAGTGGCATCTTTATGATTTATGATCATCAATATGATTTACTGCAAAAGAAATAAATTTTCCAAATATTTTGCAAAAGTAGAATGATGCACCAAAATAAAAGAATACGTTATAGAGTAAGTTATTTATGTATCTTTTTTGTTTATACTATTACATAAATTCTAAAATATTAACTATAATTATTTAGTTTACTTGAAGTTTCAAATAGTATACTAAATTACTTGATATTACTCCAAAAGAAATAAATTTATCCCAACTACAATCAGAAATATGTTCACAAGTAATGAAAAGTTATATCACAAGTAATAAAAGGTTTAATCATACCGAAATTTTACATTAAACTATATGAAAAGCCTAAAGGTTTGATAAAAGCATATTTTGAAAATATAGTTTTATAACAACTTAAAACAACAATTTTCTTTTTTTTTAATTAATTATTCTGTTTTTAATTTTAGTGGAATTTTTGTTTTCAAAAAGTAGTAATTGTACAACGGAAAAGCTTTCGAATAAATATTTCATAATCATAATATTGCCAAAAGGTTTTTAGTAAATTTAAAACAACAACAAAAAAGAAAATTGTTGTTAAAATTTGAGTATTTATTTAGTACACGTCAACGACCTTACTTACGAGTAATAAAAAAAAGCTTGTAACTCTATATTTATAAAATAATCCTTTGATGTGTTCTTTTACTAATCTGAAAAACAAAGGATTTATCACTCACTCCGAAATTATCATTAAAAAGAAAGCAATTATCCCTTTATATCTTTATTCGCTTGAAAATCTTAAGGCTATTAATGTAAATATCCTAAGAACATTATAAGTTTCCTTTAATAAATAACTAAGTAAAATCTTTTGTAATTAATATTTTCTGAAAAAATCTACCACATAATAATACAAAATTAAAGAACACAATACTTCGTAATATTTGCAAAAAATATCATACACAGTTTATTTATTTATTGCTATTACTGTCCGTACAGTAATTTATTGAAATTAGCACATATTTTAAACATATTCGCTAAAGCTATTAGTATTATTCACTAATTCTTCATAATTTTACCGACCAAGGTTAACCGACAGTGATATTCTAATTTAATCGACAATGGTCAATATAATGACATCAAGTTTTTGAATATTTATTTGTGAAAAATACTGCATGTAATAATAATTAATAAACACAGCTAATGCAGATAAATAAAAATATTTCCTAATACAGAAAATGATATAAAATTACTACAGATATGCCTTCATTTTTGTCTTGTGGGCTTTAATTTAATAAATATTATTATTATTAATTTGTGGTTTGTATAATAATAAACCATTATTATGTTTATTGCGGAAAATATTAAATTAACTTATTTACCTTCAAAAATTTCAGAGTTCTAATTTTGAAAATGTGAATTATATAATATTATCTGATACCGTATAATTATAAAAATTATTACAAAATATCAAGTTTTATTTGAACTATAAAAATGTTAATATTAAAAAATGATAAAATTAAATTTAACCAAAAAGGGCTGTAAAAGAAGAATTTTTATACGATGGTCTTGTAACAACATCCATCAGGAAGTAATATACATTAGTTTAAAATATATCTTTCATATTCCCATAAAAATTATTATTATTTCTAGGGAAAATTATTCAAAGGTACGGAATTCCTACACTATACATGTTAGACACACAAATCCACTGAGATAAAGTAAAATTTCATAACAAAGATTACATTGAGCTTTTAATTTTATTTATATAAAAAAAAGTTATTATAAATTGTATATAAATGACCTTCTCAAAGTTTATGACATTTAATATCCTTAAAAAAAAAAGATAAAGGAAGAAAATAACCTTTGAAAATTATAATTATATTCTTGTCTATAATATATAACATTAAGCAACCATAGATTACATAAACCAATGAACTGAAACTATAAAACATAATTTATACAACAGGTAAAATATTCGTTTACCTGATAACTATATATAAAAGACAATTTTTATACTCAGTTAATTATACAAACCATTATAATTATCTAAATGCATATTTTGAAGTTAGCTGGAAAGTTTTTCAAGTCCATAAACATTATCCCAATGACTGTACAAGTTACATTGTACGTAAATATACAAATAAAATATTCATAATAATTGCAATGGAAAACGATTATATTAAAGGATAATTTATAGCTTTTTATATTTTGTTTAATTATAAGGAATCTAATTATTCTCTAGAGAAATGTTTTATTTGTTAAATATTTATTCAAAGAATCTTTGAAAAAGAATATTCTTAGGCAGATCATGCGTATTTGTAAACTTGGAAATAAAAAGAAAATTATATAATTTTTCAATTCTATGTACTCTAAGTTTCAAAAAAAATTTAAGTAAGTAAAATCAATATTTACTACATCATCTGATTAATTTTCACAACCGAATGAATTTAAATTGAAAGTTCAAACCACATATTCAGTAAAAATTAACTTAAGGTTAAACTCTGACTGTGAAACTGGCCATAAATTTTTTTAGAAATCATATTAATTCCACAAAAAAAACATATAGATAGAATTTCATGTAACTTTTAATAACATTAGAAAAAAGCTTAAATTTAGAATTAAATTAAACTTTGAAAAATTTATTTTGATAGTTAATATTCTGAAAAATTATTTTTGTACTTAATATTATTAAAAATGTATAAATTAATAACTTTATTCCTTAATCTCGTTACATGTAATTGTAGCAAATTTAGTGATTATTTATTATTTTTTGAAATTAAACTCTAAAACTCCAGTACAATTTTATCAACTATTCCTATAAATTGTCACGAAAATTTCCAGTTTCGCTTCACTTAATTTTTGTTTTTTTAAATTAATAATTTTTTTTTAATCTTAGAAAATAATCAGCAAAGTTTTAAATTTTATACATAAGTTTTAAAATCTGATAACTTAGAATAGGTAAACTTTATAATACGTAAAGAAATATTCCAAATAAATAGTAAGTACTCGGTTTATTCATTTACCACAAAAGAAATAATTTAAAATTTACTCTTTAATAGTAAATTGTTTTAAAATTTACTCTTTAATAGTAAATTGTGACACAAGCAAAACTTTTGAAATTAGGTCAACAAAATTTCATATTTTAACTTTCTAGGTTTATACAAAAAAAAATGATTTAGAAATAAATGATGATAGTAGTACTTGTGGCCAAAACAAAATATATTTTAGATATTTAGCCAATATTATTTCCACAAAACCAAAAAAACATTTATTATCCTGCAGCAATGAAACTATTTATTGTTTTGTTTTTGTTTTTTTTTGTAGTTAGATGCGAATCTAATAAATGCATTTATAAGAGGTTTTTTTCCAATTTACACATATATACATATAGCTATAAATCCTTTATATTGTTTATAAAGAGAAAAAAGAAACTAATGCTATTTAATTTTTTTGTTTGATATATATATATAAGATGAATCACCTGGCTGTGATCCAAAATTACCAAATAAGACAATGTATTGCAGTGGTACATAACTTATAAATTAATAATAAATGAAACAAAGAATAAATTATTTTAAAAAAATATTGTAATATGGAAAAATGAAAAAAAAATTAAAATGACTACCAATTATTCAATATATTTGAAACAATTACCTATGGTAAATGAATGTTTAATTATAATTTTTCTCAATAGGATCAGAATCAATCAATTCACTCAATTTGTGAATTGATTGATTCTGATCCTATGAGTTTAACTCAAATTTACGTTTTTAATTTTAACTATGATTGCATCTAAATTATTCAATATATTTAAATAATTTAGATGCAATCATAGCAATTATTCAATATACCAATTATTCAATATATTTGAAACATATACCAATTATTCAATATATTTGAAACAATTACCTATGGTAAATGAATGTTTAATAATAATTTTTCTCAATAGGATCAGAATCAATCAATTCACTCAATTTGTGAATTGATTGATTCTGATCCTATGAGTTTAACTCAAATTTACGTTTTTAATTTTAACTATGATTGCATCTAAATTTTTATTTCATAATTTTTACAGATATAGTGGTGAATTTTGAAACTTTTTATTTATAAAAATAATAACTTTGAAACTTTCATAGAACTTTGGGAAAAAAGTTAAAATGTATGATAATAAAACTTTCAAAGCTTGTTTAGATTTAATATTAACCTAGCAGTGTGTTTATCTTATCACTGAACCAACTAATAATAATTAGCTTTTGAAGTGTTGAAAAAAATTTTCCTCTATTGTGAATTAAAAACTGATGAAATTACTTATTCTATTGTGAGTTTTCTTAAATTTCAAATATAGTAAAAATTAAGTATCATTTTTAATAAATAAAGTTTTTGGATGGTAAAATTGAGAAAGTCTACTTTCCAAAAAACCGTACCTTTTCGTACCAAATAATTTTTCTATTTTTCCCACATTTGACAATAATAAGCTACAAATTAATGGATATAAATTCCTAATTTTAGTATTCGAAATACTAATCCGTGAGTTTTCACATCCTTGGAATCTGGAATAGATAAAATGTTTCTCAACAAATATTATGTGTGACAGACTTGCAAATGTATATTTTTTTCTTTGTGACCAACATTAACCAAAAAAAAACAAATATCCTTTTAAGGAAAAAATATAATAAAAAAATAAACTATGTATTTTCCTTGAAATTATAATAAAATTATACTGACCTTTATTACGTTTTTATTTTTAAAGATGTGAATTACGTAAAATTGCAAGAATAATACAATCCTTTTAAGGTTTTTATTAACGAACTGTAGTATAGTAAATTTATTATAATATCAGTTTTTACCTATTTAGTATTTACCAGTCATTTTATTAATATAATTTTCCTGGATAATTAATTATTTTATTGTAAAATCACATTGTTTTACATTTTTTTATGAAGATTGATTGTTAACAATTTTGGAATACTATTATTATATTTGATAAATATTAGCCATCTTACAAGAGAATATTTTACTCTAATAATGTAATAAAATAATATGAGTTTCTGTTTTATAAAGATATTCAAAATATTTTGTGAGATTCTTAAATTAATTCCAATATAAACATAGTTAAATAAATATTCAAAATATAGTAATTTAAAAACCAAAACTATACTTTTGGATATTTTATTAGAGGTTTTAGATTTTACTTTTAATAATTTCAAAAGGGTGCCATTTTTACTTAAAATGCAATTAAAGGGTATTTCAATAAATTGTAGCTTAAAACTATAAAAAAATCTAGAAAATTCTATTCTGGTTAATATATTTAGTTGCAATTTCACGTTTTTCCAGTAATATTATCTACAAAATACCAGAATATTTATTTTACGTTCTATGAAAATAATTACTAATCTGAATATTTCATATGAAAAATTATTTAGTCCTTTCATTGAATATAAATTTTTTTATCTTCTATTTTTACCCAGAAAAAACCCATTTTCACTATTTCACTATTTCAAATTTTGCATTCATTATAACTCAACTATTACGACATTATAAAGTAACCAATTCATAATATTGTATACGACATCAAAATTTATCTAATAAGTTGCTTCGAGTCATAGTCATAAGTCGAAATTTGGTAATAAAATTGTCAAGTTTTTTATGTTTTTATTTCGCTGTTAGTGATTATCGTTTATTAAATGATGTTGTAAATTATTAAACTCTTAATAATCAAAAAAAAAAAAAATTAATACCGTATATGATAAAGTATTGTTATGATATATTTTTTTTTTTTGCCAGAATACAATTTTTTGTTGATCATTTTTATGTTCAAGGAATTAGCACATCAATTATTAATTTTATTGCACTATAGACTATAATAATATAAATTACCATGTTGAATTGGGTAAATTTATTTATATCTAACCGACAATTATATATTAATCGTCAAACGTAATTTAGAATATCGCATTAATTGTATAGATAAAACATGAAATTCGAAAAAAAAACAACAAGAATATTTTTTCCATGCTAAAATAATCGAAATTTTTAACAAAAGCTTAAGAAGCATATTAGTAACATTATTGATTTATAACATGATTATAAGCATAGAATTTTAATGCATTCATATTATTTAATATATTTTCACGTAATTATATTTTAATGAATTTAAATTGAAAATGTTATTTCTAATGAATCCGATAAAATGCATATTTGAATTTATGAATAAATGGAAAATTTAGAAAATTTAATTAAACATTTGAGATTAATTGAAATAAATTATGTAACTATTACTATAAGGAAATTTCAATTTAAATTATTATTCTGTAAAACAAATAAAATTTATATTTAATAAATATTTATGAAAATATATTACGAAAATGTATGTCAACCAATTATATTTAAGAAGATAATAAAAAAAAATTTTTTTTTTAAAATAAAACATTTTAGATTTCTATTTTAAGGATTGTTAATAAAATTTTCTAGAATTTATAAGAATATTCGTCGAAAATCCAGATTTACAGCGAATTCATAGATTTCCGAAATTTTTTACAGTAGACAAATTACTTTAAGCAATTTTATATATTACATAAAAATGACGTATAAGGATAATGATTCAAGAAAAAAAAACATATTTCTACCAAGAAAACATTTTTCAATTATGATAAGAATTTTTTTTTTATCTACTTGCAGACAACAAATTGAAAATTCTTTTAAAAAAAAGTGCTGATCTCATAATAGGAAAATATTAAACTCTATCTATACTAATACGTAGAGACACTACGTTTTTCTTTTAAAAAAAAAATTGTTTACAATAAATATTAATAAAACTGACTTTATTAATAAACTAATGCAACGAAAAATTAATGGTAACTTTTAAATATTAATTTGTAATAAAAATTATTTTAAAAATAAGTTTTTAATGAAAAAAAAAAAATTAATGCCTACAACCTACATATACATAAATCAAAAAATTTTCCCGCCATAATATTTAAGGGAAATTTTAAATTTTTCTTATCAACAATATTATACTGTTACTACACACATTATGCTTAACACAAAAAAAAAAAAGAAAAACAATTTCAGTGTATATTTTTATATCTATTGCGTTTATTGCGTAGGTCGGTAGAGGGCATAAACTTTATATTATGTATACTGTCATACCGTTTACATAATTATGATAAATTACTAATACCAAAGTAAATATATTTGTTGTTGCTAGTGGGTTCATGAGAAAATATATAATAAAATAAAAAAAAATTTCCACATATCAACCAGTAGGATAACGTGTTGAATATTTTTCGCGATGATTTTCATTAATATTTATATGTATTAGTGTAAAGGGAAATTCTTTATTTTTTATATGTATATGTGTACATATTTTGTATTTCATATATGATTTTATATAGGTAGGAAAGATCTTTTTATATAAAAACAGAAATGTTATCATGGATGATGGTCAGTTAATGGTAATACGTGCTACGTTTAACACTTTCTTATAGTATATTATACAGTAAAATATATCTTAAAATTATAACATTTTAACACTTTAAATGCGGTTAAGTGTATAAAGTGTGAATATAGTAAAAAAATAATAATTTTGTTTATAGTTTTTTTGTTTTTTAAAGTAGAAACATAAAAACATAAATTTTTTTTTAAAAAATTTTTTAAAGTGAATTTAATCAATTTGTTAATACTTAGTTTATTTTTAATTTAAACTTTGTTAATCGCTTTATTATTTAAATTTGAAAAATGTGGATAAAAATTGAATTTTTTATATTATTTATGATTATTGGAATGAAAGGATTTGTACAAGGTAATAATTATTTTATTTTTTTTTATCAGAATTTGTACATAATTATTGAATATATAAAATATTTTGGTGCAAAAATACTAAATTTACTCAAATAATATAATAAAATATAAATAATTAAATTTTTTAATAGAAATATATTTGAACATAACTTATTGCTTAATTCTTAAATTTTAAACTATTTTAAACTCAGAATAACACGTTTATATTTCAACTCATACATATTTATATAAAATTGAAACAATACACTAAGAAAAATCTTAAAATTCTAAAAATTTAAATCAACAGCTTTGGTTTACTTAAAGCATATATGTATACTTAATAGTTTTAATTGGAATTCACTTCTAGAGAAAATACAATGTTAAATTATTGTCCTAAGTTTGAGATTTCTTCAAATAGAACGTTTAAGTTGTAATTTAAATTTAAGTCGTTTAAATAATTATTAAAGCTATTAAATTAAGAATCCCTGTAATGTATTTAAGTTAAAGCTTTATAAAAGTATCACAATTTAATAATATCAAATCTGATTTATGAAGTATGACCTAAATTAAACGAAAACTGGCAAAATTTGATTAACTTTTATAGAGTTTTTAATTTTTGTCAACCAAATACTCATTCGCATTTTTATTAGAAACTAATAATTTTACTGTTAATTCAGTATGATATATAAAAATTATTATCTCGAATTTAATAAGAAATTACTATATTATTTGGTCATAAACTTGTAATAATAGAAAGCACTAGACTAAAGTCATGTTTAACGATCCAAATGTTAAGTAAATAGCATAAATATTATTTATAATTCACAAACTTAATGAATATTTAAATTAAATTTCTCTCTAAAGATTTAACACATTTTTGTTTTGCATAAAAATATTCCATATTGTAATTATTTCATTTAGAGTTCTTAAAGATCTTTTTTCCGTTGATTATTATATCTGGACTATTTATGTAATATTTTCATTTCATAATTTTTTTTTTTAGAACATATTTCTTATTTTGTTTCATTAGTTTATTATACAACATAATATAATCAAAATATAAAATTGCAAAATTACTTTTATCTAATCAGATTTTCGTTTATTTACTTATTTCTTTTCGTGGCAATATTATAGCCTTCTATTGTTTATGATCTATCAACACAAAATTTCATATAAAGCTTTCGTTTTTTTTTTTTTGATAGACATAAAAATGTTTAAATCTTTTCTTTTTTTTTATGTGTATACATAACTGCATAAAATAGTGCTTTTAATCGCAATAGTCGTAAATTTAATCCTATGGAAAATAACAAGTGTTTTTACAGGTGGATTATTGTTTTAAAAACAAATATTTATTTAATTTTATTTTTTTTCTCGTTGGTATAAAAACTTAGAAACGCATTTAATTTTACATAAAAAAAGGACATTGTTTCTTAATTAATAAAATAAAATTCCAATTGAATCTTGTAATTAACACTTGTAATTAAATAAGAATTTTTATTGTAACCATTTTAAATATTTAATTTTTCGATATAATGAATTAATTTCTAACAAAGTGAAAATGGTGAATAATAATTGCATTTAATTTGTAGGACAATTTTTCAGATCAAACGAATCAAGGATTTGCAAATTTATTTTATAATTATATTGTTTGTTCACTCATATTTAATAAAACATATATTTAATAATTATTTTGACCATTTGCCTACTTTTGGTAGTAGGCATATTTGGCTAGGATTTTCCTGTAATTTTATATGCAAACATAATATTTTTGTAAGTAAGATTCAGCAGTATAATTCGATCAGTTTGAGACTAGTACTTTTTTTTTACAGAATTTTTATGTATTATTGCTCAAAAAAATATATATTATTTTTAATTCTATGAAATTGAAAAACTCAAATAAATTAGTGCACAAATCAAACCTACTTTTGTTACACTAAAATTGAAAATCACAAAAGAAATTGAAAATAACTCAATATCCATGTTATGGAATTTTCAATCTGCAATTAGAATTATTTTAAATATTATGTAATTTCACTATTTAAACATTACAATTTTCAATTTTAATTAAGACTACGAACAAAAATTAATTTTTAAAGATATGTTTAGTGAAAACCGATTTTAAAATTACATTCATTTAAAACAGTGGAGTAAAATATTGTTATAAATTGTGTTTCGAAGTTACTATCCTAAAGTGGAATAACTTTATTCGCGGAAAATTAGAAATGTAAATTATAGTCAATACTGAAATTGATCTTTTAGTTGATCTTTAATTAAAGCAAATGAATGAATTAATGGATTTTATAATACAAAATTATAATTTAATTACTTTCTGAATTGATTTTAATTTTACCAATTATTTGATACTATTCATGTGTTAAAAATGAAATTAATTATTTTTATACATTAATAAAAAAAAATTTGACTTCAAATGCACTTTTATACAGTCGAATTTTCATGTGCAAACTTCTTTTGGAAGAAATGTAGTAAGTAGTTAAGGAAAATACGGCTATTGCTACCGCTGAAAATTTGTAGATACATAATTTGTAGGTCTTCATAAATGAAACATTTGTCCACAACTTTATTATTGATACGAAACATTTAAAGCCGAGACCCTACCCCTAGGCACAAATGTAATTTTTTGGCACAAATTAATTTTCATTTACTGCAATCTAAACTCTTTACTGGTTTTACTACAAATTTTTGAACAATTCCGAGAACAGAAATTTGCAATAAAAGTATTTTTTAAAAAGTAGTTTTAAAAGAAAGAAAGTAGACTATATTTGCAAATACAATTTTTTTCCTGTAATAAATCTCGTTTATTGCAAATGCTGTATTTTTATAAAATCATTAGTTTTCAATAGCTATTTAATTGATAGAATAATTTCGAATATAAATTTTTAATATGGGTTTTTACTATTTAATTTCCTGTATCATTGATTTGATGATATAAATAATTTCAGATTAATAAACACCTAATTACCAATTTAGGGATATTAAAAATTAAAATTTGAATCATTATTATTATTATAAATGACCGTTGATAAATGTTCATAATTGAATATGTTAGTAAAACCTACGTAAAATTTATAATTTTTTTTATTAATAACCATATAAAAATAAAATTTATATACTGTATTACATACATAACTTTTTTTTTTCTTGTAAATATTCATTTTGGCAGATAAAAACTTAACTTATATGCAGCAAACAAAACAAGCAATTTATTCTTTATAGATTATAATCTATAAAAAAAAAGACATGTCTACCATAAAAATATTTAATTCTTTTTATGTCTCCTTCAATGTTAGGGTAATGATTTATAAAATAGATAAATTTCAAACAAAAAATAATAATAATACATAATTTGATTAAACATATATAATCTATTAAAATTCTATGGCAATTCTACCTTTTAATGTTTATTTTTTTTCAGAATTTCTATCTAAATTACCAAAAAGAAAAAATAAATGTATATATTTTTTAATTAATTCTGGTAAAGCTTTAAGATAAACAATTTGCTATAAATTTTAAGGAAATGTTTAGTAGCTTTATTACTGTTCAGTTATTCATGAACTATATGACAATTATATTATGACAAATAGGGTCATAATATAATTTCATTTAAAATAGTCTGTTGATTCTACTTGTTGCAACAACAACAAAATTACCACTAGATATGTGAAATCCAACATAGGTGTTTAATATAAACATAAATATTATATCTATGACTATATTTTTTTGTAAGATTATTGATAAATTTATTACAAAGGATATAAAATCAATTGTGAAACAAATAAAAGATTAATAGCCACAATAAAAAAACCTGAAAACGTGAAAATTTATATATGCAAAAACAATAAAGATATTAAAAATATCTAAAAAAAAAAAATTATTCTAAATATACATCATATAATAATTTTGATAATATTTTATAGTATGTTATGTAAATAATTTTTTATCATTTATACATCTAACATAAAATATAATGTAAACAAATAATTTTTAAGTAAAATTAATTGAATCGTATATACAGTCTTTGAAGAAAGTTTATAAAATTTGAGATTTTACTAATACATTTAATCGTAATTTACTAAGTTTCACTTTAATTAAATAATCCCATTGTGGTAATTAATTTATATTAAAACACGATCGAATATTATGAAATCTTGTTAAAGCCTTCTCAAAAATTCCCAATAGTCTAATCCAACATATATTATAACTATAAATTGGAAAATTTTTATAATTTTAATTTTTAAAGTCAACATAACTATAAGACTTTTTCTAACAAATTAATTAAAAACATTTATTTTAATTATTTATGGTTTATTTCTTTATATATAAATTAATGACTTAAATGTTATTTTCAATTAAATATTTTTCAACTTTACTATTTAGAATTTAATAGTAATTATTCATTATTAAAACTAGTCTATAATTTTCTAGTAATTTTATAAACAAGGCATAATTATTCCATTTTTTGCACTATTTAAAGAAATTCTGTTGTAGTTAAATTTCAAGTTTAGTATTAAATTTAATGTCAAATGTGTATCTTTGACACCAATAATAAATTTTATATGCTGTCATTAAGATAAATTATGAATTTAGTTTTCTTTAATTATTAGTGAGCAACTTTGCCTCTACTGCTAAGTATCCATCTCGAGCGAAACTAAATTTTCCATATAAAATTCTACTGTAAAAAGTATAAGTAAAAAATTTCACTGATATTTCAGTAAACTTGTACGCAGCTCTTCGTGAAAAAGTTGTGAAATCTGTAAGTTATTATTTTGTCCTAATAAGATCGTCAACTTATAAGTACTTCTAGGTAAAATTATAAAATCAGGTAGTGTTAGGTAGCACACATTTCAGTATACTATATGTTTGACATTATTAGAAAGATGCGAAAACTCTATTGATAATGGGCCGGTTTTCACTAGACATATAATTCTTAAATAATGGGCCGGTTTTCACTAGACATATAATTTCAAAATATATTGCATGGATTAAATAACGGAAGAGTTGATCCGAATTAATGAAAACTAATAAAATATTTTGCTGGTTTTACAAAAATTACACATTCTAGTAGAAGAATATAAAAGCAATCCAGGTGACATAGAAATGCGAATCGAATTAAAATAAGGACAGAAAGTCGTAAGATCCACTGTATATTTTTATAGTGAATTTTATTCAAATTTTGAGAAAGAATATATGTATCAGTTTTTATAATGTGAATGTCAAATGTTTATGTTTGATTTTTCATTTTTAACTTTTGGTGTTTTTACACCAGAAATTAAAAATGAATTTTTAGTTTCGCTCGAGATACATACAGCATACCTAGCATTGCAAACAAATGAATGTCATTCGATAATCACTTTGCAATTACATAATAATTTTTATTAAAATTTTTTATTTTACTTTTAATTGTAATTGCAAAATGATAATTGAACAAAATTTATTTGTTTGTTAGTTGTATACATATTAGAAAAATTAAATAATTAATAAATATCATAATTTTATAAAATCAGTAAATGAGAAATAAATTTAATAAGATAACTTTTATATATATGTATATTTAGAAAAAATAAAAAAATTATATATTTCTTTCGAAAGACTATTAAAACTTTGACTTACTTACTTGTTGCTGAAATATATCTAAATTTTAAATCATAAACTACATAAAATATAATAATATTTTACAAAAATTTACTACACTGCTACATAACAACAAACCGAAGTATATAAAAAAAATAAAAATTTATATTAGATATACTGAAAAATCATGATAAATCGTACTATTAGGATAATCACATGGATACTTTTCATACAAAAATAATTCTTGACTTTTTTTTCCTGTCTTATTATCAGCCCAACATAAAAAGGATAATACAAAAAAAAAATACAATATAATAATCCCCTGTGCAAGAATATTAAAAAGCATTGCTTTTCGTCATATCCTTTTTTAACTGTAAAATTTATACCAGAATAAAAGAGAAAGTTCGTTTGTGTTTTTTTTTTGTTCATCCATTAAGAAAAATTTTCCGAGGACATAAGAATTCTTTCATAAATTTATTATGAACTAAATAAAAATAAATTACTAATACATTTACACTTTAGTCTGCATATATATATATATATGATTTTTAAAAAAAAATTTCTTTAGGTATATACGATATATTCGTATATGTTACATAATAAGTTAACTGATAAATATTACAAGAAATTATGTTATATAAAAAATAACGATCAATTTACTATGAAAAATAGAAAATTATAAAACACCTGTTGCTAATTTTACTTTTGTACCTTTTAAATAGACATATAGGGTTGAAAATATATAAAATCATTAAAGTATTATATTATAATATGAAGGTTATTGGACTAAAGGAATAATTTAATAGAAACATTTCCGGATAATCTCATTAAAAAAACATTGAGATATAAATTTAGTATTCTTTGAATAAAAAATGTCTAAATATTTCTTTTACTTGAGCACAATATTTAAAGGACTAATCTTGGTACAAAGTTACTTAATTAAATTGTATTTTATAGAGTACCTTAGATATAGCCTTATTTAATTTTTGTTATAAGCTTAATTAAAAATTATTATTTCTCTCTTATTTTAACGATGGTAGTATTAATGATAGTTGAGTAGAAGACTAGATTTTAGATGTACTCTCTAAACCAATTTTGGATATAATTTAGTGGACATACCAAGGACTGATCAACTTGATGCACCTGGGAGTCTATTTTGTAATCTATTTTGTAGAAGACTAGAATATCTTAAATCCTAGTTAGTGTAACTATGGAGGAAAGTTCACAATTTAGTTTGAAATTTGTGTTATTGGACAAGTGGTAGTCTAGTTGTCAATCTAGTTAAGATATTACACCTAAAATCTAGTAGCGAAGAAACCTAGAACATCTAGTTAAATCGTAGTTAGTGGAAGAATATTGTTAAGAATACGGAGTTTAGTTCAATATATCGAGTTTGAAATTTTTAAATATTGTATAAGTAGACAGTTATGATAAGCTTTATTTATTATAATATCTGCGTTTCTAATAAAATTCTTAATTCCATATTTATCTGAGCTAGAAAGATATTTGATTCAAAAAGAAATTTGAAATCAAATTACTCGCTTTCAAAAAATTATAATGTGTGATATAAATAATAAACGAATTTCCCCACGCAATTTAATATATAATTTCAAATCATATCAAAAAATTATATTTTGATTACAAGGAAAATAAAATTTTTATTTCCAATTGTAACGTCTAGCCTCCAGATATTAAAAATATAAGTAAAAATATGAAAAAAATGTTTAGCTTTTAAAAATATGCCTGCTAGTTAACATATTTTAATCAAAGAATATCTAAATTTATTTTCATCCTGATCAAAAACAAAAATCCTTAGTATAAAACCAAAATGTTAAAAAAAAAGTAAATAAAATCTTTGGTTGAAAAATTTTCTTGGTCACCAAAAAAAATCATATACGTATGATTTTTCATTCACAAAAAAATTTTTAAGTTACTCTGAATTTAAAGATATGTATATTTATTGTAGAAGAGTAAAACAAATCCTTACAAATGAAAATACTTAAGAACGAAATGGAAAATGCCTTTAGAAAAGATTTATAGAAAATTGTTTTTTCTTTTTTATTTTCTATAAGGTTTTTCAGAAAATTTTTGAACTTAATAGAAATTGCAAAATCAATTTAAATATCATTTGTTATTTTTGGATTAAATAATACTTTATCAAATATATTTATATTGACTTAATCGAATCCTAAAATGTGTAGGATATTTTTGTCCAAAAATTAAATTTATATATGGATATGTATACGATTAAACAATAATTGAAATATCTGGAGAAAATATTTATACAAAGAAAAATTGAATTAACCACTTCAAAAATGTGATAAACTAAGCAAGATTAGTTAAAATTACGTAACAGATTTTGATTTAATACAGAATTTCATCAGAATTTGAATTTAAATGAAAATTTATTGTATATTTATATTAAAAAATTATGTATCTTCTAGAGTAAATATAAAGACCAGCAAGATTTTTTTTATATATTTTTATGCTTTCAGTCAGATACCGGTTTAAATAAATTTTTATATTAACCCACTGTAACTGTAGTAAATATATGTAATATTACACGAGTTACTCAAAATAATTGCTAGAAAACAAAACTTATATAATCATGTGAAAATGAAAAGTTTCATATCTATGGAATAATAAATAAAAAATTTTCCGCTTATTACTTAATTTTATTGAATTTTTGAAAATAATTTAAGCTAACAAGAATTTTTATAATTTAAATAAATAAAAATTTCATAAATTTAATTATTTTTGACACATACAAACTTAGTAATTCTATACCTAATTATCGGTTAAAATATCATACAAAATAAACCATAGCTTGAATACATAATAAGCATATTTTTTTTATGTACATTTACGTTAACATTTTTAGAACTTGACATTCTTAATCATTCATTTATGGGGTCATAATATTTTCATAACTTAATTATATTATATTAACTTAATTATTAAATATTGAGGCTATATTCTTATAGAAAAAAAAATGTGATAAACTAAATTATATTTATTTACTTTTTACTATATGTACTTATTTATTATGTTCTACAGACTGAAGATACTTCTACCTTAAAAATAATAAACTTAAGACTGTATAAAGTAAAAAAAAAAAACAGAATAACTTTTGAAGATGACCGTATATATTAAATTATTTATATTTTTAATCTCCATTAAAAGAAATCATAAATTATTTCTTAAAAATTGTAAATAATTTCAGAACATAATTAAAAATTTATTACAACATATTTATACAAATAAGAAAATTTTTTTACTTTTAAATTGAAAATAATAAACCATAATTTATTTTTTAAAAAAATATTAATGATCATTTTACCGACCACCAATACACAATAGAAAATATAAAAAATATACCACCACGTTTTCATGCTGTTTATGACGAAGAAAAAATACCTTATGTATTTAATGAGAATTAATATTACATAGAAAGCTTGAAATAAACTTTATTAATATTGCATATGAAAATAATGCTACTTTTTATCAAAATAGAAAATTGTGTAGGTTATTTTCAATTCATTTTCTGCATGTAGAATGCATTAGATTATTAAAAAATATAATAAAATGGTTGTAGCAGAGCATCTTTAATATTTTGTTTAATTTTCATAAAAATACAAAAGAAAATCTTAAAATATTTTTAAAATTAAATAATAACATTCGGGAAAATCAAAAATTTACATTACAGTATATGAGACAAATAATACATTTATACAGAAGTATATTTTTAGTATATTCTTAACAATATTCTTCTGCTTTTCTTTTACTCAGCATCATAAAGACACGATTTTCAATTGAAAAAGAAAATTTTAATAGAATTAGAAATTTCAATTTTCCAAATTATATATTTCAGGTTCTTGTCTAGAATATGGACATTCTTGCTGGGGAGGTAAAAAATTATATAAATATTAATCTTTTAAAAATTACTAATATTTATCATAGCTCATGGTAAAAGATCGGACAAAACTGTACTATCTCAGCCAGCTTCTATTGAAAACATAAGATACAATCAAAATTCTAAGGATTTCTTATCAGACGATTCTATTCCTCAACGATATATTCTGCTCAACATTTTGTTAAATAGAGTTAGTTTTTACAAATTTCCAAATTTTACAACTTTCAGTTTTCAATACTAAATTTAAATTTTTCTTATTTCCGTATTCATTTAGGATTCCTTTGATAATACTGATGAAAATCTTAACAATCCTGATCATCCAATTGTAATGACTGGAACTGAAATTGATCATCGCAAATTACCAGATTTAACACATAACTGGAATTCAAAGAAATTTCAAGCACCATTAAGAAAACGTTTATATTTTCATACAACACCAGATAATCAACAAATGATTTCAATTAAATCAAGAATTCCCCAAAATCAAAATTTAAAAGATGATAAAACATTGGATCCATATATTTTTTTACGAAAATCATCAAAACCAAGTACATCAGAAAAATCACATTATTTACAATCTGATATTTATTCAGATGAAGATCAAAATCTACAAGATTTTCCATTAAAATAGAAATTGAAAATAAATTTTAAATAATTCGATAAAAATATATAACCAGAGAAAATTTTAACTGAAATTTAAATTAATTTTTAAAATAATTTTAAATATAAAAGACATTTATCATGGATACTTTAAGAGAAATTTTAAAAATATTATGAAAATATATTTTGTTATTGGATTGATTTAATGGCTGGATAAATCAATACTATAACAAAAAAAAATATAGCAAAAAAATTCAATAATTAATTTAATTATTTACATATTAAATAAATAAAACGCTTATAAATAAAAAAAATATTTAATTACTTATGGTTAACTTTGTAAATTATTATTATATTCAAATAATAAACAAAAATAATATGTATAATATCTATATATATATGTATAAATAAATTTTGGTCTTTAGGTCTTTCTTAATATTATGAAATTTGTACATAAGTTTCTAGGTTAACAGGGTGACATATAAAAATTACTGTCACGGGAAAATACTGTCATCACTGTCATTATAGTACTTATAGAAAATATTGTCATTACTGTCATTATAGTTGAATTATTTGACAATATACAAGAATATGCTGCAGAATCTAAATATTTTAAAATTTTAAAGTCTGACCAGAGATACTCCTAAATTTTTGTCGTATCTTTACATAAATTCTTCAATACTAATACCAGGAATACCAATGAAAATGTTCTGAAAAAATTTAGTAATTTTTCAAAAACCGATTCAAGATTCATCACATACTTTTTATCAATTCAAATGTTTAGCAACATTCTAAATATACGTGAAAGATTCTCACTTACATAAAATATTAAAAAAGAGTTTGTTATATTTATTTAGTTTTTATTTATTTTTTATATATTTTCGTAGATTTACAGGATTGAAATATTATCACAATTTCTAATAAAGTTGTATTTTTTTTTTTTTGGAAATTTAAACGATGCCAGAACTTATTAATAAAAGAATTAAAAAAATATATATATAAGTTAAAGATTTTACTTAATTCTAGCTGGTACCTCGAAACAAGCTACATTTGATTTACCATCAGTTAAACCATAATGTACAACTAAACTAACTGTCGGATAATATGGTAATACATCAAAACTATTATTATATAAATAAGTTTTGCCACTTTCTAATGGACATCCAACTTTTGTATTACCATCTTCAGTATAAATAAATGGACAGGCATCAGTACCATCAACACCTGGAAATGGTAATGGAACATCTAATATTTTTGCTTCAACATGATGTTTAACTGATTTAACATCTCTGTCTGCTGTGAATTTAATTTGTATTTGTGGTTTTGTATTACGCCTTAAGATACAGTTAGATTTTGGACATTTTGAAACACTAACTTCAATTGGATCTGCACTACGACTTTCTGAAATTAGCAAATTATAAAAATTTCTTTTAGATTCATTAATAATATATAAGACCAATACAGCAAAAATATAAATTTTCAATTTTCTATTAATTTTGTTCAATATTGTATGAGTTTAAAATTTTAAAATTTTTTAAATATTTGAAAAAATTTTCTTGTGAAATAAACTTTTAAATACTTTGCATAATTTTGGGTGTTTTTAAATGTATTTAATATTCTTTGTTTAATTTAATTTATTTATCAAAATAAAGTATGAATATAAATAAATAATTGATTATAAACAAATTATTGAGTATATATTAATTTAACTTACTTCCTGGACATTGTCTAAATTCTGTTGCATTAGCCACCAAAACAATTGACATAAAAATAATAATAGATTTATGTAAATTCATTTTGATTTTGTATAATTAATCTAAAATTAAAAAAAAAAATATTATGTTAATTATATTTCACTAAATACAAATTCAAAAAATTTAAATCATTATCATAATATTTTCATTCACTTCACTCTCGCTTTTACTTTGTATACCAAATTTTGGTATAAATTAAGGATAGACAATCAAAATATATCTTCAGTTTATTGGGGTTATTTTGTAATACATACTTATTTATATTAAAATTTTATCATGGCAGAGTAAGTATGTCACTAGAATAGATACGAACTTATGACGTAAATATATGATAAATTATGTAGAAAATTAGAATAGACCAAATTCGAACTTATTAATAATTTCATTAAAAAAAAAAATTTATGATTATAATTTATACAAAAGCATAAGATTGCTAATAGTCTGATTATTTAATTCGGTCAAAAATTTATTGAAAATTTTACAAAACTTCAAATAATATAAAATAAACAGACTTCTTGTCTTATCTTTTTAAATATATACCAACATTTTTTTTTCTATGTAATATTATTATAAACCAGTTCAACAACCATAATTAAACCGACTACCATAATTAAATGAATATATTCAATATTGCCAATAAATGCATTTTAATATATGCTATTTTTAACGTATTAATATTGATCACATAAGCAAATTTGAACAAAAAAAAACATGTGCAATTCAACACAATATGAATAAAAGTATTTCATAATCAATCTTATAACACCTGGTTCCACAAAGAATTTATTAAAATATTTTATAAAAATTTTATAATTTTCAAAATTTTATAATAATAGTCTTCTGGTTGTAAATAGCTATTTATTTTTAAAAAAAATTAAATGAAAAAGTTATTATAATAAGACGATGTGAAAATATTTTAAAATTTCTCACTTTACTATATGTATATGTAAAATGTATAACCTCCTATAATTTCAGATTTAGTTGTAGTAATAACAATACATAGTTAAATTTAAATTTTAACTGACAATTTATTACGTTATATTTAACACGTAATTGTGCAATAAAACTTTTAATTATTAAAACTTTTTATTTCAATACTTTTATTGCTAAATTATTAATAAAATTAATTGCTCTAATGTTTTCTTTTCTAAAAACTAATGAGTATTTCATTTTAAACTATAAATATGTGGTATTTAA
This sequence comes from Empis livida, assembly GCA_963932195.1. NCBI lineage: Eukaryota > Metazoa > Arthropoda > Insecta > Diptera > Empididae > Empis > Empis livida. Next base: position 15,182,650 of record OZ010645.1, read on the forward strand.
ACAATATAATTCCAATAACATTAATGAAAATTTGATTAGATAATTCGATAAATGAATGAAAACAAACTAAATAAATAACCGAATTTGAATTTTTAATATTTAACAAATAATCATTTCCTCAATGACTATTATTAATTTTTAAAGAAATTTAATGATTAATTTTTATCAAATATTTAACACAAAATTTTGAATATTCAATTATAATTATTTTAATTATTAATCTACAATAATTAATTAGAAAAGCATATATTTTCAATAATAAAAGAAAGATAAAGAAAGTTTAATTCAATAATTTTATGTGACACATTTATAATTTTTTTTTTATATCAAATTATATATTTTCCAAAAAAAAAAAAACACTTATTTTTTAATCCACATTTCATACCTTATTCCAATTATGTATATATATACTTTTAATTTTAATTTTTTTTTTTATTATGTACCAAACTGGAATTTTAAATTAATTTTATAGATATTTTTTTTTATGATTTAAATTAAAGCTCGAAGCACTATATACATTAACCTTTCTATATAGTCTCTCCGATAGGTACAATTAATTGAAATGAAATGACTGATCAGTGGGGATCGGCAACATCTTTTATATAGTTTCGTTTTGTTAGTTGTTTTTTTTTTTTTATTGTTACTTTTTTTTTTTGTATATATACATAAAAAGTAAATAACATTAAAAAAAAGTGAATACAACAAATTATAATAGCAACAAACATAAAAAGAAAAAAAAAAACTAAAAATAGTTTTTCATGAAAATAGAAAAAAAAACTGGTATTTTGAGTCAAATGTTATGATTAATAAGTTCATAGTATACGGTATTAAATTGATGCTGCTTTTACAAAAATATTTATACCGTATGAAAAAACAAAATTAATTCTAATTTTTGATGTTTTTTCTAGAATTCTGAACAAATGGAAATAGTATCTTGTGAATACTAGTATCTTGTGAATTACTTGGTTTACGGAAAAAAATGATGAAGCCTTGATATACTACACAAATACTAATACTGATAAAATATATTGTAATTTTACATTATTAAGTAATTTCAATCCATTTTTAAATTCATTCTGCTCTAGATCTGAAATCCAATAATTTTATTCCATTACACACTACATTTAATTTAAGATATCTTAGATATGACATAAATTATGGAAATATACCACCTTCATTAAATTTTAAGAACAAGATAAATCGAACTTTAATTAAGTTTTACTAATTTATATTAAAATATTCAACTAAATTGACTAATGAAACGTCAACATTTACAATTCAACAAATTTAAAAATCTAAGAATGTTTTTTTAAAAATATTTTTATAAGTTTAACCTAAATTTTAATTACCATAATAATGTCATATTTGTCATATTTAGCCAGACGAAATTTTTAAAGTTCAAGGAAAAAATAAATAAGAATTAACACAAACTTAACTATTAAAAGCATATTTTATAAAAAAAAATTATTGAAAATGTGCTAAATTGACAATTTGTCAACAATTTTTTTTTTTTTTTACAAAAAATTATATTTATCTGTTATTTCATATGAAAATTGTTTGCCTAAGGTGTATAATAATAATAATCCAAGACTTTATAAATTTTGTAGATTGAAAATAGACTCTGTAAAATTAGTTGGTTATTAGAATTCAAAGAGTATCTAGTCGGATCTAGTTGTAGGTTTTCAATTTAATTGTTTCTTTTTGTTTCTTTTAATTGTTTCTTTTGTAGGTTTTCAATTTAATTGTTTCTTTTGCTCAAGAGTTTAATGGAAAATTAAAAAACATACTAATAAAATTTAAAAAATAGCTATAATAAATTGCTATTGCTACTAATAAAATGTTTTATTAGTATAATTTTTGTATAATAAAAAAATTTAGGGGTAAAAAAATTACTTTGTCCATAACAAAAAATTATTTAAAATATAATAAGTTAGGTATAACTAAAATAAAATGACATATTCTCTAGTTTCTAGTAGATGGTACCTTCCAGTCTCGATACCTTAAAGTGTATCGGGTTTCAATACCTCAAAGTGTTACCTAACATTTTTCTATTACAATTAATTATCTAACAATCTATACTACCATATAAATTATACTTAAAATTAATAATTATTTTTACTATTAGTTAAAAACATGATTTAATAGCATTATTTTTTTTAAAATAATTTATTTATTTACCATTTAATAACAATTTTTTTATTGATGTTTTTGATTTAATTGATTATTAATTATTCATTACTTTCATGTTTTAATATTAATTTAACGATTTTTAATTATATAAAATTATTCTTGAATTAAACTCGTAATTATAAATTAAATGAATTAGAAAATTTCTGCAAAAATTTAATTATATTATATTAATAATGATGAATCTTTCTAAATATAGTAAAACTATAAAATAATAATAATAAAATGAATATAAATCTAAAACTATGTATAATTAATAAAATTGAATCATAAAATAAAAATATGAAATATTTAAATAAATTAATTAATTATTATATTAATAAATCATTCTAATCTAAATTTTAACAAAAACTCTTGGTGATACTAATATACTTATAGATATTCTTTGAATTCTAATTTATACAAATGTTAAAATATTCTTTTACAAACAAAAAAATAGTTTTATAGTTTTTAATTTCAGGGACAAATAATTAAAAATTATTAGTATGAGGCTTATATAAATATTTAAATTAACCGGAAAGTATCTTTATGTTTTGTTATTTTTATTAAAACAATTAACCTGTTACTAATAAAATACGTCAAATGTATAACTTTAAAGTGTTTTATTAGTAAATGAGAAGATACTCTTATTGTTTATATAGGAAGCTTAAAATATTGGAAATATTCTTTATTAATTAATAAATGTTCTATTTGCAGAATATTAATTAATTTCCGTGTACTATAAATAATGCAATGATATATTTATTCCGGAAATTTTAATTATTTAACCTTAAAATTTTGAAATTTTCAGAATTGTGCCTTAGTTGCAATTATTAAAATATATTTATTTCAATATTGCATTAATATAATTATTAAATTCGATTTCAAATAAAATTATTTCTTATAATTAAATTTAAAAATATATTTAATTATTGGCATATTATTTATTAATTTATAATAATATATATAATACATATTATTGTAAATTAATGAATAATTAATTTACAATAATAAATTAATGCCAATAATTGCTATTTTTCTAAAGTTTAAATAAGGTTAATAAATGCTTACACTAGGCTTACAAGATTTTATAAATAGGTGGTTTAACTCATTCGCGACGATTTTTTTTTCTGGATGGCTTGGAAATGCATTTCTACAGTTTTTATGTTTTTATAAGTCAATACTGTGTTTTATATTATAAAATGGTGGGAAAACATCAAGTCTGTAAGAGGGGCTTTCACGACTCCTACCCCATATCTGTAATATGTGGTAGGAGTCGTGAACGTGTTAATAAAAACCTGAATTTTACTATTTTTTATACGAAGAAGAAAGGCATAAATTTTAATTTGATTTAACTCGAAAACTAGTTTACTATTAACCATTCTCTACTAATTATTTTATTTATTAATTCTTATAAATTACTGAAATATTATTATAAAAAATTGTATCATAATAAGTATTATATAATTACATATTATATTTATGTGTATATTTTTTATGTAATTACATAAATGCAAAATTTGAACATAATTTGTACATCAAAAAAATTAAGCCCTTGACTTTGACATATATTATAATAGAAAAAAAATATTATAATAATTTGTTGCATTATACAAATACATCAAAATTAAAATCTATCAAAATTTTATTTCCAAATAAATTAAAGTTCAAAGATCTTAACAAATAGAAACTGGTTCAACAATTTTAACACACCGCATAAAAATGTAAATTTAAAATAACATAAACAAAAAGCCACTTATAATTATGTAAAATTTTATTTAAATTTTATTTATGACTTTGCAATAACAATAATAAATATTTTGTTAATAAATACAATTTAAATAATTTTTTTTTTAAAATTTTGTAATTAAGTTAGTTTTAGCACATCAATACAAACTTGGTATTGTTTAGCAACTTAGTTATTTTTTAGTAAATTTTTAAAACATTAATTATAATAAAAAAATATGTAATTAACTAATTTAAAAATAATTTAATAAACATATGACTTCTTCGAATTCATACCTCATAGTTATAAGGATCAAGGATCAAGTCATAAGTTTATGGTTAAATTTCAAGTATTAAGAAATATATATGCGAGAACTACTTATACTTTTATAATATTATATATATTTTACTATAATTATGGAAATTTAATTATTTAATTATAATGGAAATTTGCAAATTAAATAATATTTCCTTAAAAATTTACATAAATATATAAATTTATTTAGTAATATTCCATAAAAATAATATGGTAAAACAAATCTTAATTAATTAATAAGATAATGACACATTTTTTATATTACAACGAAAAAATAATAAAATTATTATTTAAAATTCCAATAAAGTAGATAAATTCAAATTGTCACATAATTGTTACAAAAAAAAAAGTTACAATCAAAAAAAATATATTCTTAAATATTTTAATGGACGTTAAATGAATTTTTAATTATATTTTTTCAAAAAAATCCAGAAATATAAACAAAATATGTAAAACAAATTCATAAATAAAATAAAAACTCATAATACGTGATTAATATGATTTAATTTTTACTTAATTGAATTAAAACTTTTTTAAAATTATTAGCAAAACAATATAAATATTATTATTTAGCACTTTATTTAATTATTTTAAAATCATACTTGCAATTTTTTTTTTTAATTTCTGACAAGATCTCTTAAAATATATCTGCCGTACGAAACAAAATCTGAATATAAACTAAAATTGAAAAAATAAACTGACACCTGTACGGTATTTAAAAAATCGTGAAAATTTATATATTTTCAATTTTTCATTTAATAAAATGTTTTTATATTTTTTTATATATAAATATAACAAATTGCATTGTTAACCTTTACCTTTGGCAAACCTGTTTATTAATATATGTTGCAATGTTGCAAACAATATGAATAAAATTTATGAAAAAAAAATTATATGTTCTCCTTGAAATATAAAAAAATATTTTGGTATTTTATTATTAAAAAAAATATGTATATAAATAAATTTAATATCACGAAATCAAAATTAGATCTTCAAATATCTTAAAATATATTTTCAAGTAAAAAATTTCAATTGATTGACAGAAATAATTAACATGTTTTATGATAATAAATTTTGATTAGAGGTTTTTTTGAAGCTTGATTTGTATTTTATGTTATACCAAAACGTCAATTACAATTTCCACATTAAATTAATATTTTAATAATATTTTTTAGAATTAAATTACTATTATTTTTTTGACAGTAATTAAATAACTTAAATTACATTTCAATTTAAAACTAAAGAGTATTTTTTGCAAGTCACACAAAAAAAAAATGTTAATCAAATTTTTCTTGTTATCTTGAAAAGTTATACCAATCAACTTATAAATAGTTAAAAGGACTAACTTAATAAGGAAATGCCTTTAAGTGGTCAAAACAAATATTATTGATATATAATTTGATTTTTCAATGAAAAGTAAAACCAAAAAACAGCATGCAAGCAATGTCAACTACTTTTTAAAATAAATAAAAATAAAATTTCTTTTTTATTCGTGGTTAAAAGTTGAATAAAAAAAACAGGAACTACGGAAGCTACATTTAACTTCTTTTTTTTTAAATATATTCTGTCTACATTTTTTTTAAAAATAATTTTTCAATTCGCTCAGGGATTTAATGATTAATATAGCTTGAACTTCAAACTTTGCCTTTTCTATGTTTTGCAGTTGATTTAAATTATGTTTTTCAATTATCAATATTTTATACAATTTGCATTATTTTATCCAATAATATATAAAAAATAAAAGTAATTTACTAAGTTTGAATAAGAAATCACCTAAGTTTTAAGCTACTTATATCCACCCCTTCCTTGCTTGAAATACCAAATATCTACTTACATAATTAAATATTTATATAACTGAAGTATTTAAATTTACAAACTTAATTTAAGTTTTTACTAATTTTAATTAAACTGCTTTTAACATATAACAACTTGCTCTTAACCTTTCTTAACAGCTTTTAAAATATTGAATTACATCATATATTTAGAAATTTGCTTAAAATACATTCAAAGAAATATAATATGGTCAATTACAGTATATAGTAATATTGTAATTTTGAATTAAAAAGAATTAATTAGGTTTGCGTGTCACTAATTTAATTTGCTTATATCCATTCAATTCTTATATCCATAAATAATCAAAAAATAAAACATTTATGGAAACTTTAATAATAAAAAATGTGAAGTGACTGATGTTACATTTTTTAACAGAACTTTTTTTTAATCTAAGTATGGTGTAACATGTTTTTAAAGTCCAATCATAATCTCAAAATTTAATCTAACTTTCCAAAAAACACAAGTTCTAGCAAATTTCAACCAACCAAATTTCAATCAACCAACTAGAATAAATATAAAAAGAAATAATTTAAAAATAATAATTACTTTTAAATAAAGTGGAAAAAAATTAATAATTTTTTAATTATTAAAAAATTATTAAAATTTAACTACTTATTGAAAATGTGTCATTTCTGTTCCAATTCCACGTATTTTAGAAAATTATTTCCGGCCAGGCGCCATTCATTGATTTGGCGCTTTACTTTTGCCCTCTGTCGGCAAAATTCCTAACTTTTTACATATTAATAGAATACCCTAAAGACTATTTTCCAAACTAACTAAACGATTAAAAAAAGATAATTTCTCCAAAATATTTATATTATGACCACCTTGAGTTTTGTTTTGTTTAGTTGGCATTTGTGTTTTTTGGATTAAACAATGTCTGATTTAAACGTAAGTGAAAAAATAATTTACAAATATATTAATATTTTATGTGTTTTAATTTTAATTAAAATCAAATTCAATGTTATTAGTGTCCGTCATTTAATAATTAATTAAATTAAATTAAATTTTTATAGTGAATTAATTTAAAAAATGTAAATTTATTCTAAACAAACGGCGACGCCCTTTACCTATTAAGAATTTTTTTTTTTTCTCATGTAAAGAAAAATATAATTTTTTTTTTGATCTTGTATCAATTTTCCTTAAAAACGTTATTTTCATAATTCTATTAGAATTAAGAATTTTTAATTTTTTCTATAATATTTAGAATATTTGATTGTGCTTAATTAGAAAAAAAAATTGTATTAGGAATTTTCTTCTAATTTTATTTTAAAGTCGAAAATCAGAAAAAAAAAAATTATTTTTTTTGTGTGTAAATTTCTGTCATCCAGATGCTGGAATTATTATAAAGTGTATTTTAAAGTTTTAATTGAATAAGAACGCATTTAAAAGATTCATTATTTAATATATGGAATCATTTAAAAGTGGGTGGGGATTGTGTTATATTTGCATATCACTTTTGTTCTACAATCTATAAATGATTAAATGTCAAAATTATTTCGAATAATTGTTTTTTGTTTTATTTTGTTTAATCAAATTTTTTAATTAGATTTTCTAATGAGAAAAAGTGGTAAAATGAATTTTCAAAAAAAAAAAAATGAAAATTTTTTTTTTATAATATATTTTGTGTTGTTATGTAAGAATCATTGCGATTTCTCCTCTTTTTTTTTTCTTTCCTTGTAATTTCCTCTTTCGTCTGGACAATACAACCCAGAAAAGAAATATTCTTAATGTTGTTGTTTTTGTTGTTGTTATGTTTAGCTGTCAGTGAAAATTAAATAAATTTTTATATAAATTTTTGATAATAAAATTAATTTCAATTATCAAAAATTTTTATTAAAATATTTAATATATTAGAGAAAATATTTCATTAACAAAACGAAATTTTTAGAAAATATATATATACATTATATATGTATATAACAAGTTGAGAAAAAAAAGGACTTGCTCATTATTGATTTCGAAGATTGATTTTTCTCCAGTTTTTTATCATTTTTTTTCTTTTCCTTTTTTTTTTTTTTAAAAAAAAAGAAACAATTTTTTTTTTATTTTATGGTTTTTATTTAAAGGAAATTCGAAAAACATTAATTAAATTATGAAAATTTGTCTTAAAATGTTTTATTAATTTGAATATAAAAATATAGGAGTAATAATTTTTATTTTCTGTATATATATATATATGCAATTTTCATATAAAAATAAAAATTTTTTTTTGTGTGTCACCATGTCGGCGACAATGTTGATTACATAACATTTTCAAAACCGAAAAAAAACCTTGTAATTCTGTTCTTCCAATCAAGAATGGAATTTTCCAAAGTATAAATAAAAATTCTACTTTGGTTTCTATTTTAAACTAGAAAATTTATTAATAAATATAATAATTTATAAAATATGTTAATTATTTTTTATGAAATTTTCTCCCAATAGTGAATTTAATATAAAATATTTATATATATATAAAAAAAACAGTATACATAAAATTATGGTCAATGTTCTTATACAATTCTTTCTTATCGTATGATACACAAAATAACCGGCAAAAGTGTGAAAATTATTTTTAAAAAAAAATACATACCTGTCTATAAACATATATAAAAAAATAAATAAATAATTAACATGTTCCTTTTAAATATATTAGAAACATGTTGATAAACGTAAAATAAATGAAGAAAAATTTCTACATAATTTTTATTGTGTATTTTGTTCATAATTTTTCGTTTATTTTAAATAAAATATTGTAAGTCAATATCCATTTTTAATTGGAAATTAATTAAAAATATTTAATTAAAAAATTATGAAAATCGGTGAAAGTTTTATAATTTATTTAATAGTTTCTAATTTTTGTATAGTTATAATTGAGTAGAAATTATAATTGCAATTTAATATATTTCCCTTATTGGGTACTGTAGTAGAGATTTATGTTAAAGTTATTGAAAATATTAAATGGGGAAAATTTCTATTTTTTTAATCGTTTTTAATTTTAATTAAGATTAGGGTAAACTGGTATTAAATTTTAAAACTATTACCTTTAAAAAATTTGTTCAGTAATTAGTTTTATTTATTTTTTAATTTTAAATCCACCAAATAAAATTTTTTTCTACATTCTGATGAAGTCATAGTAACCACATAGACCAAAACTCTTCAATTTTTATTTATATGAAATTTCTTTTTAGATATACATATGTATTTATATAGTGTCCCCTGAGAGAATAGGCATACACTACATATTATTTCTAATAAATAATAAATATATTTATATTTTCATCAATTTATATATAGTTAAAAAAAGGAGGTTTACCTGCGGTTAAAATAATTGAAATAATCTATCAATTACCATTACATATATTATTTGGTAAATAATAATAATGTATTACTTTGAATTATACGAATTAAATTATTTGTATTTTAATAATTTATGTAAAGTTAAACAAAAATTTATACTAGTTGGTTTTTACAAAAATCAATAAAAAAAAGAAAAAGTACAAACAGAAGATATTGATCACTATATTATCGAGTAAAATTATCGCAATGTATAATATTCATAATTGCAGTATAGTAAATAAATTATGCATAATTGATAATACAAAAATATTTTACAGGACGACTAATAATTAGAGTCTATGTTGAAAATTAAATATTTAATTTACAATTACGAAAAAATAGTAGGCTAAATTATAATGCGGTTTTCTGATATAATTAATTAATTACAACAATTTGAAATTGTTTTTCTAATTAATTATTCATTTCTCTAGAAAGTTTATAGATGAACATTAAATTTCCCTACAGGTTTTATAACGTCGTATAATTATGAATTAATAAAATCCCAAGGCATTGAGTACAATTATATTATTTAATGGATGGGAAAAATATTATCATTTAGATATTGCACTAAATTCATTTATTCAGTTTTCAAGAAATAGTAAAATCACTATTAATCAACCTATAAGTTGTTTTTGATTAAGAATTTTATGTTTTTTAGTCCATATAAAATTACTAACTATCATTAAATGAATTTTGTACATCTGGAATCTCTTTAATTCAAACTATTTATAATTGAAATTATTTGCTTAATTCAAATTTGAAAAATGTTCCAATTATATTAGTTACTTTAATTACTTTTCAATAATTTCCATTTCTCGATAATTCAAATATTATTTCGGTCCTATGCGAATTTAAATTAAACAAATTCCACCCGTATTTGATTTTAAACAATATTCTGCACAATTTTTTAAATCTTATATAAATGATCTTTATTATCATATTAAAATTAAATTTACAAACCAACATCACAATTCATTGTGGTTGTTGTCTATCCCAAATGTACTTTATATATTTAAATAATAAAAATATAATAACATTTGTTCATAAACATTAGCTGTCAAAAAAAGGCAACGATTCCACCTGACAACGTCTAAACAAATCCCGCAAAAATAATAATAATAATAAAAAGAATTATTAAAAATTCATATACAAGACATTTTTTGTTTTTTCATTATATTTCATTTTGGTTCTATTGTGTTGTCACACAGTTTTTGTGTTGCTTATATAACAGAAATAAAACTAACTCTTATATACGTTAATAACAATGCAGTATTATTTAAAACTTCTATTCCTTAAAAAAATATATATATAATAGTATTTTTTTATATATATTTGTGTATTAAAATAACCTTTTATAGTTTAACCTCAAATTTACGTCATTACAATTATGTAATAAATTTTTCATTTCTTCCTTTTTGTTGTCCTTTTTTGTTTTTTTTTTTTACGTACCACTTTTTTTGTTTTTGCAAATTTTTATATAATTTGTAAAAAAAAATTAAAAAATATTTTTTTACACTAACCTAAATTGTCTTAAATGTATTTATATATACTGTATATATTTTTTTACTGATACTTATACAGTGACTCCCAGCTTAAATGATGCACTTTAAAATTTAATACATTTTATTAAATAATTTGGTTTTAATAAAAAGAAATTAATAAATAATATAAGTAATTTTTAGATTATAGTTTAATTATTAATTTTCAATAAGAAAAAAAATTAATTTATTGATTACAAATAAAAAAATAAATAAAATGAGTAAAGTCATTGCAAAATTATGTCACAGCTTAAATGATGCAGCAGTAAAAGTATTCAAATAATCTGTTTACTTTTTTTTAAAAATAATTTTTTAATACTTAGTTGGGTTTCCTTTATGTTTTATTACCTTTTTCAATCGATTTGGAATAGATTGAACTAGTTTTTTTGTATAATCTGGAGCTATTTTTGACCATTCATCTAAAAGAGCCTTTTACAGGTCATCTTTGTTTGAAATTTTATGTTTTCTTATTTCAATTTCTAGTTTCCACCATAAATTTTCTATCACATTTAAGTCTGGTGACTGGGCTGGAGTTTTAATGACATGGGTGCAGTTATACAAGAGCCATTCCCTAACAACATATGATTCATGTTTTGGGTCATTGTCTTGATAAAAATGAAAACAATCACCAATACCAAGTTTCTCTGCACTGGCTTTCAAATGTTGTTTTAAAATATTAAGGTACATTGTTTTGTCCATATTACCTTCTATAAAATGAAGACTACCTACTCCTGAAGCACTGATACAACCCCAGAACATCACATGTCCTCCACCGTGTTTCATTGTAGGTTTTAAATTTTTGGGATTAAGTTCCTGATTAGGTTGCCGCCAAATATTAACTTCACTATCACACCCAAACAAGTTATATTTACTCTCATCAACAAACAAAACCATTTTTCAGAAGTCAAACTGTTTATTTTGGTATATTTTAGCAAAAACATTTCTTACCAGTTGATTTTTTTTTATAATGAAAATTTTTTCCTAGATATTCGACCATTAAATTAGCCCTTCTCAAAACTCTTCTTATTGTTTCGGCGCTAGATTTCTTTCCCAATGTTTTTTCAACCTCCAGAGATAATTTTGGAGCGGTTAATTTTGGATTCTCTTTAATTTTTCGTACTATTAAGCGTTCTTCTTTATCGGTAAAAATTTTGTTTGGAGCTGTTCTGGATTTGTTTGCCACACTATTTTCATTATTATACCGTTCAATTATATGTTGGACTGTTGAACTACTTTTATTAACGATTTCAGCAATTTTCCGTTCACTTATCCCTTTATTGTGGTGCAATATTATTAATTCCCGCTCTTCAATTGTTGTTCTACGACCCATTGTAAGATATAATATTAAAAATTCCTAATAAATTACAAATACCTCTTCCTTTGACTAAATTTACAACGTTTGTAATATGTAAAGACATTACACAAATATTTAATAATAGCATTTAATATAAAATAAATCTATAACAGAAAAAAAAACAGTTAATTTTTAGAAATATTTCTCCTGCATCATTTAAGCTGTGACATAATTTTGCAATGACTTTACTCATTTTATTTATTTTTTTATTTGTAATCAATAAATTAATTTTTTTTCTTATTGAAAATTAATAATTAAACTATAATCTAAAAATTACTTATATTATTTATTAATTTCTTTTTATTAAAACCAAATTATTTAATAAAATGTATTTAATTTTAAAGTGCATCATTTAAGCTGGGAGTCACTGTACATCCTTCAAAAGTTTTTGATTTCACCCTCTACTAACATTATAAATAACCAAAAACTCTTAACTCAATATTACGTAATTTTATTTTTGTTCATTTTTTTTTTTTCGTCCTGCCAATTTTTCAACACAATATACATTTTTCTTTTTTGTTAAATTAGCTCGTAATAAAATATCCTTTTAGTTATTTTTTAACATATTTTCTCTCGAATTGTTGTAACTAAATAATGATATATATAAAAAAAAAAAAAAAAGAATTCCTTTTTTGACACAATTATTTATTCTGGAAATTAGCCAAATATAAATTTTTTTTTATGTACAAAATAATAAAAATAAACACAATCATTAAGGAAATTTTATTATTATTGTATTATTTTTTTATCCGGTCAAGGATAAAATTAATTTACAATAGAAAAATTTTTTTTTTTTGATTCAATCCTTTTTTTATAATAGTTTGTTCCGTGATATTTTACTATAAATATTTTTTTATAATTTTGTACAAAAAAAAACGTAATTTGTGCGTAATGAAATTTTTTAATACGTCATTGTTAAGGTTAGTTGTAATTACTTTTCGAATAAATGTAATTGCTTCTAATGACTATGATAATATATAAAAAAAAACGCAAAGGATATTACAATAAATAATTTTAGTTGCTATCTGGATTTTGGAAATAATTGATTAAATTAAACTGCAAATCATTGATGACGCTATTGAATATTAACAAATTACACAAAAAAAAGGAATTTTATTTTAAGAATTGAAACGATTTATCGCTTAATCTGAAATATTAGTTAGGTTGGAATATTTTTTTTGTTGTATTCAATGAATTGTAAATTTTGAACTTTGACTTGCCAAGGCAAATATTTTCATAATTATCTGAAATGATATTTAGTGAAATATTTCGATAATAATGATTTATTGAATTCACAAACCGGATGATTATTTTCGCACAATTCAGGAAGAATGGTTATACTTGAAAACGTACAATTAAAGGAAAATTATTTAAGTCGGATGGATGGTATCACGCCATGATACGAAAATAGTAGTGGCTTTAGAGTTTTAAAATTTTAACAAATATACAAAAATTAATATATTTTTAGTTATTTGTTTGTGAAAATTAAAATTCAGCTTGTAAAATTTAAATTTTAAATTATTACTCTCAATTTACTAGATTTACAGCGCTCATTAATTTTACGAGATTCTAAATTTAATTCTTAAAAATTTAGAAAATCTAAATATTGTCTTTTTATTGATATCATGAAATGAATATTTTCCGAATTTTTACATATCTATTCTGAAATCCGTCAAACTCCAATCTTTCAAACTAAAACCATTTTGAAATCATTCAAACTAAAACCTTTCTGAAATCCTTCAAACTAAATCCATTCTGAAATCTGAAATTCATCAAACTAAAACCATTCAGTAATAAGGTTATTGACTGATTAACCAAAATTTAAAAGCATGTCATGGATTTATTTTGACGTGAATATACAATATTCAAGTAGCATTTAATATAATTCTAACCTTAAATACTTAATCAATATTATTGCAATATTTCATATCTTTACATATTATATGACTTGATTGAAAATATAATAACTTAATAAAAATTTATAATAATTATTATCATTTCTTTTTTTTTGAAATTCACAAAATTAAATTATATTTGTTAATTAAAAAATATCTACTAAAAGTATTTAAAAAATTTACTTTAATTTACTTTGATAAACAAAACATAATAATTGTTTAAAAAAAAAAAAAGATAATATTAAATTAACCATAATATTTTGTTAAATTTTTAAAATAAATAAGTATAAATAAATGAATAATAAATTAATAAAAATGTTTGTCAAAAGTCTACTATATTTTCAAATTAAACGTCATTATATGCTTTTATTTATTAAATTTTTCCATATTATTTTGTAGATACAGTGAATTTTCGATATAAGCGACCATAGCTGAATCAATTATTTTATTAAAGTAGCTCTTAATGAATAAACGAAAAAAGAATCAATTGGAAATGCTTTTTAGATAAGTACTTATGCTCTAAAGGCATAAAGATTTCCATAATTAAATACTATAAAGATTTCCATAATTAAATACTATTTTATTTGAAAGCATATTAATTGAATTATTAAACCTATTAATTCCAGCTTTGTCGCGAATTCTAAACTTCATTATATCGTTTTTCTTTTTATGACCATTCAATAACTACATTAAATGAATTAATATTGTAATTGGTATCAAGGCTCCTGTAAAAATCTAAATTTTCATCGCTAATAAATTTTGGATGACTTATAACGAACTATGAATTAAAAAAGGTTACTATAATCGAGAGTCGCTATTAAAAAAAAGTAGCTATTATTAAAGTATCTTATATCGAAAATTCACTGTACATCAGTTCAATAATATTAAAAAAAAACACAGATTAACGGAGACAAAGATTATTATAATACCTTGATAATAAAAAAATAAAATATCTGAGAATTATATTAATTCACTATAAAATTCAATTTCTTAGGAAAATAAACACACAAAAAAAATGTAAGAAAACAACGTTTTTAGATAACAAAATAAATGATTCATCGAGTTCCAAGTTTTTTTTTAATAAATTTTATTTACGTCATTAGTTTCTCTGTTAATAAGCGATTATTGTGAAATATTTGTTAATCTATAAAAATTAATTTCGTATTTTTTTTTTTTTCTTTTAGATTGAATATTTTATGATAATTTGTGACGTAAAATTATAAATAAAAAAATTTTATTATTTCACTTTTTTAATGTTTCTTATTTTATTCATTTTTATTTTTCATTACAATCCAATTAATTTTTTTTTTAATGATTATTACCATTTTTCGATAATTAATTATAAAATAAAATTTCCAAGTTTATAACCAGTGAACCGAGTATTAAAATTTAACTGGAATTGACTAGTTTTTTTTTTTTTTTTATTTTTTTAAAAAGTAATCAATATTAAATCATAAAGAATTTATATTGAAAATTTGAATTTTTTTTTTATATACGTATCTTAAGGTTAAATAGAATTTTTAAGATTTCTGAAAATGAAAAATGTAAACAAAAAATTTAAAATTCATAGTAAAAATATTAATGATAAAAAAAAAAAATTATAATTTTAGTATTTTTAGTAGGTGGTAATTTTTTAAATTTATACTAATGTTGAATATTATTTAATGTTGTGTAATTCACAATTATCTTCATTTTTTTTTTGGTATATACTGCATTTAATGCTTTATTCGTATTTTAAAAAGTAGAATTTAAATTATATGTGAATTAGTCATTAGTACTTGAGTTATATTAATATTTAAAAATAAATTAAAATAATTAAATATTCATTTATATATTTTCAAGTTCATTAAACTTAAAATACTTTAATATTGTAAATTGATAATTCGCGATAAAATATTTAATAATACATAATATTTAATTAATAGTAAATTATGAATTTTTATAAAAAAAATACTTAAGTACAGAGCCTTGGTTTGTTACAAAAAAAAAACACTTTTACTTGCAGAATTTTTTTGTTTTAAATAAATCATTTGTTCATTGATATTATTTTTAATTTAAAGAAATCAACCAGATGTGAATTCAATATTGTTTATAGCATATATTATTTTAATTATAATAATAAAAAAAGGATTGATTGTGGCTTAGTGGTATAAAACTAGCTAACATGTGGTAGATACTCGACAAGTCCTAGACATCAATGTTTGACCAAAGTTAAATGAATTTTAAATTAGTACCAGTAATAAAATTACAATAAAATGTAATTTAAAATTGGGAAAAATTATAACGGTTGAGGAAGCAATTTTCTAACAACTACAAAATATTTTAGTTTTGTTAGAATTATAGTTTCTATGCGAATTACTTCATATTAATCTGAACAGATGTACTATATTCAGAATTTTTTCACCAAAGTATTCAATATTATCCAGTTCCCAATAATTTTGATTAATGTAAACTATTTTATTTTCTCTCTAATACTCAACTATTATTTAAAGAGATGAACTACACTGCTAAATATTTAAGAAGTAGTATAGCTCTAAATATTTTTATACACTGTACTATTATAAAAATATTTAGGGTTTGATTCCAGTCGGAGATATCAATAGTGGCCTAAGTTAACTCAGTAATAAATTAACAATAAAATGTAGTTTAAGACTGGGGAAAATTCTAACGTTTGATAGCAACAAATGTCTCATTAATAAAAGAAAAACTATATTAACATGTTGCACTTAGAGTTGCTTCATTATATACACAAATGTATTTTTTGAAAATCTTCTAAATTTAAAAAAATTTCCAGTGACAGATAATTTTGCAATGAACCCTATGATTCCAAGTTGAAAGTGAAGAAAAAAATCAATATGATTAAAATTTTCATAAATTTTCTTTTAGTTATTATTCTCCAAAATAATTTTAGGGTGAATTTCAAAATAGTAGCTTTGTTGTAAAAAAAAAAAGCAAAGTTTGAAACCCCAAAATTGGAAATATTAATCTACTGAACTGTAAACTATATTTCCAACCAGGTATTCATCCCACGACACTAAATATTATTTTCAACTTTTTACAAATATATTCATGAAAACTTTGTAATCTCCTAAACAAATAAATTTTATGATTATTATTTAATTAATCTGTCAGTGAATAATTATGTCAAATAAAATTTTTTTTTTTGTATTTTGCCTAATAAACTTTTAATTTATTTTTAAATTTTTTTTTTTAAATATTATAAAAATTTTCTTTACTTTTTTTTTGTTTTAATAAAAATTCCGTGACTTTTATAAAGTTTCTTATTGAATAATTAAAAGTATTTCATTTTTTTTTTTCGAACAACTATACTAAATGAAAACTAAATCAATTAAAACTTTATTAAAAATGAAAGAAAATATTATCTTAAATTTTTATCTTTTTCAAAAGGTAAAATTAGAATTTTTTTTTCTTACTGTCGTTTTTTCACCTTTCTGGTAATTTTTTTTTTTATTTTCTTCTTCCTTTTATGTCTTACAACTTTATTTTTATTTTTTTTAATCGAATTAAAAGATTTTGTTGGTGGTATAGCAGCACGTTTTTTTATTGGGATGAAATTCTTCTGATTTTTTTTTATATATATACTTATATTTTATTTTTAAATTTGTGCTTTTATTATAGACACATGCGCAGAAAATCTGATGGATTCCATAAAAAAAAAACAGAAAAATACTTTTTTTTTATTTTATTTTATTTTTCATAAAAAAAAAAAGAATTTTTTTTTTTGTATATAATATATAAATATCTTTATGTATATATATATTTTATGCTGACGATATATTGACACACCTTGATAGTATAGTTATGTCCTTGTTTTTACATAATTTTATTTAATGGTTTTTGCACTAACTAATTTTTGTTGTTGTGATATTAATAAAAAATTGAATTTATTTTTGTTAATTGAAATAACACTAACTCAATACACAGATATAAAAATGTATAGAGATATAATTTATATTATTTAAAGCTTTGAAAGGATCATCATATCAGTTTCAAGGATCTTTTATTCTCATATGAATTCAATTATATCAATTAGTTTGGTTTGAAAAAAAAAAAATGAGTTTTAATAAATTAATATCATTTTATGGACAGTATATTATTTAATTTGGTTAATTAAAGTCAGTTATAGAATTATGAAATATATATATAATTTAATGGACACTCTGTTATTAATCATATTATTTTAGTCCTTATTTTTATATGGGAGTTTTCTTTTTTTTTGTATGGATTATCCATGGATTTTGAAAAGGAAATATTTAATTTTTGGCATTTAAAGAGGCTATGCGCATATGGTATATTTTATTGTAGAACGACCCCTTTTAGAATTATTATAGTTTCGACTATAAATAGTTCTTTTAAGATTACACGAATAAACTCATTGATATTATGACTTTTCAAAGAATACTATTTTCCATAAAAAAAAAAACTTTTTATTATAAATTTAGATAACAACTTTCAGAATTTGTTAAACTTATAATTTGAGTAAATGTTAGAAAATTGCTGTCATTTAATATTACTTACAATAAAAAAATTTAAGTATAGGTTATAAGTAAACTTTATTACTTTAATAACAATTTCATATTATTTTATTATTTATGTTGCATAAACTCAATTATATAGTTTAAAAAATAAAATATAATTATTCCATAATAAAATATAAATTATTTTAATCATAATAATAATAATAAAAATTTATATTTTGTTTAATTAACTAAAACAAAAATAAATCCATAAAATTTAATTTAAACAGATTTTTCATATAATAAAATATACAAAAATAATTTTACTTAAAATTATACTTTTTTTTTTTTGTAATTTACACTAGAAACTTTTTTTTTTTTGTATATTTTGATAAAAGTTTTGTATATTAGAATATTTTTACTTTTAAAAATAATAATAATTATAATGTTTTTGGAACCTTAAGCAATTGAGTGTCAACAACGTTTTTATAGCTTCTAATTGGTGTCAGTAAATTGTATTATTTTGTCACGTACTGACACAAAGTAATTGTTAATAATAAAAAGATAAACCTGTAGAAAATATTCAAGAGTTTTTACCCCAACATTATATTTTTCAAACTAAAAAAGTTTATAATAATAATATGAAAATTAATTTAATACAAAATTTATTTCAAGTATATATATTTAAAATCTTGAAAGTTTAATTAATTTAATTTATACAAAACTTTAGAAAACATATTTTCATATTATAATTGTTTAGAAATAAATTAATTATTAAGTAATTAATAATTATTTGCGGATTTAAGTATAATAAAAATTGATTATATTTTGTCTTGTTCAATGGCGTAACAACCCGAATGGGGCCTAGGTTTCTATTTTTGAGACATTTGTTGTTAGCAGAAGGCCTCGACTATTTTTCCCAGTCTTTAAATTAAATTTTATTGTAATTTTATTACTGGTACTCATTGTAAAGCGAAGTAAACTTATACCAACATCAATGCTTTGGACGGTAGTTGAATGCAGTACCGCACCAAGCCACAGTCGATTACTTACTATATTACCATAATACTTTAAAATTAATTCAATTATATATACTTATGTACTGAATTATCTATTTTTATTTCATAAAAATAATAGCATTTCCCTTTTTTTTCTTTTTTTTTAATAATAAATTTCTTTTTTTTTTTTTAAAAATCCTTTTTCATTGTGAGAAGGATAGACTTTTATACATATTTAATGTAGATCAAGAGCACTTTAATCGAAAAAAAGGATTCTATTTTGTACAATGTACATGTATATACAATAAACCATAAATATTGATTCAACTTTTTGGTTTACCACTAAATTATTTTACCACAAAATTGATTCATCAATTAAACTACTGTTTTATATCGAATTTTAAATATACTAGTGTTTTATATCGTAAACTATTATAATCTTTTTGGTTATGCACTTGATTTCAACTTAGTTTATAAACAACATTTCATAAAATTTTAAAATATATTTGAATATAGTATATATTTTGATTTACAAAATATCTTAACCATTGATAATTAATGGTTCTTTCGGAAATGAAATTTTTGTTCACACATCTATCAGTTGATCGTAATTTTTTATATAAATTAAAAGTATTTTGTCAGATAACTATATTTTATTTAACGATTTATAAACACCTATAAGGCTTAGTATGCTATCAGTCGTGAAATTAAATTTTCACACAAATGTAACATCTCCTGAAAAATTACGCTAACGATTTCATTTTGTAGTACGCTGTTCCATCGTGAAATAATTTCATTAAAAAATTATCGCTAGTGACATTTGAACAATTTGTTTGGTTGTTCGGTTCTAAAAAAATTCGTCAATTTGCTTTTTTATACTTTTTCAATATTACTTAATGTTTTCTTCTCCAAAAAAACTTTCTCGCAATTTTTTCACGAGCGTGGAAAATTTCATTTCACAGCGATACGATACTAAGCTTAAGACATAAAATTAAAAAAAAATAGCTAGTCACTGCATCACCTACAACAAATTCCTAAATATATCCTAAATAAAAAATTTTCAATTCTATGAAACAAACTACACTTCAAAGTATAAAAAATAGCTTTGCTTTTTTTAACTTAATTCATAATAATTCTATACACGTAAATCCGATAAAGTTTACTGTATTTTTAATTTTGTATATACATACAAGTTAACTTTATCTATGATGTAATTTTAAATAATGTCTTGTTCCTTTTTGATGACATCATAAAGGATGGTTAAATGATTTTTTACATCCGTTAAAAGTTTCAGAAAAGATTAAATTCTTAACATATTTTATATTAAACTATTACATAAATTATATCTTACCTAACATATTCCCAACCCTCTTCAACATAATAAAAACAAGAAAACAATCTAAAAACTTTTTTTTTTGTTATTTATTTATTTATTTTATTATTCTTATAAAACTAAGCCATTTTTTTTTCATTTTATTGTTGCTAAGTCTTAAACGAACAGAAAAAGTATATATATGTTATATGTATATATATATAAAGAATATTATTTGTTAACAATAAAAAAATTAGAAATATAGCAATCCTTCCTTATATATGTCTTATCCTTGAAGTATATTTTATATTATAAATTGTATGTTTAATTTTCTACATGTATATATTTGAAATGAAAATCTAAAAGTAAACGAATTTCTATTTAAAAAAAAATAAATAAAAACCAACATGAAATCCACAACCACAAAGTGTTTAATCGATAGAAATCATCGTTAAATATTTTTCTCTTTATAATAACAGACATTAAAACAGTTTTTCTGGTTTATTTTTTCTTTATGTAATTTTTCCACAATATCCGAAAATAAAAATAGTGCAACATTAAAAAAAAAAGATTCTTTTGAATTAAGTAAAAAAAAAAAAATTTAACTTTTTGTAGAAAAATTTATCATATCTTAGTATTTATAATATTAATGTAGGTCATACTGGTGGTTTGAATGATTTAAGGTGCCGCCACTGTTATTTGATTTTTTAGATTTGTTATTGTAGGGGTGAGGGTTAGAAACAAAAAAAAAAATTAAAAAAACAAACTTGTGCATTAAATATAATTTTATTTTGTATAAAAATTTAAGTACATTTTCTAATCAACATAAAGGATTTGTTCAAAAATGCAATTTAATTGAACTTTACAAATAAAATATTATATTCTTCTTAAATTGAGCCTTTTTCCTTCCATGGTTCTCCTACCTAAATTTTTTCTTCCACGAATTGTTTTAACTCATTCTATTTAAATTTCAATTTACTTATTTTATGTGGATTACGAACCATAATTTTTTTCTGCTGTGTAAACTTCAATTACAACAAAGCTTATCGATCTTTTAGTGATGGCAATAACATTTACCATTTTTTTCAATCTTAAAAATTATTTTTTAATTTAATTTTATTACTGGTACTGATTTGAAACTGAATGAACTAAACCACTGACGGCCATATTGTTATATACTATTCGAATAAATGGCGGATATATAAACAAAATGGCGTAATATTGTTATCCTAAACTTGGGTTAGGAAAAGCAACATAATTCAAACTTTTTTTTAAGACATTTTAATGATTTTTATTAATAAATTAACTGCCAAATCTAATTGAATATTTCAAATTTTTTGAAGATCAATAATCTTGTTTTTAATGCTCTCCTATTTATGACATCTTTTTTTTTTACTTGTATTCTTTAGATAAAATTAGATTTTATTTATAAATTTTTCGAAAAAAGACAACATTGAATTATTATGTTAAAATTGTTTTAACACTCTTATAATTTTCATGTTAGGTTTGACAATATGAATATTAGAATTACATTTTTTTTTTTATTCTAAATACATTTATGTTATTTCTCCATGTTGTTTTGTTCAATTCTATTCTATGTTCAATTCATTTTTACTACACAATATATAAAAAAAAAAATTTATTATTATATTATATACATAAAAGGTACATATTTCTCGACCTTGTCAGCAAATATATATATATATTCCACCACTTATGTCCTACATTTTTGTGACTTCGAAATTATTATATTGTTGATGTCGTCAATCGTTTTGTTAAATAAATACATAAAATTTGTATGTATAACAAAAAAAAAAAAAATATCAGAAATCTAAAATATTATGTTTTGGAATATAACTGCAAAAATGTTTTATTTTATTTTTTTCAATTCAATTTGAATTGGGGATACAAAAAACAAGCGACAACAGCGAAACAATAAAATATCAAAAACATTTTTTTATTTGATTTTACTAAGTGATACATAAATATTTTTTTTCGCGTAAATAGAGAGTTAATTTTTCAATAATTTCATATTTTTGTTGTATATATGGGGGAGAGTTGCCTAAAATGTTCCATTTTTTCAGTATTCGGGTATTTACTTGTAAAATGTTTATATTTTGTAATAAATTAAAATTTTAATATTTTACCTAATTAGAACATTTAAGTTTTAAGGAAAGAAAAAATTGTATTTCAGTAAACGCAGAATTTAAAATAATATTCAACTGGTATAATTTATGAAAATGGTTTCCTAAATTGTGCCATCCAAAACCATGTATTTTTAATGAATTTACCTTAATTGTGCCGGACAATTGGGAATATAACGTTATTGGGCGTATAAAAACTATAAGTCTGCCATACCTAAAACTTAGAGTAAATACATACCAATGTGGATAATGATTAAAAGTTCATTACGCTCATATGTATTTACTATGTCACTTATTTAACACTTTAGTACTACAATCTACCATCAATAATATTATTTAGTTTCCGAATACAAGCAATGGTACAATTTAGGCGAGTGTCCCCCTATAAATATAAAAATAAACTTATATATTTTATTCATGATTTTAGTTAACAAATATGATAGTAAAAAAAATATTTCATTTAAATGGCATTTAAAATGATTTTTTTATTTTATTAAAATATTGAGTTGAAAAAGATGTTTATGAAAGCATATGAATTAAATTATATTGAATCCTTTAATTACAATTTTATATATTTTTTCACTATTATTGTATCTACACTTGTTTTAATTGTATTTTAGTTTATTTTTATATTGTTCGGTAGATAAATTTTTAATCGATAAGTGAAGAAAAAAATTGAATCGTTCATTATTTTTTATTTTATTTTTTTTTAGTAATATAATCAATTTTGAGAACTAAAATAACAATTTAATTGGATTTAGAATAATAAATGTTTTTTTTTTATTTTTATTTGTAAAGATACTTAATTAAATAATGTGGAACAATTAGTTACAATTGACACCATTTTTTATGCACGACATATAAATTTTGTAAATCTAAATTTTATTATAATTTTTTATTGAAATTTAATTAGTAGTCCTTATCTTAAAATTATTATTAATTACATGTTTTGAATTTTTAAAATAATAAAATCAATAATTTGAAATTTGATTATCTTAAAATTATTATTAATACATATATGAATAAATTATTGTATCTTCATGATATTTTGAGTTATTTTCGTCCATTATTAATACAACAACATTTGTTTAAAATTTCAACACTTAAATGGTCGACATTACTAAGTCTACACTGTAATCTATGAATTTCTATGCATTACGAGAAATTTTCTTACTTGTTTTCTTAAATGAATAATTTCTGTACATAACACAGCCACATTGAAAATTTTGATTACTTCAACAAGTTCTTGTAGTTTTACAATTTTTGAATAGCTCATTATCAAGTCAAACTGTCTGACACAACAATTTTTATTTTATTTCTGTCACATATTTTTGACTGACAACTAAATATTCGAAAAAAAGCTCAAAAATAGCATGGGTTTATTTTGGGGATTTTGGTATTACCAGAATAGGATTATTGATATAAGCCTATTTAAAAAATAGGAATAATTAAATATGCAAACTTATAAGTTTGTTCAAATCGACAATTAATGCAAATGATCTTAAATAACTCAAATCTTATATTTAAATTTTAAATATCTACAAATAATATATCATAATTTGAATTGACAGACAATTTAAAAATAATATATACAAATTTTTCTTCAATTTATATAAATGATTTCTTCTTAAAAAAATCTTAATTTTTATCTAACAAAACACATTGTGAAATTTTTATCTGAAATAAAAAAATCTCTTAATAAACTATTTATGACTTAAGATTATATTATTATTTTTTTTTATTACCTATTATCATTATTTATCAAGATGATTTGTGGGGGTAGTTTTTGCTGATTTTCAAATGTATATAATAAAAAATTCTTTGCTCCGTCATAAGCGACAATATTAAAAAAAAAAAAAAAAGATCAATGTTTTTTTTTTGCTTTTTTGCTTAAAGAAAGTTGTTTTTTTTTTTATTATTTTTGCAAAAGAGTGTGCGGATGAATTAATTTATCACTTTACATTTTTTTATATATAATGGTTAATGAAAAATTACTAGAACAGCAGACGTAAAAAACCAATTTAATAGATAAAAATATAATTTGATCTGTAGATATTTTTCTAACTATAATAAAGAAAATAATATTATAATTCATTCTTTAGGCTTAAAATGTCTGAAAATTAAATGAAAATATGATTTTCTAAATATTAAAAAAAAATGTGTTAATTCTTCTACATTTTTTTCGATGCTATTACATCTTATACAATCAAGTATAGAAGAAAATCTCATCTTAACTTAATTGCTTTTAATTAGATTATATATGATTATGAGTTTTCTTTTTGCTATATCAAGCAAAAAATTTTACAGATGCTCTTGAGGGAATTTATTTAAAATTCTCAACTTTACAAAATACTTTGGAAATATATTTAACGATATGTACATATATACTGTATATTATTATTTCTGTTTTGCAATTTATTTTATATTTTTAATTAAAATAAATTCTAAGAAAATTGAAAATAAAGGAAGGTAAACAGAAAATTATGTAAATGGGTATCTCATTTTGACTGAATAACAAATTACTTTGAAATTTATTTTTTTAATAAATTTAATAGTGTTTCTTGTTTAATTTTTAATTTCTATTTAAAACTTCTATAATCGAAAATTTAAATCAGCTCCCTTGCTGATCTAAATATCGACAAATCTTCTTGAAAATGTATGAAGTGGTATTTTTAAAAATTTTACAGGAAACGGAAAAAAAAAACTTTTCATTTAGAGTGGTTTCTGTATTATTTTTAAGCACGATAGCGCTTAATTCTAAAAAGTTCATATAAAATAGTTCTTACAGAATCGCTGGGAATAGAATAACATGTCATTTCGTCCTATTTAGTTAGTTTTAGAAAATGTTGTCGAGTAATACCTTTTCGCCATAAGGAACCGATATTCATAATAACACTTCAGTTTATTGACAGTGTTAAAGAAACTGCAAAGAATTCAATTTTTAACTATCAAATTAAATAAATCCTTTCCACCAAAAAATGTCTGCTGCAAAATAATATAAACAGATTTAATAAGGGGTCAAACATCTGACAAAAATTATGATAATTTTACAAAATTTATTATTAAAACCTGAAAATTTTATAAATATGCTAATTTTAATATCAGCTGTCAAAATTGTATACTCTGTATAAAAAAAAATATTTCATTAGTGTATGTTCTTCTTTAGTCTAATTTATTTTAATATTATTCCTTTTTATTTTTTATATAGCCTGAAACTAATAAGGCATATCATCGGTTTGGTATTTTTAATTTAAAATTTGATTGTTTCGTTATCATTACCATAGATTCATAGAAAATTACATAATTTTTTTTTTTTATTATTAAAAACAAAGATATTATCTCATCTTTGTAGAGTTGAAAGCCCGAAGAAAAATAAACTAATTATATATTATTTTAAAACATATAACCAATAATAATTTTAAACCTGAGATCATCACTTTTTTTAAAAAAAAAAAAATAGTACTAGTGTAATTAACATTAATATGCAAATAAATCAATCGTCATAATTATTAGCATTAAAAGTTTGCCAATCGAAATAACAACTAACAATTATTATTATTATTGTAAATTGTTCTATAAAAACCTTGGTTTTTATTAATTTAGGTTCATTTGTACCCAACATAATATAATTTTGTTACAAAAAATATTAAATACGTTGCTTTCAATATTTCAAAGAAATATTTTTTGTAATTTTGTAAATTTCTACAATTTATTAATCTAGTTTTTGTAATAACCCTGTAAAATATTTAGTATTTTATATAAAATAACCAAGGAAATTAATTTTTATAAATCTGTAATGAATTTTTACAAAAAATATATAATTTAATTCCGTAAAATAGTTTCTAAAATTCTACCATAAAAAAAAATCCTTAACATGCTATAA
Source organism: Empis livida (assembly GCA_963932195.1). NCBI lineage: Eukaryota > Metazoa > Arthropoda > Insecta > Diptera > Empididae > Empis > Empis livida. Next base: position 15,209,613 of record OZ010645.1, read on the forward strand.
TTTTCAAAATTATTCTATTTTAAAATTCTGAAAATTTTAAATTCTGTCTTATCATCCTTAAAAGTTACCAATATACAAAGGACAAAAAATGATGATTATAGAAAATTGTAATTAAATTACTAATAATTATTTTATACCCTAAATTCATTGGGGAAAATTATATTAGTCTCTTATTGACGGACGTTGACAGAGCTCGTTTTTTTTTCCTCTTATCAGATCATATTTTTTTACTACATAAACAAAAAAATAAAAAAATTCGTGGTATGCTAAAAGTTAGACATGGTATGCTAAAAATTTATTTTTCAAAGTTATATAATATATTTAAATATTTTGTATGTACAAAGTATAATACATTAGCATACAATATTTACATTAAAATTCTATTATAAAAAAAATATATAGAGAATTTCATGATAATTTCTTGACTTTATCATATAAAATATTCTATTCTATAATATTTAATCACAAAATATTTTTGATCAATATAATCCCAAAGGATATTATTGCGTGTCAAGAATGGACAAATATATAAATTATATGTCTACTAACATAATCCTTTTATTTTTGAAGGATTACAAACAAATATTTAGTTGTTATTTTTTTGCAAAGATTTATTAAACACAGTAATAAAACAAACATTTCTTTAAATTTGTTTTCATTACATGTGCTGTGTGATCTTATAGGGAATTAAAGTCACAAGGGTGACTCATATCGATTTTTTTTTTGTGTGAGAATAAATTCAGTAATACACAAAACTGTGGTACTGCGACATTATTTTTTTTAAATTTTCATAATGCAATTAACATTGCGTATTTTTGAAATAAAATTTAAAACACCAAAAAATAATCATTGGGAAATTTAAATTTGTAAATATTCACTGTAACGCGTATTTCTATAGTATTACTCAAGGGGTTAAAGATAAAAAAGGAGGATTTATTTAAATTTTTTATGATTTATTTCTAAATTCCATAAAATCTAAATCTAAAACTTTAGTCGAAAAAAATTTGTATGTGAAATAATATCGATTTTATGAAACTTTTTTAATTTTATGGAAACATACACAGTTAAACTCAACAAGGTTGAGTTCTTATTAGATTAATGACATTACATACTTTAAAAAATAAAATTTAATTTCTTAACGGATTTCATAGTTCGTTTAAGGTTTTTGTATGTAAATTCACAGTTACAGCTTTTCAGTCTGTCTGGCTTAATTTTAGTAAATGCAGACATAAAGTGTTAAGTGATCAAAATTCTATAACTTAGTCGTAGGCAGCATTATCTGTACTTTTCCCCTCAAATAAAATTAAAAATACAATAATTAAACCCAAAAATGAAATCCCACATTGAATAAATAATGAAGACTAAAATAGAAGTTTCTGTCACAAAATAGATTTACTTTAATATTTAAAATGAGACCGAAATAAAATAGTGACGGCATTATTTCTCTGCTGGCACAAAAAAAAAATCCATTAGTATGAAACTACTATACAGGAGTTCTTCTGTGCGATCCTTGTGTTTTTTAGGGCGTTGTCACTCTTCATTTCATTCAGTCAAACAAACAATCCAAAAAAAAAAATTAGTGTTTTTTTATGTTAAAATATTAATGTCAACATTAAACATAAAAAATGTTAATTAAGGGTGTGAAGATATTAAAATTGTATTTACACGTTTAATTAAAATAAAAATATAAAAAATCAATTAATCATTTTGAACACAAAGCGTTGATTGTTTTTTTTTTTATTTTATTTTACGAATGTCAGGTTCGCCTTAATCAAAAAAAATATCAAAGTTTTATGTTATTTTTTTTTCGATTTTAATAAGAGAAACTAATTACATATTCGGGTATTTTTTTTTTTTCATGAGTCCTAAACTACAATTATTTACAGGGTACTTTTTAAATTTTTATTAATCAAATATTTTTAATATATTTATACACATTTTTTTTTTTGACTAATTTGATTGGTATTAATGGCGTCTATGCATCCGTTAATAATAATTCTAATTAAAAAATATAATATATGTTTTTTTTTTAAAGTTAAATCAACAATTTCCTTTTAATATACATGCGTGATTCATATAAATATTAGATTTAGTTTAGCCAACCTATTTTTTCTTTCCCATTTTCTTTATTTATAAGACCTTGATTGTTGTTACTCTAACTATAATTATTAAATCTGCAACTTTTCATATTTATGTATTTAAAACCATATACATAAAAAAAACTAAATTTTTATGCTTAGTTTTAATCAATTGTGCCATAACGGAAACGGAAAATTTTTTTTTTTTTTTTCTTCGTTAAATCTAGTCTGAGACACTTCGAAACTTGCGCATAATGTGTAATCTTCGAAGATCAAGAAAAAATATAAATTTTCGTTATTATCATTATTTTATATATACATATATGATGATAGTGTCTCTATTAATCGGAAGCGGTCAATTTGCAAGATGATTTCTATACTAAAAAAAAAATATCATTTGAAAAAATTTAAAATGTAGTTTTTTTTTTAAAAAATAACAATACTAAATGTTTTAAACGTGATATCAAGGAGCATAGGAATAACTAGATACTTTATTTTATTTTGTAGATTTCTTAAATTTTTTTATACAAACCTACGTCAAAAAAAAGTTTCCACTTAATAAAAAAAAAAAAAAAAATATCTACACTGTCAGAAAACTTAGTGATAAATCATAAATTTTGCTTAGCTTTTAACTATATTAAACGATGCTAGAAGAATTGATAGTTTTAGTTTTCAAAATTATAATTAACAAGCTTTACTGGTTAATTGGAAACTTTACTTAATTTTTTTCACTAACTTTTTAATTAGATGTCCTTTTAAATAAAAATATTTATTAATATAATATTATATATTTTGAAATTCTGTGAAATTTCGCGATATATTTCTATTCGATCGTTTCGAGATTTTGAAGGCTGGCGAGAATCGTGTTGAGGAAGCATATAGACGAATCTATGATTCGAATTGGACTGTAAAAACTAAAAAAGAATAAGAAAATTTATTTTAACCAATATTATCCTAAATTTCAATTTTACAATATTTCCTTTACTTAAATTTACTCCATCTGTCAATGCCTGACATTATCTTTCTTATTCTTAGCTTATTATAGTTTATTTTTAATTTTTTTAATTATTATTATTATTTGCTCTTAACCTACTACCTATATGTTTTTTTTGTTTTACCAATAAAATTTCATTATTAAAATCTCAACCTTGTCTATCAGATTATATAATAAATATCTATTATATCACTTAAACATCCTATTAAAACATATTTTTGTTTCCGTGTAAAAAAAAATAAAAAATAACACAAATAAAGTAAAACAAAAAATCATCTCTTCACGTGGAGAAGATATAAAAGTTAAAGCTTAGTCCAATAATACATAAATATGACTTAAAAAAGTTTAATAGCCTTATTACTCAATGTCTTTATAAATAATAATAAATAATATATGTGTAAGTATAATTTTCAAATTGAAATAAGAAATAGAAACCTTTCTACTGTTTATTGTAGATGAAAAATAAAGGAATTTAAATTGAAATAAATCGCTATAAAATTGCACGATATATTTTTAAATAAAAAAGACTTAAAATTGTTAAGTTAAAAAATAAATTATTAGTTAAAAAAAATTTGCTGTTGCGATGGCAATTAAATTTATTTTTAAGTAAATTAATTTTCACCAAAAAAATATATATATATATATATTTATTTATATATTATTTTGTTTAAGACGTGTTCTAACAAATTAAACGTACAATACTAATTAATAGTTTATTTATTAGACAATTGCTATTTTAAACATTAATGATATATTGAAATTATGTATATTATTTGAAAAATTTCAATAAAAGATTTAATTATTTTCAATAATTATTTAATTACTTAATAATATATACGGTATACTTATTTTATGATCTTCATTATATTTTAGTACATAAATCTATTAATATTTTCATTTACAATCTGATAGTAGCCAAAATAAACTAATTAGCATATAATAATTATTCTAAAAGTATCTTTTATTTTAGAAATTTTTTTGAAATTCTGTTCTTTTCATTAAGATATTATATAGTATTTGAAATTTACTAGCATCTAATAAAAAAAGTGATATTGTCTAATTGAATTATCTCTAAAAAATTATGTGAAAAAACAATTTCATTAAAAAATAAATAATTAACACATTAATTTTCAATTTGTTTTTATGAAAACAATCCTGTCCACTATTTCTTCTTAATTTCTAGGCTTCGCGCTAAGGCTTTCTAAACATTGTATTGCAATTTAGACCTACTAATTTTCAAACAAAAAATTTACTTTTTACCCAGTCGTAAATTATATTTTATTGTAAATTTATTTAAAGTTAAGTAAACTTACCACAACATCGATGCTTCGGACTCGAACCTATCCTATTACAGCTTAGTAGACTACTACCAAACCACATCCGATCTAATAAAATAAAAATAAATATTTTGTCCTCAAATACCGTACTAGTTTTTTGTATTTGATTTCTTCAGTTTTCAATGAATAATCCTAGTTAAAAAGGTCGTTTCTATTCAAATATATTTATTGGCTACAGTTGACAGTTTAATTTTATGAAAACCCATGTAAATTTCATTTGTATTTTTCAATTTAACGTTGAATTAAAATCCTCGTATTTTCTATAATCAAAAATTTAACAATAAAATTACCCAAATTACTATAAATTCTCATTAACGATTAACTAATAGTTTATTATTTCATTTAAAATAAATAAACTTATATATCTAAATTCGAAATAATTAAATATAAATTTAAATAAATAATTTATATCTTCATTATTATTAATACTATAATGTTATAATTTTCAATTAATTTCATTAAAGTGTTCTAATAATATTTCCATTAAACTATAAATAACAAAAATTTTATTATTCTAAAAATAATATGCAATTTTTTATGTACCATATATACATAAGCAACATCTCTACTTTTTTATATAATATTGCATTTTATTGGTTAGAAATATGGTGAGATATGGTATTAGTATTACGATGTATATACAATTTTACCCACTTGCTTTTTTCTTTTTACCTTTTGAATTATTTATCTTGTAGATTTATATATGTAGTACCTGTGACAGATTTTTTTTTTAACTATATATTGATTTTTTGCCTCATATAAGTATATTGATTTTTTGCCTCATAACATAATATATAAACGAAAACTAATCTTAGTGTCATAGGTTATGTCTAGTATTTCCTATGTAGACATAAAAAAATAAAAAAAATATTGAAAATTTTAATTTGTAAATAAAATAATGTTTGTAATCTATTGTAATAAACCAAAAATTATTATTAAAATTAATTAGAACATTTTATGAGTAAATACATTTAACACTACATTAATATACGAAATACGTGTTTTGAATTATGTTTTAAAAAAATATTATATATGTATATATAGTATATTAGATTTAATTATCAATATACTTTTAAAAACGATATAAATTCAATTAACAACAAATTATAAAAAAAAATTATTACGTCAAATATAGAAGAGCATAATAAAGAATACGTAATATATTACTCCTATATTTTTTTGTTGATCTAAATATTATATTTTTAAAGGTGTCATTTATGTAGTATATACATAAATATATATTTTATATGTTACTATATTTAAAAATTATGTGCATATAATTTTTTTTTTTTTTGAATGTCATATATATATTTTTTTATATAATATTCAGACTTTTTTATATAAAATAAATTGCCTATTTTATTTATAGAATTTATTTAAATATAATATTTAGCCTCCCCATGACATTAATAGCATTAAGTATATATTTTTTAAAAAAAAATTATGCTCAAAACTTTTTTATTTATTATACAAAAATTATTTGAAATAAACTATATTTTAATTGATCAAGTTATGGAAAAATATTATATATTTTTTTTGCAAATCAATGAATTTTTCAAGAAAATTTAAATTTTTTTTTTTAAATTGTTAAAAATTTCAATCTAAATTATGCTTCAATCTAACCAATATATGACCAGTATTTAAAAGATTGAATTATTTATAAATTTAGTTGATAAATATCAAAATTTAAAAAATTCGTAATTCTTGACAAAATTCTTTATACAATTTATAGTAACATTTTCTTAGTTTTAATAACATAAAATTTTGTAACGAAATTTCTAAATTTTATTGATTTCATTTTGTGATAGTGTTATAAAAATTAATTGTAACTCATAAAATTCTAAATTGTTCAGTGTTCAGTATAAATTTCTTATCAAAATTCTGAATGAATCCAATTCGGCTAAAATTGTATATAAAAAGGGATACTTATATAGTTTCCTTAACTAATCAAAGTATAGGGGTATACCTTTTCACCATTTTATTCAATAAAGATAAATTTTAAATGTTAAATTTTGATTAAATTTGTATCTCGTAAAATTTTAAAATCTCACATTAAAATTTAGTACAAAATCAATAAGGTATATATAAGTTTTTTTTTTATCCAAAATTTTTCAAAAACTTGATAAAAAATCACAGAGAAAAATTAAAACAGAACAACCAACCAGACTTCTAAATTTTCTAATTATATTTATAGTTTAAAAAAAAAATTATTTTTACCCTTGATTTTTTTTTTATTTTCCATTTTTTAATAATGTTTGTTTTTACTCTAAAACATTTATAACCAACAATTATTATTGAAATACCTAATATAACAATATCATATAAATTGTTGTGTCGATAATAAATTTGTTAATTGGATAAACATGCCTTCACGTCTCCAATCCTTTATAGTTTACATATAATTTTATTTTTTTTTATCGTGTTAATTTGTTTAATTTTATATGTTTTTTTTTTTGCAATTTAAATTTATATATAAATGTATGTTCATTTGGTAATAAAAAAAATTATTTTGTAATTTTATTCTAGTGGATATAATAATATAAAATGATTTTTGTAGTAGTACAGATTTATTGCCAATGTTCTTTTTTTTTTTATATTACATATGTTTAATTTTATTTTTTATATTAGAATATATACATAAAAAAAAAATATTTATTAAATATCTAAATTAGACAAAATATAGATAAAATGCAAAAGATTTGCTATAAGTGTTCATTTGATGTGATTTTTCATAGTGCACAACTCTTGATTGAAATGACACTCTAATTGAACACATTAAAAAAAAAAACAGTTCTATTTAGTTGAAAATTTCAATAACAGGGTTGTACTTACAAAAAAACAGGAAAAAATCATAATTAACCTTGACTTTGTTAATTGATGTTTTTTTTTTTTTTGTATCTACGGATACAAATGGGACGACGGGAAAACTGATTTTAATTTACGCTGCAATAATTTTATAATTAATAGTGAAATTAGGGTGAAAAAATATAATGGATTAGGGGAAAAAATTCCAAGTTTTCATGGAATTCAATAAAACTATCGACTTAAGCAACCAGAGATCTTTCTTAAATTTCATAAATAAATTAATTCTTTCTTAAAAACTTTAAGGTATCATGCACCCGGGTGACAAGATAAAAATGATTTAACCAAAAATCTTATAAATTTGGTGGTATATATTCTGTATACCCTGAATTTATTGAAAATAATTGATGGACTTCGAGTATATTGTCTGCCTAAGAAGTGCACTGTATTTTATTTTAATTGAAGTTATATGTCTTTTTTGTGTGCCTTTCTGTCTTAGAAGTATCATCATCCTTTCTAAATGTACAGAATTTAAAATTTTTTTTTTTTTCAAGTTTTCCAAGTTGACTTTTTTGCATATTATATAAAAGATAAAAGTTATGCTCTTTTGTAGATAGAAAAACTTTGATATAATGTTACAGAACCCAGGATGTTCTTTGTAATATATTTAAAAAAAATTTTTTTTTACATATATATACATAATATCTATTCAGTCATAAAGTTGAATATATAATCTATATATCACCCTGTATATAGCATAAAATACTGATTGTTCAATACATTTATATTTTTATGCATGTATAGAAAAAACAATTATAATGTTATATTTATTTTATAAATCTTTTAGCCAAAATGCCGAAATAAAATCAGTAATTTATTTAAATTTTTTTGAACTAGTCTAAAATATATATTGTATGTATATATATATATATATAATTGGGATGAGGCAAACAAATTAAACGCACTACAATTGGTTTTTTCCGGGCAACATTAGTTGAAAAAATATATATAAATATATAAATGAAATCTACAGTAGCAAAAAAAAAAAAAAAAAATCATTTTTATATAAAACATTTATATACTAAACATGATTATAATATAGTTTAGTTGTCCTCCTACGAATGTCATCAAAAAAAATTATACAAATACATGTACAATATAAAAAGTTTTCATAAAACTTTAATGCACAAATCTTATTTCATAAAAAAAAAAAAAAGAATTATACTATTTTAAAAGTTAATTTATTTTTATTAGAATATTCTCCAAATTTTTGACATGTCCTTATGTCATCCAGTACATAATTTAGATAAATTGAAATTTTGTATAATTCATTTCACAAAAAATTATTCAACAAAATCTTATTAACATAATTTTATATATTTTATATTTTGTTAATTTTAAAAAATTTTGGAAATTCAATTTATAATTAAATAATTGAGGTTTTTAACAAACCCTTTAATTTCATACTAAATTTTTATTTTTATTACTCTAGTTTCATTGTAAGTAATTTGAATTTCATAAATAAAATATGTTTTAACTTTATATATTTAATATATTATATATTTTTTCATTATTTTAAATTGCTTTACCTTCAAATGTTGAAATAAATCATATAATTTGAAATAAGAACTTATTAAATATCGTCTTGTGAGGATGTAGAAAATGTGTAATAATTTGAACTTAAATTTTTTTCATCCGTTTAAAAAAAAATAAATAAAAAAAAAATGGATATTATGAACACATGATCAAATAACAATCTTTAAGCTTAAAAGGTTATTTTTATTGATTGTATATTTGGAGATTTTAATAAATTCATATTTGATAAATTAATTGAAATTTCAAAATATACAAGATTTTTAAGCTGTCAGATTAGTTACTGCAAAAGATTTTTAAGCTTTGTTAGTTACTGCAAAATTGATTGCTATTATTGACATTGATTTTATTTAACTATAAAAGTTTTATTTTAAGGAATTTCTGCCCATTTTTTACACAATCCACTAAAATAATATCAAATTGAGGATTGGTTAGTTTTCTGAATTAATTGATTTAATATCCTTAAGCAGAAGTATAACAAACATTGTGAGCTAAAAATGTTTATTTTGTGACAGCGAAACGTTTTTTCTTTATAATAAATTTTCGTTGATCTAAAGTTTTGTAATTACTTACAAGATTGTAGTCAGTTATATTAAATTAATGTAATATAGTATAAAAATTGGAGATCAGTGACTGTTACGTAATCGTATAAAAATGCCCTCTTTTCTCTTATCTTTATCTTATAGAAGTAAAATTTTCATGCGAATAACAATAAATCACAAATTATATTATCATATTTTTAATATATTACTAAGCAATTTTCATTTTCAAAATTTATGAAATTCCTAAAAAAAAAAAAAAAATTCTTTTATGACTCACATTTTTCCGATTTACATAAGAATCTCTCTTCGAAATTCTATTTGTACAACTTATAAAAAAAATTTAACTTCTTGTACTATAAAACTGAATAGACTCATAAGATAATCAGATCTAATGTCTGTGAAATAATGTATAATAATAATAAATTCTTTACATAAGATACTCTTTTTTTTTCATATATATATATATTTTAAGTTTTTGAAATTTTGCACAAATGTACATATAAAAATGCAAAAGTAATTTTCCACTAAATTAAACATAAAAAGTAAATCAGTATTTTAAAAAATAAATCAATTGGAAATTTCATTTTTTTTTTCTCAATAAAATAAATTACAAAGTACTATAATTTTTTTTTTTTTTCATTTTCATAAAAGAGCATCGACAACAAAAAAAAAAAAAAAGCTCACATATGATTTTAAGTTGTAAAAAAAAATGTTATCTGGAATTGAACATGGTATAATAAGAAATAATTTATGACTGTTTCTATGAATTGTAAGAATTATTTTGACAAAGGGTGTGGGATGGGAGGGAAGATAATGTGCTAAATTTGAAAAATTTATGAAATAGATTCAAAGTGTAATAAATTTTCTACTTAAAGATTGTGAAAGTATTTAAAAATATATATATATATTAAAATAATGTTTTATTTTTTTCATATAAAACTATAATTAAATTTCACAACAAATAATTGGTAATCATTTAGAAAGATTATTAATACAAATTTTATGAAATCTATGAAACAATTAAAGTTTTTTATACTTATGAGCTAAAAAATCTTGTAGATTCTTGAAATTCTGAACAATATTTTAAATTTAATTACAATAACATAAACAGATTATTTGATTAAAAAATTTCAATCTCTTAATATTATTATGTTATTATCTGTTAGTAAAACAAACTAACTTATTTAATTATTTGTTCAAAATAGAAAATAAAATAAATTGAAACTAACCAAACAATAAATAGTCTTTCTTGAAATAGTTAGGAGTTAGGAGTACTATTAATATCTTTTACATTTAAATTTATGTTTTCATGTTCCTAAATTTGTCATTTTTTAATTAATCCTTAAGTATTTTTCGTAAATATTTTGTTTATTTAAAACCAAAATTTATTACTGCATCCGTGGTAATAATAATTTTCGCAAAAATGATTTTTTATCTATTGTAAATGTTACAAAATATTATTTAATAGAATTTAAAGTAATTAATAAAAATACACAAAATATAATCAACATTCTGAAATATATATATGTATTTAAAAAATTCAATTCCAATCTTAAATGTGTCATATGTAAATTTAAAAGATATTTCTCAATTTTCTCTAATCATATTTCAAAATATTCAATTAAATTGAAAATATTAAATTTTTAATGAAAAAGGAAAAAAAAGTCATATTCTTATTTCCTTATATTAATCGAAAAAAAAAAATTAAATCATAATTTCAAGAAATATATAATAATATTTAATCTGGCATTGACAACAGCCAGAAATTCATTTATGTTTTCAATTATATACTACAAAATTTTTATGTACATACTCTATAAATTTACTTATAGTTTTCTAAAAACTATATTGAAATAAACTATTAAAAATTGCTCTAAATAAAAATTTAAATTATTTACAAAATGTTATTATAATAACTGTATTTTTATGCACATATCAATCGTCATTTATAATGTTTTTTTTTTTGTTTTTTTTGCAAATATAATAAATGGTTAAATACATAAATTTTACATAATATACTTTTTAGATGCGCTCTTTAAAAATTCAAAATACACATTTAGTAACCAACAAAATATATATATATATATATATATGTATATATATATACAAAAAAGCTTCTTCAAATAGAACAATATAAGCTTTAATAATATTTTATATATTCATCTTATATAAATAAAATATAGAGTAATAAAGTCTATATAAGAAAAAACTTTAAAAATCTGGCCAAAAACTATGTTCATAATATTTTTACTACCCTCCACCTAAATTATACCACAAAAAAAAATTTGAAAAGAAAAATTGGAAAATTCATAAAAGCAAAATACAAATGTGTGTAAAAAAAAAAAATCTATGCTTAAAACACCAGCATATTTTCATCAAATATGAAAATATAGCTACTTTTTTTTTTTTTTTTTTAGTAGAATATATGGGAAAATTTTTGTGTATGGTTGAATTAATTTTATTTAAAAATTGGGTTTTTCAGATATATTACATATATACATATTAATATTTTAATTGTATTTGTATTTCTATTAAATAATATTAGTGTATTTTGGTAGTGCGGTTGGGTTATTATTAAGGAAAAATCTAATGGGGGTTGAATTTTAACATATATATATATACATACATACGTATAAGAAAAATGTAGGTCTCTGGAAAAATATTTACAGAGTATATAATATGCTCTGTTTTTTATTTTTTATTTTTTGTTGAATATATGTAAAAAGTTTTTACAATACAAAAAAAAACTCTACAGAAAATTATTGTATAACTAAAATTGGAATGAAAATATATATTGTAGATATATATTTTATGTTATTTACTTTTATGTAACGAAAAATTTTATAATTTTTTTTTTTTTTGTAATTTTTTTCTGAGACTGGCGCAGACCTGACAATGCAATTATGTAATACAAAAAAAAAAAAAAATTTTATTTCTGGGGGGTTTTTATACACGCGATATTAAGGGAAGAAATTTTACAAGTGGTATTATTGGGGAGCATATGATAAATTGTCACATTATATAAATTAAAAGAGTTGAAATCTAAAAAAAAAAAAGGAGGGATTTGAAACATTATATTTTAAATTTCTAAAAAAACTATATTATTTTTTTTTTAAAAAAAGGCTTAATAATAAATTGTTTTTTTTTTAAGATATACTCATTATGAATTTTAAAGATATTTTAATGGTTTTTTTTTTAACTAATATATAGTAGGTCAATTCCAGTTTAAATTATCATTAATTTCCTTTATTTTTTGTCTTTGGATTTTCTTCAATATTTATCATTGTATTAGTTTTAAATCGATTTTTCCAACTAACAAAATTCCAATAAATGTTAAAAAAAAAAATATTTGAAAGAAAAATCTAGAAAAAAGATAATTCCTTATGTGTGTATAGTTTGATGAGTGAAAAGAGCTTTTTTACCCTTAAAAATAATCTACATGTTCTCTCATAAAATGCAAGCTTCCAGTTGCATTTTTTTTTTCTTTAAAAACTTTTTTTTTGTTAAATAAAACTTTTAACTTTTCTCTCTAAAATGGTTTTATTTTTCTTATGTACTCTTTTTCCAAAAAAAAAATTTCATAAAAAAGAAAATCTTATAATTAAAAATTTTTACATACAAAATGACATATGAACAGTTTTTAAGAAAATTTATTAGGTTTTTTTTATGTAAATTTTCGATATAAATTTCCAAATAAAACGATTAATTTTCAAAAATATATTTCCATTATCCTTTAAAAAATAATATTTTTTGTAAATTTTCTCTTGGACGCCAATTTATATAGCGCGCCGTCGTGACGCAGTGTGACGTCATTTTAAGCGCAATCGCTGCTCTCGGAATTTATTTATACATATAGCTATTTTAATTATAGTTTCTCAAATGGAATTTTTTTTTATATATACATAATATACATAAAGCTTACTATTTTTCTATTTTTATACATAATTTTTTTATATTGTGTAATGCAAAATTTAAAAATGAAAATTGAGGGAGTTATTTATTATTTTCAACCCCCAATTTATGCAATTTTTTTTTTTGCTATTTAAAAAAAAAAGGACCACGGGGAAGAGAATTTGGTGGATATCTTTAATCATATTTTTAATTTTTCCTTTTCAAAGAAGAAAAGAATTTATGTAATTATTATGGAAAATTGTTTTCTATTTTAAATTACAATATTTTTCTAAACAAAAAAAAAAAAAGGGACAAACATAAATAAAAAACAAATATAAAGGAAAACGGATGGCAATTTATATTCATGGTAATTTTCCTGCTTTTCGTCATTTTTTTTTTTTTTTTTTTTGAAGATAAGTTAAATTTTCTGTGGGTTCTAACCAAAATAAAAACCGAAATTTTATATTTATAAGGGTTAATATCATATTTAACAAAAATAAATTACCACAAAATGTCTCTTTGAAAATTTTAATACATATATCATATTTTATTTTTTAATTTAATTTTCTCTAAATTAAAATTTATAAAATATGAAAATTACGATATTACATAAAAAAATTTTTTTAAAAAAATGGAGATTAGAAGTTGTTGTAAACTTGATTTATATTCGGGTTAACAGGAAAACATATTATTTAAGTTTTAGAAGTAATTTTAGGCGAATCCTTGAGATCGAATTTATAACAACGACCTCAAAAATATTTTTAATTTTTCTTCTTCAAAGAAGAAAAACAATTTTTTTTTTTTTGAAACTAATTTCTCTTATTTCAATTACTATCTAATATTACTCCTTGTTAATTTTAATTGTTAAATTTTTTGATTATAAATATGAAAAGACGGAATTCTAATTTTCATTTTATAAAATTTATGCTGATAATTTCATTTATCATTATTATAAAGATATTTTGACTTTTGGTTGTGTCATTATTTAAAATAAATAATATTAAATTTCATAAATTGACAAATTATATAATTTCTGGAAAATTATTTAATTTTTCAACTTTATCCAAAAATTATAAGTATTATATGTAATTATATATTATATAATTTAAATTTTTCGCAGTTTTTCACAATATTTAATATTTTTGGATAAATAAATCAAGGACTTTTATAAAAGTAATAAACGTATACATTATTCAAATAATAAATTAGAGAAAAGCTTAAATATGTTGTATAATAATAACTGACCTGTGAATAAAAATATTTAACCTCAAAATATTGATAGGGGAATTATAAGTAGGTGAAATATAATTTTGTTTGTAATTTAATAGATTAAAGATTAACAGCTTCTTATTTAATATTATCATTCATACGATCGTGTATACAATGATAATATTTATTACAAAGCTCTGTTAATCCTAATACGTTCATTGTGCTATATTTTCAATCAAATGACTTGCAAACTTTGTAACTAAGCAGATAATATCTTTCTCTTATTCCATTAAAACTAATAAACATGGAAAATTTATATATTAAAAAAATAAAAAAAAATATCGAGATTAGATAAAATTAATAAAATTGTAGTAGACTAAAAATAAAATACTTTTTAACTTTCCATATAATCTCTTGTCATTCGAAGATATTTTACATGGAACATAAAATTGACATAAACTTGATTTCCTTTTAATAGGCAAAAAAAAAAAATTTAGATATTTTCATATCTAATTCAATTAATCATTATTTTCATTAATAGATTTTTTTTTTTGTTTTGTTTTAAATATTGCTTTTGATGACTGTATCATTATTTTTTTTTTTTATTATTATTAATTTCTGATGTATTTCGCCACCACGCCGCCAAATATATACGTCATTAATTGAAATATATCATTAAATTTACATATTTATATATGTTTGACTAAAAAAGAAAGCATAATAATATATCACATCACGTACAAAAAAAAAATGAGATTATAAATTGATCTATATATATAAATATATATAAATATCACCTGCCAACAATTTTTCTATCTCAGAGTAAATTTTATTTAAATTTATGTATTTTTACTCCGTAAAAAACCTTGAGGTTAAAAAATTTTCTATATAAAATGCATATAGCTATAAAATACTACCCTAATATTTGTTTAAGCTTTTCTTTTTTTTATTATTATTATTTTAGCTTTAACCGACATTTCACAAAAATGTATACCACTAGAGATCATCAAAAAAAAAATTCTTCTTTCTTAAATGTCTGCTGCCTGCTCTGCTACTTGTGTGTTTTTTTTTTTGGCTACCTCTAAACATAAACACACACTGACACAGAAATACATAAAAACACAAAACAAAAAAAAAATAAATAAAAGCTCTACTTTAATAGTTTACAAAACTTAAAAAATTTCAGTCGAGCGCTGATATCCGTCATATTAAGATCTCGCGTGCGCATACACAGTTAAAAAATTAAAAAAAATAAAAATTAAAAATCGTTTAACATATAAACGGCGGTATTTTTTTTTTTTTTGGTTTTTTTTTCCCATAAAAAAAAACATAAAAATTAATTATATATTTTTTTTTTTTTTGAATCTATGTTATTTCGAAAAAGATTCATTTTTCTTAGATAGTACATAAAAAAAAAAAAAATATTAATTTATATAACAAATTTATACAACGAAAAAGTATTACAAAAGAGAGAGAGAGAGGGAGAGAGTGAGCGAGAGAAAGCTTAAGAGTTAAATTTAAAAAGTGAGCGAAAAAAAAATAAATATATAATTGTTTAGAGAGCGAAAGAGAGTAAAAAATAAAGTTTAATAATACCTCAAAAAAAAAATTTTCCTATATTTTGAGATTAAACACATTAAATTTACAAAAAGTTTTATGAAATTTAAATTTTTTTGCACTTACATTTGTTTGTATCTTTAGTTTTGTACAAATAAAAAAAGAGAACAGGAGTGAGATAGTCATTATTATCTTACTCTCTTCAAAATAAAATTTAAATCCTTTACCAAAAAATTGGTTTTATATACCAAAAATTTTTTTTTTTTGCATTACACACTCAACTTTGAAAATATTTCTGATATATGGAATAGTGAAATTTTGATTATTGCGCGAAACGGTTCGAGCCCCGATCCAGTAACCAGCTAACGTCGTCTTGGCTGCGGGTAGTTAACAATATAACCAAATAAAAAAAAAAAAATAATTGGAAAGAAAAATTAAATATTTTTCTTCTATCCTCCAGAATACAAAAAAAAAGAAAATAGTTTTTTTTTCGCTACTACAAAAAAAAAAAACAAGGATAGAATTTTTTCATCATACAATTTTTTCTGTTAAAATTCAGAAAAATACAAATTTTCAATCCCTTATTTTTAAGGGTTAATTAATTTATTTTCATTTAAATTTTTTTTATTTTTTTTTTTTTCATTTTAATTCATCGTTTTTTTTTTTCGTAAAAAAAAAACACCCTCAAATCCAAAAAAAATTTTAATAAAAAGGACATAAGTGAATTTTTTTTATTAAAACAAATGAAAGTGCAATCAAAAAAATTATAAAAAAAAAAAAAAATTTTTTTTTTTTTTATTTAAGTGTACATAAAAAAAGAAAATTTTTTTACAGAAATAATTAATTTCAAAATTTAGGAAAATTTAAAAAGGTAAAAAAAGAAAATGATAAGAAAAATAAATTAAATTTTATTTTTGATTCTTTTATATTTTTAATTTTTTTTTGAAAAATCAATATTTTAGTTTTGATATATGTAATAAAAAAAAAAGGAAGAAAATTTATTTATTTATTTTTTTTTTGTATCTACTATACACACACCAAGTTTCGGAAAATTTTTTTCATTTTACATACATAAAAAAAAAGAAAAAGTTATACAATAAAAATTTTAATAAGAAAAAAAATTATTACATCTTTTTATAGTAAAAAAAAATTTTAAAAAAAGTGCATAAAATTAGAAAATTTTTGGTAATACATAAAAATTTGTGGTAATACAACATTAAAAAAAAAAAAAGAGTATTAAACAAACAGAAATTTTTAGTGAAAATTTTATCACGTGAAAATACTTAAAATAATTTTTTAAGTTTTTTTTTTTTTTTCTTGATGAGAAAACATTACACAACACTTTGAAAATATGAAAATATGAAAATTTAATATATATTTATATATACATATATATATATATATATATATATATATATGTAAACGGAAAAGCTAATAAAGAAGAAAGAAAATTTTCTTTTTTTTTTCAAAAAAAAATAATTTTTTGTGTGCGCCGATTCTAAAAGTCTATACAAAAATCATGAAAAATATATTTATATATATATATATAATTTTTTCTCTTCATACCATCTACCTGCACCTGCTGTACCCTCCTTTACCCTATAGATTATTCAATATTAATGAAATTTTTTTTAAAATTAAATTAAATATTTACTTAAGTTTTTCTTTTTTTTTTTTTTGGGTGGAAAAATTTTGACATTAATTTAACCATAAAAGTGTATAATATTCCAAAAAAAAAAAAATTAATGTTATACATAAGAGAAAAATTATATAAACATAAAATTTTCATTTAAAGATATATATATATATATATATATATACTTAAGTATCTATTAGATACATAAATAAATTTGTCCTTATTTCTTAGGACATGTAACAAAAAAAACTAAAAACATTTGTTCGTTTTAGTAAAATAAAAATTAAAAATCGATTTTCATTTTACTAATTTTTATTTATTCTCTTTTCATTCTTTTTCTTGTAGTTTTTACAAATTGAAATAAATGAAAAATATTATAGTAATTTTTGTAGAATTTGAATAAATTTTTTAACTATTTTCAAATTTTCATTAAATTTCTTAGGATTTCATTGAACTTTTGACTTTTCTTTACATTGGTATACAAATCCATGTAATTTTCCAAATTTGAGTACAAAATTTGACTGAAAACTTGTTCAGTTTATGTTTTTTAACCAAAAACAAAAAATATTTTTTTTTTTTTATATTTCTTGCCGAGGAAAAAAAACTTGTAAAAGACGATTGCGTAACATCCCTTATAAAATTTGAAAAAGTTTTTTTTTTTTTGTACTTTCTTTCATTCTGTACATTTGCACACATATACTTACAACAAAAATATATGTATAGGTTTAAAATTTTATATATATTATATATTTAACTGAAAAAAAATCATCCTATAAAAGAAAACTTTTACTCTAATTTTCTTTGTGCTGAACAAAAATATTTTTCATATCTCTTCTTCGGGTTTTTTTTTTGTTGTCAGTTAACTCAATTATGTATAAAAAAAAAACCATTTTCATTTATAAAATTATTAAATTCTCTGCTCAAAATAATTTTACAGAAAATCCCCCAAATAAAATTCGTCCTTGCAATTTATTTATCCATAATTTAAAGCTTCTTATTTACTATTCTCTTTTTTTTTAAAAAAAAAAAAACGAATTTGAATAAAAAAAATCATTTCATTTCTTGTAATAAAGTAAAAAAATTGTAATTATTTTCTGTTATAAAATTATCATTCCCTAAAAAAAATACCCAAAAACCAAAAGTAAAATTTAATTTTCTCATGAAAATATTTTTTCCAATTCTCCCCAGCAACTGTGTATACACTTATGAATTTTTATTATTACAAAATAAAATGAGAATAAAATTTTCAAAGCTTTAAGGCAACAAAATAAAAAAGAAAACGAGGAAAAGCTTAAAATATTCTTAAATATTTTATTTTCCTTTTGTTTTTTTTTTCTGTTTATGTATAAATTTTCTTCTTATGAAAATTTATGATTTTTTTTTTTATATTGAAAATTTATTCATGTATGTATTTTATTTTTCATTTTTTTTTTATAATCAGGACAATTGGAGTTTTTTTTTCTTGTATTATTTTATTACATATTTTGTTTGTCTTTGTAATACAAAAAAAATTTATCATTTTTATCTTTAAAATAAAAGTTGATATAAAAAAAAACATATTATTTTATAAGAAAGGAGTATGAATGATCAGGTATGTTTTATTCATTTATGTTTTCTTTTATATTTTGTTTATCTTTTAAACAATTCTTACTTTTTATTTGTTTTTTTTTACATAATTTTAATTGTAATTTCATTTTCTTTTTTCTTTTTTTTTGTGTTTGTGTATATTTTTAACAAACAACAACAAAACAAGAAAATGATGAAGAAAATCTTAAAATAAAAATAGCAAAAGAAGAAAAAAAAAATTGGAATTTCCCAAATATATATGACTAATCTTATATTATCATTTTATCTAAAGAGGGAAATCATTTAAAAATAAAAAATAAGAAAAAATTTAATATAAAAAGGATTTATTGTGGGGGGTGAAAGCTTTAAGTTCTGGGAGTTTGACTCTATAATCCGTTGTTTAATTTAGTAGAAGATAGGAAAGAAAATATGATTAAAAGATTATTGGTGGTTTAAATGAAAGATTACTAAAAATTTATTCGAATTATTGTGAAAAAAAACCATAGTTTTTTTATTTACAATAATTACAATCAAATTTAGCAAAAAAAATCAGAAAATTATCTTTTTTTCACATTTTGATTCTTTAAATTTTATGTTCTATTACATAAAAAAAAATACTAATTTGTAACGAAAAAGAAATACTTAATTGAATTTATTTTCCAGTTTTATCTGACAAATATTAATTGAAATTTAAAAAAAAAATTATATGACGTAACTTTTATATTTGAACCTAAAATTTCAAATTCTACTTAGTTATCTCAATTATAATATTGTTGGTCCTAATCTTTACATTTTTCTTAAAATATAGTTCAATTATCTTAATATTAAATATTTCTATTTCAAAAATAATTAATATTCAACTCGTTATACATAAAATTTCATTCTAATAAAAAAAAAATAGTAATTTATTTATAATTTTTCAGTTAAAATCAAATTTAAATTTACTACAAAATTTATTTCAGCTTCCCGTAAAATAATTAAAAAATTAATTTCTAATTTTATTTTCATATATACATAAACCGTAGTTAAAACATTTCTAGAATGTTATGCATTGAAAGAGAAAATAAAAATGAGGATATCCTTTTTATAATTTAATATTCGAAGTAATAAAAATTTTGTGAATTTATATAACACAATTTTCTGCAAAATGGTATATATAATACTAATACATACAAATATATAAAATTTTATATAATATACATATAAACGTAAGCAAAAAGGATATTCAACCGATCGATACTCTATTTAATAATTCATTTTTTTTTTTTTTTTTTTTTTTTTTCATTATTTGTGTATCTAACCAAGATAATAACGCGATGTTGCATAACATTTTATATTATCCTTTCTACATGTAGATAAATTTTAGATATTTAAAACTTTTTCAAAACGGATATTACATTTTTTTTTTTTTGCCTTCCTTATTTTATTAAAAACATGTTAAAAATTGTTGCTGTTCATGATTTTTTTTTTTTTTTTTGCCACACGAGAATAACTTTTCACCATCATATAAATATTTCATTTTATACCCAAAAAAATTTTCTTAACATATATAAGTAAATTTTTAATAAAATCAAAAATAAATTCAATTTGTAAAATAATAATAAAAAAAAACAATAAAATGAAAACCAACATAACTTTTTCGTACTACAAAATTCCATTAGCTTTGTGTGTTACAATTAAATATTAATATAATATGTAATTTTAATATTTATACTGAATATAAACATAATATATGATGACTTGAATTTTAATATAATTTGAAAATTTTTCATTGAAATAAACACAACAAAAAAAAAAAAAACAATAATTGTAAATTCCATATGTTTAGGATAAAAATTAATAATTAGTATTGAAATATGATATGAAAAATGTAAATAATTTGGAATATTTTTCAATATCATAAAATTTGTCTACAAATGCAAATTTATTTTACAGAAAATAATATTATATACATATTTAATATTATTTCATTATTTAATTTTCTGTAAAATACAAATTAAAAAAAAAAAACATGATATTTTTAGTTGAAATAAAAAATACTACTTTATATGAAAACAGAGAATTACTGAAATACAACATAAAAATAAAATAAAATATTTTATTTAATAAAATGACTGTTGTGGATATCGAAATTCTATATATTTAGAATTAAAAATTGTTGTTTATTTTTTTTTTTTGATAATTCTAATTAACATTTAAATTTTAATTGAAAATATAAATTAACCTAGAAATGTAATTTGACATTTCCTGTGAAACATAACATTTTAACTGTCAACTTTAATCTAATATGAACTTGATAAATAAATTTAAATTTATAAATATCATTTATGTAATATTTTATTACAAAACAAAAAAAAATTAATTTAATGCTGCTGACTGCCTTAAAAATCTATCAAATATGTTCATTCCACTGCTAATATACCAGATTTGTAGATATTTATGAAATTATTGTAAAAAATGATTTACTTAGTGTAGTGAATATATTTTTAATAAATCAATATTGATTTATTAAAAATATATTCGGTTGTTGGTTTAATTCTTATTTCATGAATTATGAAAAACAATTTATTGCAAATTCAATTTCTGATTAGATCTCCTCGGTATTGTATTCAATAGTAAATAACCAACATGTTATAGCCCAAATATACTCTGTTTAAGAGAGAAAAAAAACATAACTATAAGGTCAGCATTACATAAATGTCTCTAACAAACCAGAATTATTTTCGCCGGCTGTGTATGACATATGTGTCATTCAAAAAAAAAAAGTAGTTCTAGGCTAATTGTAAAATAAACAAAATTTACATTTTTTTTTTTTTTTCAAAATCTCTAATTGAAAAATTTAAATTTACCTTTTAGCATAAGAGCTTCCAAGCTTCCAACCACTAAAAACCAGTTAAGTCTAATTTTTTTTTATAATAATATGTAAATCAGTTAAAACTTGAAATAACTTGAAATTATTTTTTTTTAAGTAATCTTGTCCGAATAATGTGATTTTATAATACATACATATATTTTTATTTGTGGTCGCGAGATACGCTATCAACCTTTAAAATTATTTAACACTTTTTATAGACATGAGAGTAAAATAATATTTAAAAAATGAAATTTTCTATTTATTCTAATCAAAAAAAAATCCGCAGTAAAATATAAACTTAACTACCTGAGTATTTTAAATATTAACATTTGTTAACTGCTTTCATAATTATTATTAATCTACTATATTATGTTAATTTAAATAAACACAATTATTATTTACGAGCATATATATATCTATAAGATAGTTATATTGAATAAAATTTATTGAAAAAAAAAAAAAATACCCGAGGTGAGATAAAACCGGTTTAACTTTTTTGGAAAATAAAAAATTGCGAATAATTGATTTGATTCAAAATCATATTTCATTTTTATTATATCTGACAATTAATTAAATATTTATGATTTTTTGCGAAATTATTAATGCAAAAATTAATTAACAGTCTCATAAATTGTTTAACTAAATTATTAGTAAGAAATTTTATATTTTTTAAGATTAAATATTTTTTTATAGTTAAACTAATCAAATTCAAAATTTTAAAAGTTGTGACAAGTATATTTATTTAGTTGTCGTAATAATTTGACAGTAATTTTCTCCGAATAATTATATTAAATATTTTAAGAAATTTTTTTTTTTTGTCACTAAATTCTATTAATTTTTTGTTAAGTATTTAATTATTTTCAACTAAAAAAAAAATTTATCTAATATACTAAACTAAACCATAAATTTTGTTTCATTGTAAATCAAAATTTATGATTTACTGTTCAAATATAAATTATATTTAAACAAATATAAATTATCCACGCTATTTATTTCAAGTTTAACACCCGATTAAACTTTACGCTTTTATCTTCCAATAAAATCTCGAATAAAATAATTCGATTTTTTAAAAAAAATATATAATAAACAATTATCTAAAAGTATATAATATTGAATTCAAATTTAACATTAGTATTATGATTATTATATTTTTTACATTTTATGTACAGGGACACAATGTTATTTGTTGTCAAGTTATATTATTATTTTTTTTAAACTTATTGAATTTTAACATAGAAAAAAAAAATATATATATAAAAAGCTGCTGTCAATGACATTGAAACGAGCGCGCGCGTTTTTATGTATAATTATCGTTACTGAAATAAGACCCTGATTGAAATTAATCAAGTGAGAATTTAATATTATTTATTTATATTATTTTTTCATAATTGTTTTTCGATAATAATTGGAGAATATTTAAATGATTTTTGTTATATAATTAAAGAAAATTTTCAAAATATTATAAAAGTTTCAATCAAAATCAAGTGAATTTTAAATTAAAGAGCTTATAGTCGAGCTTATTTATAAATTATTAAATTTTTTTTTTTCCAGAATTATAATTGCTAAGTAATTTTTAGGATTCTGTGTATGTATATCAATCAATTTACGAAAAAAAATATTCTACAACACAAGTAATAATCAAATCACTAAAAATTACTATTTTTACATTTGCATTATGGTCTCAAATTATCTGTGACAAATGTAAAGATTCCAAATTGTATAAATGAAAAATAGCAATTTTTAGTGATTTAATTATTATTTATGTAATATTAAATTGTATATTTTATAATCAAAATTAAATTATTTTTCTAAAGTAACGATTATCATATATTTTAGACCACTTAAAAAAACTTTAATGATCAATTTACAAAAATTTAAGCATAATTTAGCTTATAGATAATCAAGAAAAATTAATTAATATTAAAATAGGATTAAAGGTGAAAACTTTGAAAACATTTGATTTATAACATACTTGAAAATAAATAAGAATTGAATACCAAAATTTTTTTTAAAGTTATTACATAAAAAAAAAAAAGTGTAGCAATTTTATAAAATCAGATACTGATAAAAGTAAATCAAATAACATATTTACACTAATAAAATTAAAAGTCAAATATCATTATTTTTTTTATCTTTTATTAATGTAAATAATGTTCTCACTTAAGAACATTATTTTATATGTAAACATTAAATTTTCATGTTTTTATAGTGTGTAGTACACTCTTAAAGATAATTTCTGATAATATTTTATTTAATTTATTTGATATTGATCTATATATATATATTCTTTAAGTATCTTCTGTGGATTATTGTTTATAAAATTCTCCTTTGATATTATTTTCATTTTTTTGTTTTTGTGTCAATAATATTTAAAAAGTAATGCATTTTATATAACCTATTTTAACCTAAATTATGTACTTTGTCGTGGACATTATTAAGCTCACAATAATATATTCATTGACCGACTTATTAAATTAATTAATTAAAGGAGTACTTAATAAAATTTAATCAAAACAAATAGTCATAATAGTAATAAAAATTATTATAGTACGTATATATAATAAAAAATACAATTCATTTTATTTATTTGCGTGTACAGCTTATAAAATTGAATATTTGAAAATTATGTTAAAAACTAAGATATATTTCTGGTTAATATAATTTCATAATCATGTTTGTCTACAAATATAAAAAATATATATATATGTATATAAAAGAAATTCATTAAAATTCAATTTAATTTAATATTATTTTGTCGCCAGATATTTTTCTATGTTTAACTAAACATATACATACATATTTATGCTTATGTTTTTTTTTTGTATTATAAAAACAAATTTCTCGTTTTCATTCATGATTCGATCGTTTTGTATATAATAAAAAATAAAATAAGAATTTATATAAACATTTCGCACTATTACAAAACAATAAATTAGAATTTTTATCGTGAATAAATTAAATTAGTTCAGATTGATGAACAATAAAAATAATTGGAATTATGGAAAATATGGTCATGTTTAAAGATCATTTTTAGTTTTAAAAATATTATCGATCTTTAACATGGTCATGTTAAGATGTTATAATACATATTTTTTTTTACCCGTATGCAAAATCCATCTGGAGACGTCAATATGTTAATAGAATTTCAGAGTATAAAAAAAATAAATGCGTTTCAGAGGGGAATGTGTCAATTTACTATAATTATTTAATAGTAGTAATTAGTAAAAAAAATTTCTATTAGTATGCTTATAATTTTCTTGATAATAACAACGTATCTGACGTTTATTTAAACTATGAATTTTGTAAATTGAACCTTTGCGACAAAAATCTTAGAACTTAGACTACCACCAGTTATAAGATTATTTACTTATGTTTCCTTGTGTTATTCTAAAATTATGTTGCTTTGTGTTTTTCTACAATAAGGACTTATTCTTATATAAAAAAAAAAATTTACCCTATTAAAATAAAACTTGCTGTTTTTTTTTTTACATATTGCAATTTGCAATTTAAGTTTCATATTCTTAATAATTTTAAAAACTATAAATAATTTATTTCAATGAAAAAACTATATTTAAATTTCAAGGTTATAAATTTACATGATGAGCCGACAAATTTGATTTAATATTTTCCATTGAAATGAAATATATGCTTATTGTGTACATATATACTTAAATAAAATATGTATTTAAACAAAAACACTACATATCTTTTTTCACTTTTCTTAATTTTCAAACTCTAATTTGATGCAATTATTTTAACCCCGATTTTTCTAAAATATCTCAATTTATTTTTATCATTTAGTATAGTATGTATATTATTATCTAACCCTATATGTTATAAATCATAATTTTTTTTTTATTTCATCTGATATATAAATAATTGGTACTATTATAATAGAAATCAAAATACAGAAATAAAAAAAAAAGTCCGTAAAAGATCTAAAATCACTTAGTATAAAACTGAGCAACATTTCAATTGAATTTTTATATATAAATGTTTTTTTTTTTTTTTTTTTTTAAATGAACACAGAACGGACACATTCAATCAAAATATATTTTATGATAACATTGAATTTGATTAGTAATTTTTATGATTTTTATCTTTGAAAATAATATAAAATATATTTAAAATTTTATGTTTTTTTTTTTGTAGTTAGTTCTCTTTTAAGTTTTTTCTATTTTACAGATAATAATAAAAAAAATTAGCAAATATTTTAATTTTAAATTAAATTAAAAAGCCAAAATTTTCAATAATTTATAAAATAGTAATGTTTTTTTTTTAATTAACAAATATATTTTAATCAACTTAATGATTAAATAAAAATATCAATGGAAATTTAACATTAAAAGAATTTTATTCATAACAAATTTTTCTGGTTAGTAAAAATAAATATTTACATAAATAATATAATTGTGTTTTTATTAATTATGGTTCATGAATTGGAAACGTTTTTTCCATATCATTTTTATTAATTATGTAAATATGGATAATAAAGTATAGTATTTTATTAAAATGTTTGAAAATATAATTTCATTAAAAAAAAGTCTTTCAAACTATTTTAAGAAATTAATTAATTTCGAATACGAATCGGAATAAAAACATTAAATTTTAACTATCAGATTTGTATCTGGTCAACTGGTATAATATAAATTTACAAAATTTATTTAAAATATTTTCTTAATTTAAAAATCTATTTCAATAAAATATTTTAAACGAATATTTATTTTATACAGATAAATAAATATGAATTCACATTTGCTGCCAGCAAATCAATTATCTTAGTTGTAACAGATATGTACTTGTATGTGTTATACTTAACACAAGCAGAAATTAAATTTTCGAAATTTATTTAACGAAATTGTTGAACTTCAAAATAATTATCATACCAAATGTCAAATAGCTTAATTTTATTAATTTATTTAAGGCAAATTGTCAATAAAGTATAATTTTCTTATTTCGATTTTGAATTTTAAAACTGGACATAAACTATAAAAATTGTTAAAATAATATTTTCTTTCGAGGAGGTAAATTTCTTGTTAATATTTAAAATAAACTTTATTTCATCAAGTTCAATTTTCAATTGCATATAAAGATTTTGGTCATTGTCAATAAATTTTATTAATAAAATTATCATAAAAAATATTTACATCCAATAAAAATACAATTATCTAATTAATATATTTTTTTTTCCACACAATTAAATGTTTTACTGGCAATTAAATTCCTTAAATTATCAGAGTTTTTTATTTGTATAAAAGTTAGAATGATTTTTGAACCAATTAAAATATTTAGCTAAACATTTAATTTTTATTATTTTCTGTAAAATTTTATTATTATTATTTTTATAATTTAATTGATTTTTCTTCTATTTCTAATTAATATTCTCTTTTCTCTTGTTTTTTTTTCTTTCTTTCTTTCTAAACTTCAGGTTGCGTAATAAAAATTTTAAATCCTTCACAGTTCGGCGAGTCAGTTGTGTGTGTTCGTGTGTGTTGTGATTTAGATCAAAATTTCAAAAACCAAAAAAAGAATATAAATAAAAAAAAAATTAAATAAATATATATATAATACATAATTTATAATCTATCTATATATATATGTATATATATATATATTTATCTTTCTTAACATAAATATATCTATCCAAAATATATAAAATATAGATACAAAAAGTAATTTTAAGATCAACACATCCAGAGAAAGACAAAAATAACAACTAATTTTTCAAATTAATTAAAAAAAAAAAAAAAAAATATAGAATCAAATCTAATAAAAAATTATAATAGATTAGATAATTAAATTTCTGAGGATTTCAATAAAAAATATTTAAAAGTACGTAAATAATATCTTCTTTATTTTGTTCTTTTTTTTTTAAGCGAAATTTTTATTGCTTGCTAAAAAAAAAAACAAATTTCTGGTTTTTTTGCTATAAATTTATCCAAATAAATCAATTTATTACAAAATCATTTCTATGTAGATTCATAATAGATTTTTATTTTATTTTTATTTTTTTTTAGTGTTTTTGCATTAATTTCAGCAATTAAAATACATAAACATAAAAAAATAAATAAAATATAAAATTTTATATTTATAATATTTCAAAAAAAAAAATTTTTTTAATTAAATAATATTTTAAACATGACCAATTATTTTTAATAAACTTACTAATCACAATTATTACATAAATTTATTAGATTATTATTGCGCATAGAATTTAAACATAAAATATAAATTATCAAATTTTTTATACTCGTATATATAAATAATTGTCTGGATGACGCTTTTAAAATAAAGGCACCATTATTAAAATTTAAAGAAAAATCAAATTATATTTTTTTAAAATATAATTTTGTTCTTGTAGACCTTGGCCTTATCTTAAAATAATTTTCTTTTTTAACAAGCAAATTTAATGATTACAAATTGATAACCAACATTTAATCTTTTTAATTATCAAAGCATATTAAATATGATTTTTCATTGACTGGAAATAATAATACATAATATTATATTTTTAATATAATTATTAATTAACACTTTTTTTTTAACGTGAATTTTTTATTCCGTCATATCAATATAATGTAATTATAAATATATATTTTGAAAATATTTGAAATATTTGCTGATATTGCTTATCTTGTGATCCATTAATATTTTCAATAATGTTATATTCTGATTTAAACAGAACCATTATTTAACAAAATCTATGACAAAATCGGTTTTAACATTAAATATAGAAAATGTTTTAATTCTATTTTAGTTTTGTTCATAATTTTGATATATCAAAAACATTTATGATATTACTATAATTTACTAATATCATTGTCAAACACTATAAATGAATAATCGATTAATATTAAATTTTTCGAATATTATTTCCATTTTTATTTTTTCCAATTAATAATATAATATCTGAATGAAATTTATCTGATTAGTGAAAGCAATAATAAATTTATTTCTACAGTATCGCTTATGAATATTATTAATAATCTAATTGATTTTGATTTGATTTTTTATGATATTACATATCTTATTTATATATATACATTTTTATAAAGATTTTTCCATAAATTCAAAATAATAAAATTAGAAATAATTTTTGGTATAAAATATTTACATGAATAAATTTCTCTCTAACTAAACTATAATTATTATTCAAATCTTGTATTTCTATAAATAATTTATTCTCAATATAACAAATTTTTCGTGTATAAATTTAGAATTTACACATAACGAAAAAATTAAAATAAATCAATAAATATACATAATAATTTATATATATGTCCTCAAAATTTATTATATAATCATCATTACAGAAGAAAAAATAACATATATTTCTAATATTTTTAAAATTCATATTTCTTATCTAGTAACAATTATAAATAATGAAAATTTATTTTAAATCAAATTTTTTTTTTCACATATAAATTATTCCCAATTACTAATTGTCCATTATTATGAAATTAATAATTATTTTCAATTATATATAATTTATAAATTGAAAAACTTTATAAAGGTTTTGTTAAATTTTCGTCCTTTTCCATCTCCTACATAACAAGACAAATGACATATATAATAATAATTTTCTTTTTATGTATTTCAATTTTTAAATTAATTCCATTATGCTGTCAGCATAAAAATATCAAAATTGATGAAAATATATGCCACCTACAAAATTCAAAATCATAAAAAAAAAACTTTTATAATTATATAAAAATTTTTCCTTGAAATTAAAATATTTTCTGATCATGCGCTCCATAAAAAGAATATTTTTATAAAAGGATGATTTTATTCTCTTTCCCGGAAATTAATAACAATTCTTACTTATATACATTTTTTATTTTGCACAAATTCAGGACATTCTGCTTTTTATTATACACTATCTAAAGATTAGTATACAAGAATACATATATCAGTTAAACAGTAAAAGAAAAATTTTCCAACTATAATTACTATAACATTTCTTTTTTGTATATAATATTACCGGAAAATTCATCGATCTACATTTTTTTTTTTCTATCTATACATAGACAAATGAATTTATTAAATTAAATTTCAATACATTGATATTTAAGGTTTTATCTTTTTTTCTTCGTTTTAAAAGAAAAAAAGATAAAACCTTAAATATCAATGTATTGGTTTGTTTCTTTTTTTATGTAAATGTTTCCTTGAAAATAAGCTTTTCTTTGTATAAATGACTTGGTTTTTTTCTTTTTAATTTAAAATATATATAGAATTTTATTTTTATATACCTGCAATGGTTTTTTGGTAAAAAAAATAAAATAAAATAAAAATCCTTGGTTCTTAACAGCTGCAGAAATATATATATATATATATATATAGTATGTTTTCAAGAAATAAAATAGTATAGATAAATATGATTATATAATTTTTTATTAAGTTCTAAATAAAAACTGGAATTTATTACAAAAATATATTTGCAATTATATATGATTATTATTTAAGTTGAATATTTCTAATTCAACTTAAATAAAAATCATATATAATTGCAAATAAATTATGATATTAAATATATTAAATTAGATTGTTATTAAATATTCTTTTTATGAAGAGTAAAATAAGGTTAAATATTTTCAAGGAACATATTTTCATTTAGTAACAAACCAATCTTATTGTTATTTATTTTTTTGCTCTAATATGCAACAATCTTATTTTCATCTTGTAGATTAAAGCTTAAGCTAAAAAAAAATGTTTTTTTTTTTTGGTCATGTTAAAAATATATATTTGAATTTTATTTATACCCAAAATACAAATATACATAAAACGAAAAAAAAAACACACAAAATTCTTCACAACATTTTCAGAATTATGTATTCGTTAATTTTCATTTAAATAAAACCTTTTATTTTATTTTTCAAACAATTTATTAGAAGAATCTTATAAACTTTTGCTATTTTTATTTAATAAATTTCTTCATTATTTTTAAAATATATTTTTTCTAATATTCTTGTTTTTTTTTAATTTTTTTCTTATTTTTATTATTGTTACATATTATTTATTTATTTTTTTGAAAATATTGTGTTATGCTTTATGTTTGTTGTTATTATTATTATTATTTAGCATGGGAGGACGGACTCTTATAGAGTCGCCACTGTTATTGCCACAGACGATGATAATATCACAGCTGATGGACAGTATAAGGTATTATAATTTTGTTTTGTATTTTTTATTTTTATTTTCATTTATTTTAATAATAAGATTACATTTTTATTTTGGTGATAGTTTTTTTTATTTTTAAAGTTATTTTAAAATTAATTAAAATATTTTTTAAAAATAATATGGAGTGTGTTCAAGATGGTTATTTTTATATATATTTGAAATATGAGACTCTCTATGAAAAGTAAATCATAAATTCATTTCTATATATGGCCTAGATAAATGGATTATGTATATCCCTATTTACAGAAGTGATCGTAGTATCGTAAATTAAAAGTTATATAATAATTAAAAGATTACTATTTAAGATGCCCAACTAATATGTAAACAGTGCATTAACTATCCTGCTAATTTTTATAACAATTATTAAGTTAATAAATTTTGTGTTTCGTAGTAAAATTGGCATTTTTTTAAATGAAATAAAAACTGTGTAAAATGCAGTCATCTTGAACGTACTCCTATAAAATTCGTTAAGAAGAGGTTTTTTTAAATAAAATAATTTTAACCATTTAATATCAAAATGAATCATTTAATAATAAATTGAATATTCAAAAATATTTATAAGAAAAATTTTATATTACATTACATATTAGTATTGATTAAAGAAAAAATGGGACTGAAATTCTTTGTCCCACTAAAATTTGAAATTCAATTAATTTATCTAATTGACTTAAATTTTCTTTATCTAACACCCAACAGATACCTTAAAATAATTTCTTTTATAAACAGTTTAATCTAATTATAAGGACAATTGTTGATTTTTACGAAATTCTTCCAAAGCAAAAATAAATAAAATAAAAGTTTTTTTGTTTTGTTTTTAAATCTTCAAAAGTAAAAAAATAACAAACAAAAAAATCTTCAAATTATAATCCGATTATTGACCAAAGTTTTAAAGATTAAAATTAAATGGCATAAGAAAAATTGAATATAAATTTATTTATTTATTTTTTTTACACCCCTTAAAAATTATTTATTTATTTTTTGATTTTTGAAAATTAAAAAAGAAATAGTCATTAAATTCGAAATTCAATTTAATCAAAAAATAATCAATTTATTTTCAAATATTTTTCCATTTCGATGATTGAGTTCAATAAACGTTCACCAAAATATTTGATTTAATTTAAAAAACCTCCTAAAAAATTTACTAAATTATAATTTTTAATTTCAACTTCTCATCTGAATCATTGCAAAACCACAAAAAAAAACTTATTTTGTATAAAATTTATATTTAAATTAAAATTAAAATAGTTTTTGCTTATATGGATGCTCCTACAGCACAGTCTGCTGGTTTGAAAACCAAAAATCATATGATTACGAAATAATTATTTTTAATCATTGTCACAAAAATAAAAAAACACTCTTCTTTTGACGTCATTATTCGTTCGTTACAACCCATTCAACCTAGTAAAAATTAATTTTAAATTATCACAGCAAAAATAAACATAAATTTTCGTCATTATAAATAATTATTGAAAAAATATTAATTTTCTTATTTTAATTTTTATTTTGTGAATATTTATTAGCTTCGTAAATTTATTGAATTATAATTTAAATTCTGTTGATTTTGCGCAATTCAGCAACAAAAAACTACAAAATTTAAAATAAACTTTCAGTTGAGCATTAAACTAAAAAAAAAAAAATTATGATAACTTCACGTGTTCTTTGAGTTTTTTGTTGATGTCAGAATATTTAATGATTATTTCTTAGAATTTGTATACACAAAAAATCATAAAATTTTGCAATTTTTTAAATAATATTTATATAATAAATTTAGCAATAAAAAAAATTACATTTTCTTCAAAAGCTTTTTCTTAAAATAACCAGCTCCGTTGTGTCTTTCTTTACACATTTTAAATATAAAATAATTTTCACCTTGACAAAAGTAAATTTTAGTGTACTTAAAAATATTAAAAAAAAAATTATTTAAATAAAGAACTTACATTCAAATATAGGGGATTGTTATAAAAATTATAGAAAAAGTTACGAATGGAAATGACTTAGCAATCATCATGGTGCTGGAATCCTTAATTTATTTAAATATTCAATAATTATGTTTTAATGATTTCAATTAATTAATTTCAAGAATTTAGAAAACTTTTGTCATGGTAAATACTTTAATTATTTTTCGCATACAAAAATTATTCAAATTATTTCACCTACAAATAGTATTTTTTTTTCTCTATTAATAATTGTGTATCTTTGTTTGCAAATAAAATTCACCCTAAGTATTGATATTCTTGTATAGGCATTGTGTACTGTTTTTAGAACTATTTTCATGACACTTCACACGAAAAATTCCAACAACAATAAAGTCTTCCTATTAAAAATCTTGTTTCGAAATTAAAGAAATTGATTAGAAAATTTTATATCGAAAATTTTAAAAATAAATAAAAATAAAAACATAAATATATGCTTAATTCTAAATATAAATTCAGACACGTAAGTTTTTCATAAAACAAACAGAAACAAAATGAATGAAATATAAATAATAAGTATTAGATTTTGCGACGTCGAGGTCAAACTGACGACCCCAATAATTTCGAAAAAAAATAAAAATTTTATATTAGTTTGTTTGGGTTTTTAGTTTTTCTCAAAAAATAAAATCTTGTTTTTTTTTATATACATATATGTATATATTTATATTTACAACAAATAAATTAAAAATGTTGTATTTATACGAACAATTTCTTTAAAAATATTAAGTTTTTTTAAATCATTATGTTTTCAATTATAAAAATTATTAACCTTTATTAATTAATTAAATTAATTTTCATGGCATTTTTAAATTTTCACTATCATGATTAATTTTTCATGATTTTTTTTTTCTTTTTAATTTATGCTTTTGTTTATAATTAAGTATGAATTAATTTTTTAATTATTTTGTTGTGTTTATGTTTTTATAATTTTTTTTTAAGTAAATCATTCAATTACGAACAAAACATTTACAATAATAAATATTTTAATGAAGGGAAGGTAAGTGGGCTATTAGAGCATAGTAACAATTAAATAAATATTATGAAATTTCATGAATTAAGTATTTATTTTAGAAATTTACAATTATTAATTATGATTATTTTTATTTAAATAAATATTTTATTAGTAAAATATTTTCAAATACCATTATTTAGTGTTAATTTTACTAACAAAATAATATTCTATCAATTTTCTACGCCTATTATCCCAAAAAAAAAAAAAAAACTTTTAATCATTCCAGTTTTAATTACAAAAACTATTAGTGTATAAACAATTATTTAAAAATATAATATGAAAAATAAATACTTTTTTTAAAAATAACTATTAAAATGTAATATATTAAAATGTATTCCAAATAAAATATTAAAACTACAAATAAAATATTTAGTCATATATCTATCAAAACTAAAATATTATTTTAAGAAAAACTAAAGTTTTTATTTATAAAATAGCAACTTTTACAAATAAATATTTTAATATATATTTTAAATTGCATTATGGAAGTTTGAAATATTTAAACAATTAACTTATCTTAATTAATTAATTAAAATTAAAATATTCTAGCAATAGCTAACAAAAAAGATAAATTTGTATATGTAATATGAAACTTCAAATATAAAAATTAAGAGAGAAAATAATTTGCACTCAAAATACAAAAAAGAGCTTATCAATTTATAAGTATTATAATATCCTAGATTTTTATTCCATTATTTATTATAATATTTCAATGTTAAACAAATTATTTAAAGTTTTTATATTTTCTTATCTTTCAAAAATATAAAATTTATTTAATAAAATCTACGGAATTACCATTTGTTAAAAATAAAAAGATAAATTTTTATAATATGAAACTTTATAATATGAAAAAAAGAGAAAACTAAAAGTAAATAATACTATATAAAAACATTAAAATTAGGCAATTATAAGTATTAAAATATTTAATTGTTTATTCTTTCTATTTACAATTATATAAAATATATATTTTTTTAAATAATTAATTTTTATTTTTACAACTTTGTAAAATTTTATAGTCACGACGCAAAATGCCACCGAAAAAGGCTATAGGGGGTAAGGGAAAAGAAAATTTGGATGATCTTAAACAGGAATTAGATATCGATTATCATAAAATTACACCAGAAGAACTTTATCAAAGATTTCAAACACATCCAGAAAATGTATAATTTAATAAATCATAAAAATTTAAATATTGTATTTTATTAATTAAAACTTAGGGTCTAAGTCATGCAAAGGCCAAAGAAAATTTAGAACGAGACGGACCAAATGCATTAACACCACCAAAACAAACACCAGAATGGGTTAAATTTTGTAAAAATTTATTTGGTGGTTTTGCCCTTCTTTTATGGATTGGCGCTATTCTTTGTTTTATTGCCTATTCAATTCAAGCGAGTACAAGCGAAGAACCATCCGATGATAATTTATATTTGGGTATTGTACTCTCAGCTGTAGTTATAGTTACTGGTGTTTTCTCATATTATCAGGTAACAAAATAAATTATTCATACAAATTAAAAACTACAAAATAATATATATTATAAATTTAAATAAAATTATTAGAAAAAATATAATATATTAAATTAATATTTTATTTAGGAATCAAAAAGTTCCAAAATTATGGAATCTTTTAAAAATATGGTGCCCCAATTTGCTACTGTGATTCGTGAAGGTGAAAAATTAACATTACGTGCTGAAGATTTAGTATTGGGTGATGTTGTTGAAGTGAAATTTGGTGACAGAATTCCCGCTGATATTCGTATTATTGAAGCTAGAAGTTTCAAAGTATGATCTTATTATAAAAGAAAAATAGAAATTTTATTTTCCAGCTAAAAAAACTTAAAAATAAATATATATTTAGAATTTAAATATATTATATTTATTAATTATGAGATAAATTTGTTTATAAATTTGTAGGTTGATAATTCTTCACTGACTGGTGAATCTGAACCACAATCTCGAGGACCCGAATATACTCATGATAATCCATTGGAAACCAAAAATTTAGCATTTTTCTCTACCAATGCTGTTGAAGGTACTGGGAAAGGTGTTGTTATTAGTTGTGGTGATCGTACTGTAATGGGTCGTATTGCTGGTTTAGCATCTGGTTTAGATACTGGTGAAACACCAATTGCTAAAGAAATTCATCATTTTATTCATTTAATTACTGGTGTTGCTGTATTTTTGGGTGTTACATTCTTTGTTATTGCATTCATATTGGGTTATCATTGGTTAGATGCTGTTATATTTTTAATTGGTATTATTGTAGCAAATGTACCAGAAGGTTTGTTGGCAACTGTAACAGTATGTTTAACTTTAACGGCTAAACGTATGGCATCGAAAAATTGTTTAGTTAAAAATTTAGAAGCTGTTGAAACACTTGGCTCAACATCAACAATTTGTTCTGATAAAACTGGTACATTAACACAAAATCGTATGACAGTTGCACATATGTGGTTCGATAATCAAATTATTGAAGCCGATACTACTGAGGATCAATCTGGTGTTCAATATGATCGCACCAGCCCAGGATTTAAAGCTCTCTCACGTATTGCGACATTATGTAATCGAGCTGAATTTAAAGGTGGTCAGGAAGGTGTGTCTATATTAAAGAAAGAAGTTAGTGGTGATGCATCTGAAGCTGCTTTATTAAAATGTATGGAATTAGCATTAGGTGATGTTATGCAAATTCGTAAACGTAATAAGAAAGTTGCTGAATTACCATTTAATTCAACAAATAAATATCAAATATCCATACATGAAACTGAAGATCCAAGTGATCCACGTTATCTATTAGTAATGAAGGGTGCCCCCGAAAGAATATTAGAACGTTGCGGTACAATCTTTATAAACGGAAAAGAGAAAGTATTAGATGAAGAAATGAAAGAGGCCTTTAATAATGCATATTTGGAACTTGGTGGTTTAGGAGAGCGTGTCTTGGGCTTTTGTGATTTTATATTGCCATCGGACAAATATCCAACTGGTTTTAAATTTAATACAGATGAAATTAATTTCCCAATTGATAATTTACGTTTTGTTGGTCTAATGTCCATGATTGATCCTCCACGTGCCGCTGTCCCAGATGCCGTTGCTAAATGTCGATCAGCTGGTATTAAAGTAATTATGGTTACCGGTGATCATCCAATTACAGCTAAAGCTATTGCTAAAAGTGTTGGTATTATATCAGAGGGTAATGAAACTGTTGAAGATATTGCACAACGTTTAAATATTCCTGTATCTGAAGTCAATCCACGTGAAGCAAAAGCCGCTGTTGTTCATGGTGCTGAATTACGTGAAGTATCATCCGATCAATTAGATGAAATATTAAGATATCATACTGAAATTGTATTTGCTCGTACTTCACCACAGCAAAAATTAATTATTGTTGAGGGTTGTCAACGTATGGGTGCTATTGTAGCTGTAACTGGTGATGGTGTCAATGATTCACCTGCATTAAAAAAAGCTGACATTGGTGTTGCTATGGGTATTGCTGGTTCTGATGTCTCCAAACAGGTAAATAATTTATATAATCAACATCTTTCTAATTTATTTCAAGCATATAATGAAACTTTTTAAACATATAATATTATATTGTAGGCTGCTGACATGATTTTACTCGATGATAATTTTGCTTCAATAGTAACTGGTGTTGAAGAAGGTCGTTTAATTTTTGATAATTTGAAAAAATCAATTGCATATACATTAACATCTAACATTCCGGAAATTTCACCATTTTTGGCATTCATTTTGTGTGATATTCCATTGCCATTGGGTACAGTTACAATTTTATGCATTGATTTGGGTACTGACATGGTAAGTTAGAAAAAGAAATAATTTTTACATAATGTGTTGTTTTAATCAACATCGATTAAATATTTACAAGTTATAAAATAATAAAAATATTAATATTAAATCAAAATTATAAAAATTAAACAGAAACTACGAAATTAATTAAAATCATAATTATAAAACACTAGATAAAAATATGATTCAATTTAAAATTAATATCGAACAAATTTAAAAGTTTCTTTTGAAATATAAATAATTTTAAGATACCAGCTATTTCAATCGCTTATGAAGCTGCTGAATCGGATATTATGAAAAGACGTCCAAGAGATCCAAATCATGATAATCTTGTCAATGATAGGTAAAAACGTTTTTGAAACGTAAAATATCGTTGTTGTAATTAAATAACTACGCTACAAAAATGAATCATGCTAGTCGAATTAATTACTATATATTGACAAGAATAATAAAATTATAATGCTACTTATAATATTTGCTAGATAAAATGAGAAATATTTAAAACTAAAAGAATTAAAATTAATTTTACACACACAAAAAAAAATCTTCAATTCACGTTTGTATTCTTTTAATTTTTTTTTTTTATTTTAGGATTAACGAAATTAAAAGATATAAGTATTTTAATTTAATTTAATTTTTTGAATCATTTATTTTCTCATATATTACCAGTAAAATTAAATAAAGAAACTTTGCTAGTAAATAATTATTTTCACTGAATAAATATATCCGAATAATATACGTGTAGTTCACAATTATCATTACATATTTATTTTTTTCTAGTTTTATAATTTGATTGAATTTTAAAATTAATTTCATATGATTTGTTTTTATTTAATTTAAATAAAAGTATAATGAAAAGAATTTAAATATACAATATAAAAATATCTACGATAAAAATAATATAGGTACCAGCTATATCATTGGCATACGAAGCAGCTGAAGCTGATATTATGAAGCGTCCACCTAGAGATCCTTTCAACGATAAATTAGTTAATTCCAGGTGCAAATAAAAACCATTCCTTATATTTATTTATATTTAATATAGATATTAATAACAAACCTTATAAATACTAATCTGCAACTAAAAAAAAAACAATACTTTACTAAAACGAATATAAATATTATATAAAATAATTAATTAATTATATTAACTATAAATAATTTTTGAACTAACAATTACTAATATTTAATTTTAATTGTTTTGGACATTTGATTTTACATTTTTTGTTTTATGGTTTCATTGCTAATTCTCACTAAAAATAAATAAATAATCATAATTTTTCAGCAAATAACCAACAAATTGTAGAGTATATAAGACAGGATTAACAAAATTTTATTATAAAATCGAACATATAATTTTATAAAATATTTTTGACCAATCCTATTAATTTTTTTTTTTTTTTTAATGTGTGAACGTTTGTTTTGAAGTTAGTTTCTGTTATTTTATCAAATATTTTATTTGGGAAGAATAAAATAAATAATATAAGTTTTGCTTTCAAATATCCATAAAACTTTGTTCCTAAACAAAAATTTTTTTTACGTTTATACAAATTTTATTATGTATACGTTTATTTTTTAAGCCAGTTACATAGTTTCAGGCTCGTAAAAAATTGATTTTACATAACCCCTTTAGTTAAATTTTTTCATTTGGTTAAATATTATTTAATGAAAAACAACTAATTTTTTGTCAATTTATTTCTCTCATATAATCATACTGATAATAAAAATTAGTATTTCAAAAATTAATAAATAATTAAATAATTATAATGAAAATTGATACAATATTCGAAATAGGTAATACCATTTTCTGCAAAATTTGTTGGTGTTGCTGTAAAAAATATATAAAGACATAATTTTTATGGAAATGATAA
Organism: Empis livida; assembly: GCA_963932195.1. Classification (NCBI taxonomy): domain Eukaryota; kingdom Metazoa; phylum Arthropoda; class Insecta; order Diptera; family Empididae; genus Empis; species Empis livida. The sequence goes on from OZ010645.1 coordinate 15,249,505, forward strand.
AATTCCGGACTTTAAATGTTATACACTGTATATACACTTTCACTGTCGTATTATAAATTTATAATTTTCAAATTCAATTTAACTTTGAGTTGATTTTTTTGGTTTAATTTGATTTTATGTTCAGTTTGTGTGTGTTTTTTTTCTTTTTATTAATATATATATAATTTTGATATTTATTTATCTCGCATAATCATAATCATAAATATTAAGTTTAATAAGCAAGAACAAACCAATAATTATTTATAGAAAAAAATTTTTTTTTTATATAAATAATCCGTTCTTTTTATATATAAAAACATCTCTTTCACTGGCATATGTTATAATTTTATTTGTACTATATTTTATAATTAATATAGTAAAAAAAATCTATAAATAGCTTAAAAATTAATGTGTATAATTTGTTAATAGATGTTTTTTTTTTAAATTATATTATATACTTACATATTAGTAAAAATAATTCTGGTGATAATTTAATAAATATTTTCAAGTAACAATGTTTAAAATTGTGAATATAATTTCTACAATTTAATGCAGGATTTTATATTGTATATAAAGTTATATGATAAAAAATATGTACAAAATTAAGTCCATAAATATGTGATATGAAATTATGCAATCGAAAAGAACGTTTAATAATAAATTATGAAAAAAAAATATTAATTAAGGAAAAATTCTATTTCATAGAAAAAAAAATATTAATTAAGGAAAAATAATTAAGGTAGTTGTGACATATTTTTTATACGATTTCAAAAAAATTCAAACTGCAATCGTATAATATCTTCATTCCCATATATTTATCAATATATATAATTATTATATTGAATATATTCAAATCAAATTTGAAATTATTAATATTTTTGGCGACATTTATCTGAAACATTTAACAACACAACATTAATATTTTTATTTGAATTTTCTTTCTAAATAAATAAAATATAAAATATTATAAAAAAAATATATATATATATTTAATGAGCTTAATTGATGTTTTTGGGCTCGATTTTTAAAATATCGTAAAAACACATACACATTAACACAACAAAAAAAAAAAAAAAACAAAAAAATCAAAAATTATCATATCTGTTGTATATATACGTAATAGGTACCTGCAATCTCATTAGCATATGAAGAAGCTGAATCAGATATTATGAAACGTCAACCAAGGAATCCTTTTTGTGATAAGCTCGTTAACGAAAGGTAAAGCTTACGAATTCTCATTCACAAAAAATATTCAAATATTATTATCAATCCCCAAAACCAAAACTAATTTTTTTTTTAGCTAATTCAAAATATTTATTTTAATATTCGTTTATTTAAAGCAAAGTACACAAAAAATATAAACAAAATTATAATCATCCTTAAAAAATATATATATAAAAGGAAAATTTATTATTTTCCATTTTTTTTTTAAATAAATATATTACAAGGTTGAAATTTCTCTTAAGTTGTCCTCACTAATTTTCAAATTTTCTCTTGTCCAAACAAAATTTTATTCTTATAGTTAATTTTTATTCGTATAATTAATAATTAAATTTATTTAATATTTATTTAAATTGAAAGTATTTTTTTTAAATTAAATTATAGAGTTGCAATATATTAAAGATTAGTATTTTTTAAGTTTTTTTTTTTTTTTATTTAAATACCATTTTTTTTTCTCTGTGGCAAAAGAAGAATATTTGCATTTGTTTGAAATCTTTCACTGTCTTTCTCTAATAATTATATATATAAAATAAAATATTTTTAATCATAATTGAAAAAAATGTAATTAAAGTAGATTTATTTTCATAGAAATCGTAAAACTATATTTGGAAGGGTGTTGTTTGTTTTTGTGGTGGATATTATTTTTCCTTGTAAATTGTCTAATTTTTAAGTTCTTATTTATATTTATATTTTTGCATTTGATTTTAATTGATTTTTAAAGAAAATTTATTTTATTTTATGTTAAAATTTATTCAAACAACTGTAATAATAATTCTTAAAAAAAGTTAACTCGGTCAGGCATGTAAATTTGATGTAAATTATGTACATTTCTAAAATACTTTTTAATTATATATGAACTATTTTGTTTCTTTTGTTTTTAATGTGAAAGGGAATTCTGGCAATTAGCTCAATGATCTTGACCTTAATAAGTTTTTTCTCAATTTCTAATACAGTCTAATTATTAAATATAGTAATATTAAAACCAATATTCTTGATCAGGATCGTTTCGCGCTATCATTGAAAAACAAATTATGATTTTTTTTTTGCTAATATTTATTTAGTTTCATATATTTTATTGATCTAGAAACAGTGTTTCCAAAAACGTTAATAGTTAATTTTTGGGAATTTTGTCTATAATTATAAATTGGATATTTATTTATGTATTTCTCATTTTTTTCATTCAAGTACTTTAATATTTAAATAAAATGGCATTATGTTTCTTTTAAATTATAACTTTGAATATAAAGTTACGACATATTTTTACTAAAATAAATAAATAATGAATGTACATAAATGATTTTTTGTTTTAAGAAATTCTTTCCTTATTTAAAAAATAAATTAAAAAAAGTTATACCAAAAATAAGTTTGTACTATACATATTATATTAATTTTACATTTATATTTGAGTTATTGCAACACTAGTTTCAAATATGATTTTATACCGAGAATTTTGAAAAAAAAATTTGTTGTGCTAATCAACTAAAATAAACTAAAAGATTTCCAATTTTTTCGAAAATTAAATTTTCAATAAAAGTGATACTGGAGCACTGTCTTAGATGAATATAAATTCTATTCGCTTGATTTTAAAGACTTTCAATACTTAATTTTCTTTTAATATTTTGCCTAAACATTTTTGCTTTAAAATTTCGTTCAAAATATCGCATTTATAAATTTTTTTTAATTACTTTTTTTTTACTTAATAAATTTTCAATATTTTCTATATAAAATTATTTCTTTAAAAACTTTTTTCAAATATTTTTGTTTCTTAAACACATTATTTAAACATAATATTATTAATTTACACGGAATTTACTCGATAAATTATTTATATATAATATCTAATTCTTGTCTTATTCGCATAAAAATATGTACTTTAAAAAAAATAATCGCAGTTCCTTGTTCAATTTTTTAATATATATAAATATATAAATATATATATATATATATATATATATATATATATATATATATGTATATATATATATATATATATATATATATATATATATATATATATATATATATATATATATATATATATATATATATATATATATATATATAAGGTAAGTTATGGCTATGTATATTTTCAGAATTTAATTAATTAAATCCTATAATATTTTATTTTGAAATTATTAAAAAAATATATTATTTTAATTTTGTTAATTTAATTATATAAAGAAAAACTATATAGATATCAATAATAATAAAAGCCTGCCTTCCTAAAATCACAAAAAAAAAGATAAATAAATAAATATTTACTAGGCAATATTTGGTATATTCAGTAGCGTATAACTCTTTAAGCAATGCATATATCAATAAAATTAAATGCTCTCTAGAACTCTTACGGTAGAATAAATTTTCGAAAAAGTTACTAGTAATTTTATATTTTGATCACAACTACAGTTTCCACTTTATTTTTACTTCAAATTATCTAAAAGATCTGGTTCAATTATTAAGAGCAAAAATTGAGTTCCGAATGCTTAAAATGGAATATGCTACTGAACAATCCAATTATATTTATTATTTATTGTTTTTAGTATATGAATTAAATTTTATCTTTAAAATTTCATAATTTAATTAATTATAATAAATTATTATAAATATCTGCTAGTGACTGAGATTGCAAAAAAAAACTTTTTTTTTATAAAGAATTTTCTCTATAATAGTAGAATTTTTTTTTTATTTTGTATAAGTAAATAAATTTTAACATTTTTTTAATTTCCAAATAATGAAAAAGAGTTCAGTTAGCACCTGTTTAAAAAGGTGTGACTCTAATAAATTTGGAGATTTAAATTTTAGTAAATTTAATAGTTTTATTTTTCAATTTCCTTTTTCTTTAAAAATAATTTTAATAATTATAGAATTTAATCACAATTTAAATTTTTATATCATATATTTTAGTAAATTTAAATTAATTGTATTTATATACAATTAAATAAATAAGAAAAAAAAGGGCTCATAAATCATCAATATTTTCTTTTTATTTCTTTTTTCTTATAACTTTTTTAGGTTTTCAATTAATGAAATTTATTTATAATTAAAGAATTTTATGAAATATTTTTCAACATAAATTCTTTTATTTAATTTTCTTTTTAATTCAAAGATTATTGCACTTGGTTCTTTTATTTTTTACTTATAGTTTTTAACTATAATACATATAAAAACAAAATAAGACAAAATAATATATTTAATTTAAGATTTCTATTAATTTATTAATGTTCAAATTATGTGGCAGTAATGTTGAATTTTCTATAATACAGAGTTAATTTATTAGATGATTTCATGTTCTTCAACATAAATTTTCTCGGATAAATAGTCATACATTCATTTTTCAGAATTATTTTTATTAATTATTTTACTAAAGCTGTTGGATTTTAATATGAAAATATATATTTACCTAATTTGTGTATTTCAACTGAATAGAAATATGGAAAAAAAAATCAGATACTAAAGTTGGTCGCTTAATCAATTCTTGAAATAATTAGTAATGAATAAAAATTCTAACTTGAGAAAATTTAAGCTGACAAACAACAATATTAATTCGGTTCAAATAATTCTAATTAAATCTTTATAAATTTTATGGATTTTATTATAATGCTTTATCAATGTAAGTTTTAAGATTTTATTTTTTAATTTTTCCGTGCGTCCATTCCGTGTTTATCATCAAATTTCAAATTTTATTGTGAATAATGAACATTTCAATATTCAATTGAATGAAAATTACCTGTTATAGAGAAATGTTTTTGGTTACATTACTGCCACCTTACAGAAATTTTTGTTAAATATTTCATAATGAACAACAACATAAAAACTATCTGCAATCTATGGAATGATTTCAACTTTTCTCATATTTAGAAACAATAAGACTACAAAAATAAAAAAAAAATAATTGAAAAAAAATTTAATTAATAGAAAATTTACTAACTAAAATTTTCTCAAAACTTTATAAAACCTTTTGGATATGCTGTTTTTCTAATAAGTAGAAAATAAGTATTACATATTAAAAAATTAGTACATAGTATTATTAATTATTTTATTTAATTTTTTATTTCTGTATTTAAAATAAATTTTATAATTACAAATTAAGAAAATTTATTTATTTTAATCAGTAATGAATTGCGTAAAATTTTATATTTAAATTAAAATTAAAAAATCTATTAAAAAAAACTTTAATTAATTTTAATATTAGAATTGTAGTAAAAGACAAATTTTACACATTTCAACTATTTTTTTCCTTCGTCTATCTTCGATATTCATCGGATATATTGTCAATTATTTAACAAAATTTAAAAAAAATTGATAAATTTAAAAAATAATTTATAAAAAAACCAAAAAAATTATATATTTAAAAGTTATGAAAAGTAAAAAAGTATTTTACAAAAACTAGAAAAAAATTATTTTCAAACTTCAAATTGTTATGTTGAAAGGTTCCGGCCATATCGTTAGCTTACGAGGCCCCTGAGAGTGACATTATGAAACGTCAACCGAGAGATCCATACCGCGACAACTTGGTGAATCGCAGGTTAGGAAAATAGAAAAAAAAAATAACTAAAATAAACAAAAAATTTAAAAAAATAATAAGATTTAAATGTTTTTAAAGAAAAAAATTTAAATATGCTCGTCTGTTGAACTTTAATTTTCAATTTCTTAATTTTTATGTTCAAAAATTCTGTTTTAGATCAACACACAATTTTAAATATATTAAAAAAATAAAATTGTATAAATATATCGCGTTATTAAATGTTAGTTAGTTGTGTGTAAACAATATTATTTTCTAACTATTATATTTTATTTTTTTTTATAATATATTTTCTTAATTTATTTGCAATTAAAAACGCAAAAATAATATTAAAAAGAATAAATAAGTTTTTTTTAGTTTTGCGGTTAAATAATCGGTTTGGAAATGACTTAGAGTAATATACTGGATACAATAAAATTCCAAATATTAATAGTAGCTTAACGATACAAAAGCAATTTTAATATAATATAAAATAATAAACAAGCTTTATTTTTTTTAGTAAATATATTATATAGTTAAATTTAGATGAGCTTTCGTTAGAAAATTTCAGTATTAGTCCTAGAAGCTTGTTTTAATATATTTATTTGTAATTACTGTGTCATTTTCGATAAAAATTAATATTTATTGAAAAATTAGTGAACTGATTTTGAACCAGAACAAATTAATTAAAATTTAAAGCAATTTATAATAATACTTATTTATGACCTTAATGTCATGCAAGTACAGTGAACGATTAAGATTTATTTGTAAATATATAATAGTTTTTTTAATACAATAATTTCAAAATTTATTAACATCAAAATAAAAAGCTAATAGTTTCAAAAACATATACATATTTCAAATTATGAACAAATTAAGTTTGTGTGAAAAGAATAGAAAACTTCAAAAATTTTTCTAATTACTATTTTCTAAGAAAAAAATGAGCTTCTGATAAAAATGACTATTTTTCTAGATTCAATTTTTGACATTTCCTTCAGTTTATTTTCTATACTTTTATTTTGGAAAATCAGTTCACTTTAAACATAATTTTAAAAAATGAGTTTTTGTTACTACACTACGTGAAATATATTTTTTTTTGAAATTTCACTTCATATTTTTGGTGGTTTTAAGTATTAATGAGCAGCTTATTTTGAAAATGGGGCAAGCCTTGAAAAATGACCGATTATGATACCAACATATACAACTTAATATGAACTTTTTATGTGTAAACAATTTCGAGTGAGAACTTCTTCAAAATTACTAATATATTGTTAAATCTATTGAAACGTAAACCGTCAAATATTTCGTATAAAAAACAATCTGCTGCCTCACTTTCGAAATAAGCGTCTCAAATCATGAGTTTTTGTGTCATTTCCTTTTTAAAAAATTTCAAAAGTTTTGTTGTTATTGTTTTTCCAAATTGTAAACTTATTGGTAATTCAAAATTTCTGCAAATTAAAACAAAAAATTAATTATTTAGTTAAATAATATAATTCCTATCACAAAATTTATTTATGTATAATTGGCCCAGAAGTATAAAATTAATATAAAAAAAAAACCAACACAAAATTTAAATCATTTTTAAAGAGCAATTTAAAAAAAAAAAATCAAATCGAAATTAAATATTCCAATAATTAAATATATTAATTTTTAATTAATAAACACATAGATTTAAATGTAAATTCGTGAATTTTAACAAACCGATTTGCGTATTTAATCCCTAATCAGTAAATACCAGGTTTTTCTTTTATTCATGAACACGCATCCCTTAGCCCCTTCTAGTAATTTCCATTTTTATTGCAATAATGACATTAATAATTTCAATTTAATCCAATTATAATTAAATTGCTCTTTAAATGTAATTGAATCACAATTTTGTTTTTAATTATTATTTTTAAATCCAAGTTGTATATGTTGTTAATTTTCTAATTTATTAATAATTACATTTATTTTTTATAAAAATAATAATGAAAATCGTCGACACAATTTTTTTATAATTAAATAAATAATAATTTCAATATTTTATATTTATATACTAAAAAATAAACATTTAAAAAAAAATTGATGTGAGCTCGTCAAAAATTGTGAGCTAGCAGAAAATTTTGATTCGAAAGAGTATGTACAAAATTTTTTAATTTAAATCAAATTATAATAAATTAATAATTAATTGACAAATAATATATTTAATATAATTTTCCATTTATTTTCTGTAAAATATCATTCTATTTCTATTTGAATGTTAAAAACTTTTTCTACAACTCTTAAAATTATTAATTATAATACACAAAAACTTCTGCTAGTTCTATAATATATTTCTTAAAAATAAACAATTATTTTAATTTTTATAATTTAGAATTTATTTATTTTTTTTTATTGAGTATGTTAGTTGGATTAATCTTTTTAAATTTGTTAGTTAATTATTTCCGAAATGAAAAAACAACATTCTTAATACATAAAAACATTATTAATTTAAATAAACAAACAACAAGGATAACATAATTGCTTTCTGTGTTTAGAATGATTTTTAGTTAAAAAAAAAATAATTAATTAAATTTTAAAAAATTATTTTTTTTTTTAACAAGTTGACTAACATATTTTTAAAATCAACGTTATCGCCTTTTATTATTTAGAATTTGTCATATGGCAGTCAATATGTTAAAAAAAAATATTTATATTATAGTATTAAATTTGTTTATTTAGTTAATTAAAAATTTAATAATTAAGTTAAATTAGTTTATAGTTGAAGTAGATAAAATTTGAATAGTTTTTTATATTAATGAAATTTTTACACTTTATGTTTTTTTTTTCTTTTTTTCTTTAATTTATAAAAATGTCACATGATTATTAACGTCATTAAAAAATTAAAAAATTTAATATAAATTAAAATTGGAAGGCAGCAAGGAAATTGACGTTACAATTTTAATTTACCTCTTTCGATAAAACTGAAACTTATCTGTAGTATTGAAAGAGTACTGATTAAATTTAGAGAACAAAAAATCCAAATATTTCAACAACAAAAAACACAAATTTTGGTGGTTGTAAGTTTTTATCATTGGTTGAAAAATGAATTAATTAAAATGTATAAATCGGTCAGTATAAATTCATAATTATGAATATCCCTTTTCAATAATATTTATTTCTTTTTCCATAAATATCTTTATTTGTTAAGAAATTAGTTCACTACTTTATAATAATAAAGATCTAAACATTAAACCTAATAGGTTGTCTTATCAATAATATCAAAGAATTTATTAAAAAAAAATGTTTTTTTATGTTCAAATTGAAATTATTTTTTCTCATTTATCGTCATTTAAAATTACCTTAATAATTCAAAATTGTTTCTCAATAATTATTTTTCCTAAATAATAAAAACTTCTAAATTCACCAAAGCTAGTTAGATACAAGTTAATATTTTGTAATTTTTTATATTATTTTTTTAAAAATTTGCTTTTATGCACAAAATCTTCTATTTATTTTATTATTTATTATTACGATAAATATAAATTAAAATAATATACTTTTAACAGAATTTGCACAAAATAATATATGTATAAGTTTTATGCAAAAAATTCATAAATTTGATAATAACTTTTCAACTGAACACTGGTAATTTTTAAGGTAGGATTATCAAATATCTTATTACTTTTTTCATATTCTTCTACTGCTCGTTTTCTCTATTTTCTATATATTCGCTATATGAAAATGATTTTCTTAATATTTTAAATCGAATTTCTTTTATTTTGTATAATTTTTATTTTTCTTATTTTACATTTTACCCAATTTTATTTTTTATCGTTTACCCAATTTATTTATTAAAAAAAATATTAATTAATATAAAAAAAGTAAGTATATTGCATAAAAAGAATAAGAAAACGCAGAAACCATAAAAATTATTAAAAATTTAAATAAATAAATTACATGCTTGCATTTATTTGTTTGTGTCTCTTGCATGCTTCTATACGTAATAATGCTCTTATAATGACATATAAAAATTAAAATGGAATGCGCTTTCTGTCAAAAATTGCTTTCAATATTATTTAAAAACAAATATAATTTATTTTAAATAATTTGTACAAAACAATTATAATCAAATGATTTTGTACAAAAACTATTTACAAATAAGTGCTTTGCTTTATTTATAAAATTATTTATATGTTTTATTTTTTGTATATCATATTTTTTATTATTAAAAACCTTCCACTATTACTAATTAACCTCATATTATTTGTGAAGGAAATTTTTTATCGTTTTATTAATCCAACTAAAATAATAAATAAAAGTCACCTAATTGTACTAATATCTCAAATATATATAAATAAAAAATACATTTAATTGGAAATTTTTTTATTAGTTTTTCTTTTTTAATTGATTTTTTCAATTAAGATCAATAAAAGAACTACAGAAACTATCTGCTTTGATTGATGGTATTATTATTGTTATTAAGTCACATATTTTTTGAACTGGAAAAATTACTTACTCTAATCTGATTATCCGATTATCCGAAACATGTTTTTTTTAAATAAAATTAAATAAATTATTCCAAAAATAAAAAAAAAAACTAATAAAAATTTTTTTCAAAATATTTTAATTTTTTTAGTTAAAAATTATTGTTTAAAATAATTTTACTAATTTTTTTTTCTTATTTTTTTTTTTTGCTTTTTTTATCAATTTATTTCTTAAATTATATTATAAATTACAAAAAAACTACATGATGACACATTAGATTGATATCAATGGCCTATGGACAAATTGGTATGATTCAAGCAGCAGCCGGATTCTTTGTTTATTTTGTTATAATGGCTGAAAATGGATTTCTACCAACAAAATTATTTGGTATACGTAAAATGTGGGACTCAAAAGCTGTTAATGATTTAACTGATTCATATGGCCAGGAATGGGTATGTGTTCATATTCTTTTTAATCTCAAAAAAAAAAAATTTTAAATATTTATTTAAAATAGACATATCGTGATCGTAAAACTTTAGAGTTTACCTGCCATACTGCTTTCTTTGTATCTATTGTTGTTGTACAATGGGCTGATTTGATTATATGTAAGACACGCCGTAATTCACTATTCCACCAGGGTATGAGGAATTGGGCACTAAACTTTGGTCTAGTATTTGAAACAATTTTAGCTGCATTCCTGTCATATTGTCCTGGTATGGACAAGGGTCTTCGTATGTACCCACTTAAGTAAGTATAATTATTTTTTTTTTAAAATGTTTGCTCCATTTTTCCCTTTTTTTTTGTAATAAAATAGAGCAAAAAAAAAATTGTAATGAAAAGAGTGAAATAAACAAAGACCATGGACATTTTAATTATTACAAAAACCTAAAATTAATCATCATATTGAATTTTAATTTTCTTTTCAACTTATAGATTCGTATGGTGGTTACCAGCCCTTCCATTCATGTTATCCATCTTCATATATGATGAAACTCGTCGTTTCTATTTGCGTCGCAATCCTGGTGGATGGCTCGAACAGGAAACATATTATTAAACTAAAAACAACAAAAACAAAACAAAAAAAAAAAAAACAAATTTTTATTATTATTTAATAAAAAAAAATTATATATATACAAGAAAATTATAAAAAAAATAATTAACAGTAAAAAAAAAAAAACAAAAAGATCAACAAAATAAATTTAAAAATGAAAAACAAAAAAAAATTAAATATAATTTAATGAGAAAAAAATTTACAAAATAAATAGAAACAAGTGTGAAATATGCAAGCTTAAAGAGTGCAAAAAAAAAAATTAAAATAAAAATTAAAAAATTAAAAAAATTTAAGGTTAAGATTTGAAGAATAAAACAATAAAAAAAAGCAAACAAACAAAATAAAAAATCAAGACAGCAAAATTTAACATAAAAATTTTAATTTCATCAAAAATAGAGAATAAAAAAGAATTATAAAATAAAATTACAAAATTTGTAAGACAGCTAATAACAAAAACAACAACAAACAAACATTTCCTTATTCTTCTTTTTTATATTTTCATTTATTCTTTTAATTATGCTCTTTTTTTATGTTTGTTTAATTTGCATCTAAGAGTATCAAATTTAGTTATTATATTTGTTTGATTACTTTTTTTTTTAATTATAAGAATAGAGCAAAAAAAAAATTAAAAAATTTAAAATAAAATAATATTAAAAAAAAAACTTTGTATTTGTTAAAATAAAAAAAAAATGTTCAAATTTAAATTAAAAAAAAATTAATATATTATTTCGGCTTTTTGTAGATGATTTTTTAAATATAGAATTTTTTTATTTTTTGTCAATTTATTTTTTTTGTTTATTTGTAATTTTTATTATATAAAAAAGCAAATATTAGGAAAAAAATTCGTTTTTTTTTTTAAATTTTTAATTAATTATTATGGTTATTATAAAATATAAAGTATATTATATAATTTTTTTTCTTCTTTCGCCCTCCGCTGTATATGTATTTGTAGAATTTAAAAAATTATTAAAAAAAAATTAAAAAACAAAAAAAAAAAAGAAACAAAATAAAAAGTAAGATTTCAAAAAAAAAAAAACTAAGAAAAAGAAAAAAAAAAAATTGTTGTATTTATTAATTATTATTAAAAAAAACATATTTTTTTAATTTTTTTGATTTTTAGATGTTGAAGAATTTTGACTTCTTACAAAGACAAAAGACAGAAAAAACATAAACAATAAATTGTGTATTTATTATTTTTTATATATTGTTCTTTAAGCTCTGAAAAAGGTTAATCATAATGGATTTTTCAACAAGTTCTTTTTTGTTTAATTTGGTCAAAATTCACTATTGAGTTATAAAATTTTATGAAAATACAGTCCAATTATAAAAATATTAGAAAAATTCCAAAAAAATTCGCTGTCGAATAAAAAAAATATGAAAACTCTTAAATCGAATTAGGCTGAAATTTACAAATATAAAAACTTGTTAATCAAAATTTTCGGTCTCAAACTGGTAATACAAAAAGAAAATATTATTTGCTAATATTTCTTCGCTGAAATTGACAACTTTAAAGCAAGAATGTTCAACAAAGAAATTCGCTGTAAAATACTAAAACTGAAAATTTTTATATAAATACCATTTATTTCAATTTATTTATATATACAAAATAAAAATTAAAATTTTGATTTAAAGGTAATTATGAAAATCGATTTCAGTTATTCAGAACTGTAATTCATTTAATTCGTGCATCATTTTAGTTTTATCAGGCTAACAATGGTAATTCCATTATGATAAACCTTAGATTTGTGGAATGAAATTAAAAAGAAATACTACAAACAAACAAACAAAATAAAACACAAAATTTAGATTGTTTAATAACTATGAGACTTTCTCTATTTTACACAATTCGTCCTTAAAAAAAAAATTTAGTTTTGGTAGCTTGTAGAACTGCTATGCGAATTTCTGAATAAAAACCAATTTTACAGAACAAAATCTTAATTAGTTTTTTTTTAATAACATAAATATATGAATGCAAAATTGAAAATAAATATATATATATATATATATACATAAATATATATACATATATATATATATATATATATATATATATATATATATATATATAGCTTATTAAAAATTAGCAATTTTGATTTAAAAAATCAAAAATAGGAAAACTAAATTACTCTAATATCGGCTCTAAAAATAAATTTAAATCGAAATTACAGAGTTTTAATACTTGTGGTTTCTGAACAAAAAATTTAATTTTAACAAATAAAGCTTTTTTTTTAATATTTTCCTGCTTTAATTTTTTTTAAATACACATAAAAAAGTTAAAAAAATTTTTTTTTTTGAATATGAATATTTAAACAAATTTTACCGAAATTGCACAATTTCAAAAGTAAAACTTTCAAGTTCAGAAAATGAACTAATAATTTTTTTTTACATCTTTACCCAGCCCCTGCCCTACATTATCTTTAAAAAAAAAAAAAAACAATTTTCTTTAAAATCCTCTAAATACTTTTTTTTTTGTTATTTAAAGAAAAAAAAAATTTATTTAAAAAATATGATTAACTTATAAATTGTAAAAGATTAGTTTAAATATAAAAACAAATAAAATAATGTAAGTATTTTTGTTAATTAATTAAAAAAAAATAAATAAATGATAACAAAAAAATCAAAAAAAAAATATTTATTAAATTTGCAAAAAATAAAAAAAGGATATATTAAAATAAAAAAAAATTTTAAGAAAATAATTATAATTAAAAAATAAAAAACAAGAAAAATCTAATAAATTTTATGTGTTCTGTAAAACGTTAAAAAAAAAAATAAAAAATATATATAAAAAAAAAAAAAACAACATTTATTTTCAGTTTCAGATTTTTTTTTTTTATTTTCCATTCCTCTTCTTTTATATATAAAATTTTTTTTTTATATATAAATGAATATTTAATTTTAGGAAGCTTTTATGTATTTTGAAATTTAAAAAAAAAAAAAATAAATAAAATTTAAAAACAATAAAATAAAAATAAAATTCGAATCTTATCTAAATACAAAAAAAAAATCTTTCTTTTTATTATTATTTTTGTGTGTTGTTTTTAATCCCCGCCGGTGAGCTTTTTAAAACTAACAAATTTTCATAAAATGGAAAAAAAAAAGAAATATTTCAAATTACACAAAAAAAATTAATTATTTCAAAAATAAAATAGTTGAAAAAGATATTTAAAGAAAAAAGGTAAATTGATTACTTGTGTGAGTGATGGACAAAAATTGTGTTATAAATTCATTCAATTTAAATAGAATTAGGAAAAAACATAAACAACCTTAAATATTTTCTGGATTGTGATAAATGCAATTGATGAGCAACGAAAATTTTCAAAAAACTAAACCAAAATCCACAATATACGGTAATAAAAACATGTAAAAGATGATTTAGATCCACTTAAATGAAAAAAGGTTTAAAAGTAACAAAAGTATGCTGTCTATTTAATGAATCCAATGTTTCATGTGGGTTCAAGTCCCACCAAGAATTTTTTTTTTCATAAATAATAAAAATATTTTAAAAGCCAGCATCAAAATTCATCATAATTGTTAAAAAAAAAAAAATAGAATGAAATTATAACACTTAGAATTGAAAACAAAACTCAAATTAAAACTTAAAATATAATAATAATAATAAATTAATTATAATTAAAAGGCACTCCAAAAAAACAAAAAAAAAGAAGAATTTAATTAAAAAAAACCACTCATATTTTCTTGAGTGCGCAAATTACATAAAGAAAAAAAACTTATTTACTAAAATAACTATATACTTTTTCAAAGCTGAAATATATAAAAAAAACATTTTTATTTTTAAAAAATATTAAAAAAAAAATTTTTTTAAAAAATACTCACAAATTAAATTGATTTATACACTAAAAAAAGAAACAAAAATGGAAAAAAATAAATAATTGAAATAAGAAAAAGCAAAAAAAAAAAAACTGGCAGAATTAAAATTAAATTATAAATATAAATAAAATAAAAATAAATGAAAATTAAGTAGAAAACATAAAAACAAAACATTTAAAAAAAAATCTAATACAAAATAAATAATCTTTTGAAATAGACAAAAATTTAAAACTTTGTATCGACATATAAATAATAAATTAGACAAAAAAAAATTTTAATATTAACATATAAAACATTTAAATAATTTAATTATTAAAATAAAAAAAAAAATAAATAATAAAAAAACAAGCAAAATTAATTAATTTTTAACAAAAAAATTAAAAATTAATAACAAATACCACAAACTATTTAGATATATTTAATATAATGTTCATCTCTTTATCACTCTCTATCTCTTTATCTCTTAATCAATTTGTTTATAAATTTTCATAAAAAAAAACCTTATGTTAATTTTAAAAAACAAAACAACACAAAATAGTAAAAATTATTTTCATTTTTTTGTACTAACATACATAATTAAACTTTTTGTTAATTTCTGTACAATCCTCTTCTTCCACCCAACACAAAAATATAAATTAACTACAAATAGTTTCCTTTCAATATTATCTTTTTTTAATTTTATTTTATAAAATGACTAACAATAAAAGCATAAAATTAAAAAAAAAAAGTTATACACAACCCCCTAAAGTCGTGTCTTTTATCATCATAAAATATTTTTGTTAAATAAATTGATAAATAACAAATAAAATTTTTAAAAAATTACAATATATATATATACATATATATATATATATATATATATATATATATATATATATATATATATATATATATATATATATATATATATATATATATATATATATATATATATATATATATATAAATATATATATATAATATATAATTATTAAAAAAAATGAATAACAACAAAATTAAACATAACTAACAAAAATTTACCACATTTAAGTAAAACATAAAAAAAAGATAAATAAAATAAAAAAATAAAATTTAAATTATGAAGAAAAGTAAAAAAAATTATTAGTTGCAACGCGTCTTAAAAATACTGCCTGACTGTTGTTATAATGAAAAAAAAAAAACAAAAAAAAATTAAATAAATAAAAAAAGATTATATACTAGTGAAATAAATTAAAAATACACAATAAACACTGAACAAACACACATTAACACACACACGTCATTTATGTATTTGAATAGTAAATAAATAAATAAATAAATTTTAATTTTAAAAATAAATAAATTTAAACAAATGAGAATAAATAAATAAAAATATTATTAGTTTATTAGATTTGAAATGCAAGAAAAAAAAACCAAGATTATAAAAAAATGAAATAAAATTAAAAACAAAACAAAAAAATAAATAAATTAATTGTAAATTAATATTAAATAAAAAAGTAAAAACAGAAACATACAAAATATATATAATAGAGATATAGAGCCTCTGTTCATATTCCTTCGTTCTAAATAATAACAAAAAACAAAAAAATAAATAAAAATTATTTAAAAAAAAAACAAACAACAAAAAAAAGACAACAAACATTTTGTTTTCTTAATTAATTTGATTTTTTATATCGTTTTTCCTTTGACCAAAAAATTCGAACTGTCATGCATCAAATTCTCTATTATATTTGACTACACTTTGTGTTTCACTTTTTAAACTTCAAATAATAAATTAAACAGGAAGCACATACATTTTCCTACTAAAATTAGTGTATGCTGCGTATAATGGTATAATATTCAATTATTCGAACTAAGTTATAACAATCATAACTTCTTCACTATATCACTAATTTAATTTACATGCAGATTATCAGAAAGATGTGCATTCATTGTACGACAAATTGAATATAATGTAGAATTCTAATTTATACCGTGATATATTTCAACAATCAATGTTATGCTTGTATTTGCATCCAAAAAAAAAAAATGTTTTCTTTTTTCATTTGATTGAAAATTGAAGATGGTAGAATTTTCTAAGTAATAGGGCATAATGGTCAGACTTTTCTAAGTAATAGGGCATAAAAATTCTGCAACTGCAGAATTTTTAGTCTCAAAAAAAAAAACACTATCATTAGTTTTACCTTTGAGCGCGTCCAATTTGTAGTTTCTGTCAATAGCCATCAAACGGTAGGACTGTGTAGTTGTTAGTTTAAATCGAATTCGTGAATTTTATTAATATTAATAATTCAGAATATATGTAATATACTGTGATAATTTATTTTGATTTTTAAAATAATTTTCATAATATTTGACTTTATATAAATATCGTGGTTTTGTGTGATAGATGTATTTTTTATTTCCATATTACTGCGAATTTGATTTATTTTTTATTTTCTATTGTTTTCCTATAACCTTTTGTAGAAACTTATATGCTTAAATACAGTTCGAACCTCTTTATTTCGTATACTGTTTATTTCGTATTCCCTATTTAATTCGTATTTCCAGTCCGGACTTAAAATTTCAAATAAAAATTAATATATTAATTTTACTACTTTGCGTTCTATTCACTGTTTTTCATTTATTATTACTTTATTAAACATCATTGGTTGTAATTTTTGCTTCGCTCGATTTTCTACTCTTGGATTTAAAAAAAAAAATTCTCTTTATATTTCGTATCCCTTTATAAATCGTATTTTTTTTGGTCCTTTCCGAATACGAAATAAGGAGGTTCGACCCGTATATCTAAATTTCGAAACGTTAATTTATGTTATACCTAATTTATCATATTTTTACCTCCCATAATATTTTCACGATCATCAATTTCTGATAATAATAATAAACTTGACCTGGGATTTAAATTAATATTGGATTTTATTGTGATTTGTGTTAAATATTATTTATTTATTTATTTTCTTTGCAAAAACTATAATTCATTTGAATATTTTTTACAGATCTTAAATGTAAAATATTAATTTTTCACTATTTTTAAAATTTTAATGTGTTGGATATGATTTTGATGCTGAAGTTATATATATTATATTAGCTAAGTTATCTTAAATTCCCTTTGTGCATTTAATAATTTTAGAAACAAACAAAAACAAAAAAAAATAAAGAAAAAAAAACAAAAATTTAGTAAACAAACAAATTCAGTAAAGAATAAGTTTTTGTTTTTCTTTTTATGTGTAATTAGCTTTTATTATTACCATTATGTCTTCTCCAAACATTACGGACAATGACAAGTCTAGTGACTGCCAAGACATTTGTGAAGAACGTGGTCTTGTAGCAGTGATGACGCCAACGCAGTTTACTGTGTGGTTTATGCCAACGTTGGTTTCATTGTGTTGCGTTAGTTTATCTATTGCGGATTACGACCGCCATACAGTTCTTAAAGTAAAAGTATTGTGGTTATGTCCCAGGGATAAACTAAATTTTAATCGTTGTAAAAAGTATAATATCTATTGATTTAAATAAAACTAGACGTGCAGGCGAAGTCTGGCGCATAAGTTTGATATGTTAAGAGATGAGTTGAATAATAAAATCTTGTTGCTAGAAAATTTAGACATCACTAAAAATAGACATCACTAAAAACATGCCATAATAGCCTTTCTACAATGCTGGCAAAAAAAAAAAAAACAATTTTAAATCATATTTTAGAGTAAAATATGATTATTGTAATGTTAAAAAAGTATGGTTTTAAATATTATATTCTTCAGTATATTTTGATTTAAAAAAATTTTTATAACTATACAATATCCGTAATTTGAAAAATTTCATTTGTTAGCTGTCAAATTCAGGTTTTTAACGGTTATTAAAAACAAAAAATGTTCATGCCATAAAAAATAATTTTGACATTCACATCTTTTTTATAGGAAGTATGTTTGCCGAGATACTTTCCTTAATCGATGTCTTCATGCTAAAATCTCGATGAAATTCATACTATATGCTGTCAATTACGTTGAAGCGTTGTCAAATTTTTTCTTTCGTTGATAGTGTGGCAGTCAGGATAATTGTGCTGAGGCCTACTAGTTATTTTTATGGAACTAAAGTTATATTGAGTTGAATACATTAAAACGAAAATTAAATGGTGGAATAGTTTAAAAATTTACGTCATCGCAATAAAATTTTGCCAGTACATTATGTTTATTATACTATTAACATTATATAAATATTAAATTACAATTCATGATTATTTTTAAAAAAATACTTATTTTTTGAAAAAAAGGTTTTTTTCAATCGTCGAATCTCTTAGCCGTCATTATAAAACATCTCTTTTTTCTCCCAACTCAATGTTTTTATTGATATTCATACATTGGAGAATATTTTTAGATACGTCAAAATTTGTTTTACATACGTCAAAATTTGTTTTGTATTTTTAAAATAGCAACACCGAATCTGGGAATTTAATTTCCTAATACTACAAATATTTAATCCAAAAACCGAAATTTACAGGTAAATTTAAATGGAATAAATTAAAATGGAAGTGCATTTATATAAATTTCCAATTTATATAGCTGTACATAATACGAAAAAATGACTTCAATAAAGAATGAGTCTTTAGAATATGGGGAAATAACTGGTTACAAATGTGGCGAACTTTTTGTATCCCAGCGTGGAATATTTTATCTTAATTGCCATTTTTGTGATAAAACATTTTTTCAACTTCATTATTTTGCTAATCATTTTTTAGAAGAACACAATTTTGACATTCAAGCATCAACAATACAATTTACCGAAACCGAAACACCTAATAATAAATCGTACATTCCAAGACAAAATATACCATCGCCTGGATCTCCAGAACCAGCAGTTCATGTTGAAAAAATTTCAGATATGTTTAAACCGAAACAATTAATTGATATTCCCGTCATTGATGATGAAAATTTGAATGAAACAAAAATAAATATAATAAAGGATGACAAATCTTTAATTGAATTAATGAAAGATGAAGATCATTTATTTTTGAATAGTGAAAATATTGAAACATTTGTTAATGAAGAAATTGTTATTGATGAAAAATCAGAAACAATAAGTTCAAGAAATTTATCATATCCTGTAAAATTACCAGATGGTAAAATAAAATGTGGTATATGTTCAAAAATTTTTACAGTAATGGGAATGAAAGTTCATATTAACAAACATAATGAATTAATAAAATGCCAAGCCGTTGATTGTAAAGAAAGGTTTTTAACAGAAAAAGATCTTAATGAACATATAATTATGGAACATAGAAATAATTTAGCATATCCATTTGAATGTAATATATGTAAAAAATTATTTCGTTTAAAAATTCGGTTACAGCAACATTATAGAAGATTTCATATGCGTGAAAAAAATTTCCAGTGCATTTATTGTAGTAAATGTTTCTTTTTAAAAAATGAAATGAAAAATCATGAAAGTTTCCATACCGGAATTAAATCATATGTTTGTGATAAATGTGGTAAAGCCTTTGCTGTGCGTCAAAGGCTATTAAATCATATAAAAGCTGTACACCCAAGTGGCAAATTATATGGTTGTGAATTATGTGAAAAAAAATTTAATCATCCGGATGTATTAAAAAGGCATTTAGAGTGTCATATTGACGGAAAACCATTTAAATGCGAGATTTGTTTAAAAACGTTTAAAAGAAAACATTCATTAAAAAGTCATACAGATATTGTCCATAATAATTTAGAAAGAAATAATAAAGAAAAGAATCATTTTTGTGATATTTGTGGTCGAGGCTTTGTTCAAAAAAGAAATTTAAGTTTTCATAAAAAAAGTCATTGGCCAACATAAAAATAAAATTCCAAATTTACTTTAAAAGCAATATTTATAATATTTTAAAAAAAACTTTTATAGATAATTCATTTAAATAAAAGATAAAAATCTTGATAAAAATTTCTATTTTCAATTATTTTCAATCATAATTTTTTTGATTTTTGCATTAAATTGAAAAACTAAATTTTCGTTAATAGGGTTAAACTGACATTAAGGACGTCAATTTGACAATATTCTTGTATACAAAAAAAATAGCAGACTATTGTTGCATTGATATAAATAAAAATAAAGTAAATAAGAAATTAGTAATTAAATTGAAATAATTTTAAAATTATTTAAACCCTCGCCAACTAGCACTTTAGCAACAAGACTAAATAGGAAAATAAAATTTTCACATTTACCAGTTTAATTTCCTCTCATAAAAGAACTATACAATTTTATTGAAAGACATGTCTTCAAATTTCAAGTATACTTTATATAAAACAATTAAACCTTATGTGAAATATTTACCGCAGTTATCTAAAAGTGTATTAAGAGTTCTAATTCAAGTATCTGTTCATTATTTGGAATCAAGGAAATGTAAACCTGAAGTATTAGATTTAGCTTTAACAAGACTTACACATGCAGGAAATGAAATACCAGAGAATTTTTGTGAATTATTTGCAGCTGTTTTACAAATAATGCAAATATTTTTAAGGACACCAAAAGGCAGTGTTAAAGATGATGAATTGCGGGACAGTTTACGCGAATTAAAGTATGTTTATTAATTATATTATATACATATATTTATTTATAATATTTGCTTAAATATTTATAATTATCTAAATAAGATTTACTGAAGAATGTATTGATGATATTAGTAAAGTGTTATACAATCATCGTGATTCATTGACGAAAAATTTTTGTGAAGTTAAATGCCTAAGATCACCACCACGTCGCCTACAGTGGAGAATTAATATTTCACTGGCAGATAGGTTAATTAATTATTTTTTATGTAAAATAAGGAGAATTTAAATATTTTTTGTTATATTTTAGTGGTTTAAGTCATCTATCACAACCCACCATAATACTACATTTTGAAACAGTTGATGGTGAAATAAAAACTTTCGAATTTCCTTTAGCTATGTTTCATCGATTGAGGTATAATATTGCATTATTATTAAAACAAATGCATACTGTAGAAAATGGTAGATCTGTTGTTAAAAAATATTCATAAAGTATTTTATAAAATTAAGTTTGTTAATTCGTCAATAAAAATAAGAAATAAATGTATTATTTTTTAAAAAAATTGTTGTTATAGATGTAAAAGCCAAAAACTTTGTAATTATTGGAAATAATCCCCACGATGTTATAAATGTGCGAAAATATTTACTAAATTGTAAAAATATAAAAAAAAAAAAAAAAAAATTTATAAATAATAAAATGCGTGTTCGTAAAATATATATTCAACATTTATTTTTTTTTTTATATTATGTAAAATAAATGATAGCTTTATTGCTGCAAAATTTAATCTTAAAAAGTCATTCTAAATAATGTTTTTTACCATCAATTTCCCTGAGTTTAGCTGCAGCTTGTTCAGGGGTCAAATCTCTTTGAGTTTGACAAAGTAATTCAAACCCGACCATAAATTTACGCACATTTGCTGAGCGTAAAAGTGGTGGATAATAAATTGCATGTAATGTCCAATGACTTATATCATCATTATTTAATGGTCCTGTTGGAGCACCATGCCATCCCATGGAATATGGAAAAGAACATTGAAATAAATTATCATATTTTGTTGTTAATAGTTTAATTGTAATTGACAAATTATTAATTTGTTGATCGGTTAAATCATCAATACGTTTATTTGAATTTCTTGATATTAAAAGCGTTTCAAATGGCCAAGCTGCCCAAAATGGAACTACTACTACCCAATCTGGATTTTCAATTACAATTCGTTCCCTTTTCTCTAATTCTTTACGTACATAATCGTCTAATAATGCACTCTGATATTTTTCATAATATGTTTTTAAATAATAATTTTTATTTTTTGGTTTTGATGGGAAAAATGAACATGCCCATATTTGACAATGTGGATGGGGATTTGAACAGCCCATAGCATCACCTTTATTTTCGAAAATTTGTACCCATATATATTTTATTTTTAATTCAGCATATTGCTTAATCCATCTGTAGGTAAATAATAAAAACTTATAATTGTAATTAACTTAAATTTTATTTTTTTGTAACTCGTCAATTACAGCTCGTATCTCATTTGGTGACATAAGTGGTAATGTTTTATTTGATTTTGGATGAAAACACATAACTCTGCATGTACCTTTTGCCGGACCAGTCTGAAACAATGGTTCATTTCCTTCTGATGGATCAGGTATATTTTCTAATAATGCTGGAAAATCATTTGTAAAAACAAATGTTGAATTGTATTCCGGATTTTTCTAAAAAGTATAAGAATTTGATTTCAATTCGAAACTATTTATTTTTTTTAAACTTCTCCATTGGTCCGTATTACACCTGGACATAGAGGATTAGTTGGGTCAAATTCGGTTATTCTATTTTTTTGAGGTGCCTCTTTTTGGCCCGACCATGGTCTATTCATACGATGTGGACAAACTAAAATCCATTCACCTGACAATGGATTGTAACGTGTATGTTGATGTTCTAAATAGAACAATAAGGGAAATTATAGAACAAATCTTTTATATTCCATTGATTTTATTAGAATTAGATATTTATACAATACCTACCTGTAGGTATAAAATAATTTTCTGACATTGTACTGGCTTCGTATTAAATGTTTTAAATTTGATACTAATTATTGAAGATACTTATTTTATCAATATGTTTTACGTAACTGTGCACTCGTACTTAAACAAAAGCTTTTTATATACTAAACAATAATTATAAAACTTCATATCAATGATTGATTTAAATAAAACACTTTATATGTGTTATATACATACATATATATGATATGTGCTTAAGAAATTAAAATTATTTTGTAATAAAAATATAAGTGATTCTTCAAAAATATAATAACTTTAATTTTTTTCATAAACTATGTCGTGTCCGTTGCATTTAAAAATACAGTGAAATTTAAAAAAGAGTTAGAGAAAGCTCTATAGAAAGTTTGTCTATGTAATGTGATACATATGTAATATATTCTGGTATAAAATATATTTTCTATTTTCTTTTAAAAAAAATAATTTTTTGAGGTATTTGCGCACAAGCATTGTATGGGGTAATTTGGTGTAATTGGTTTAGAAATGTTGTTTATTTGCTTATTATTTGTTCAGAACTAGATTACAATAACCCTATATTTTTACTATAAATACACTTGGTCCATAAATACATTTGATAATGGAATCGTAAATCATTATACAATTGCAAATCATTATAAAATTTATTAATGATGGAACCGCAATTAATTATACAAAAATTTTAATAACTCCATAATAATCGAGGGTTACATGAAATGTTCGGACTTTGGTCGAACAAGAAATTAAAGCTCTTGAGGGCAATTCAAATATGAAGCTACCTGAAAACTAGTATACTATTTCATTTAAAGGAAATATTACTAATTCAATATTTTCATTGATTGCACAAAAATATTGAAGCTGAAAAAAAATATCAGATTAAATGATATCTACGATAAATGTATTTTAAAATATAATTTAATAGTCCGATACATCGGAATAATTTATATTTTTTATCTTTATTTTATCTAATAAATAAAATAACAAATATAATTAAATTGATAAAATAATTCTTGATAAATAAATTTATAAATTGTCATATTCAAAGTGATAATAAAATATTTAAAGAATTTATAATACTTTTGAAATAGCAAATAAATAAAGAATTTTTACAGAATTAAATATTTCAATTATAGATAATCTTTTAACAAATACTGAAATTACATATTTTTTATAAAACGTGTAATTTCTTTAATGTTTAATTATATGCAAGCCATATATTTCTGTAAATGAAAGTAAATAAAACCTTTTTTTTCTTAATTTATCTATACATTTATTAATTTTGTTTACAAGCAATTTAATTAAGTACATTTATTTACAATAAAAATATTTATACATATTTAGCAAATTTTAGGTTACTTATAATTTCTTTTATAATATTAAAATTTTTGTCTATAAGGATTTAAATTTTTTATAAATAATAGTACAGGAAACAAATATAAATCTAATTAAAACTTTATAAGCAGTTTATAAAGGACGAACTGCAAAAAATAAAAAGAAACAAATTGACCACAATCTGACGAATAAAACTATAAATAACTTTATAAGTATTTGATATAATATAAATTTTCCAATTTAATTGTTATTAGTAATGCAAAACCAATTATAATTTCTTAGTAATTATTTGGAATATTTTTAAGTATTATCTTTATATTTTTATATTGGAAATTATCTTGTTTTAGGAATATTTTATTTTATATATATATATATATATATATATAACTTTCGTTCGAAAGCTATGATAATAAAAATCAATTATTAATACTTTCTATAAATGTCCATTATGTGAATCTTGATTGCTTCTTAAATATACAGGACTTGTAAATGATTTTCTATTTACTAATTCTGTAAGGCCTTCACCATCATATGTAAGAAATGGTGATATTTCACATTCGTCACCATGTACAATGCCGCCAGCGGTTTCAATATATTTTTTATGTAATCTATGTAAATCATTTCTAGCCGTACTTGGGCAGTCTTTACCAGCTGTATCTGAATTTTTTAATGCGCTAAACTCTTCATGTCGTGGAACTTCCATGGCTACAAATTTTTGTGCAAATTCAAAAACATCAAAGACAAATTTTTCAATTTTAATACCATTTGCTTTTTCTGGTGTACAACGTTTACCAGAATTATCAACAAATGGTATTTTCTTTTTAGCAACATGTAATTTTAATTCTGATTCAAATTTTAAAGCAATTTTATTTAAAAATGCTGCTGTAAAAAAATGGTTACAAATATTTCCAGATGAAAATGTTAACCGTCCATCCGAGTTACGCATTTCTGATGTTTTTGGCATTATCTCACTATACTCCACGACTTGATATTTAGCATCAACCATACATACAACACCAACAGCTTCATTTGGACTTGATTTTTCAACAACTTTTGCAGCACAATCAGCATTCTCTTTAACACAATAACCAATAAATACTGGGTCAGCTACTTTAATTAATATATTATCAACACTATGTGCATGTAAATATAAAACACCACGTCGATTAATATCATTTAATATTCCTTGATCACGAATTGCACGATATATACCACCATTACCATCTGGTGCTCTCGCAATACGATTTTTCTGGTCCAATATTATTTTACCATCAAATTCAAAACATGGTAATGAACCTTGACTAAACATCATAATATTATCTTTATTTAAACCAAAAAAATTATTTGCTTTAAAATAATCCATTGTTGGTTTTATTGTATGTTCGGATGTCATAATATACCATATAATATTTCCTTGTTGACCTGTTAATTCATAAGCAAGTTGTTGTAATTTTAAAATTCTTTCGGCTTGTATACGAAATAATGTTTTATGTGATTGTAAACCAACATCATACATTCCCTTTGGATAAGAAAATCCTAAACGTGTACCTAAAACAAAGAAAATTAAAATTAGTTCTTCTAATTAAATAATTTCTAATAGAGATAAATTCTAAATTATATTAGTTAATATTTAATTTTGTTTATTGATAAACATTAAAAATTAATAAAAAATTTGAAAGTCTTATCAGCGGAAATAATTTCTTCAATTGTTGACATGCAAAATTATTGAATACATCAATGTTAAAAACAAAATATGTATTAAGTTTTTTTTACTAAATTTGTCCTATTAACCAGACCAAATATAAATTTATCAAATTTGGAAAATTACTATTTATTTTGTTTATTAAATTAATTATTTTGTTGTTCAACTATACTTAAAATTTAAATTTACAGTTTTTTATCTTTTGAAAATAATAATAATTTTTTTGTTAAACTTTGATACTTTGATAATAAATATTTTTAGATTTTTCCAAATATGTACATTTTTTAACAACCGTATTATAAGCGACTTTCCAAATTTAATGTTACTTGTTTCAAATTTAATATAACATGTCTAATTTTTTATAATTTTAAAATTTTTAAAATGATCCGAATTAGTATATAAATTTATATATTTTTTTGCCCAAAATAATATTCATTATTACTTTTAACTCTGCTATAATCAAAATTATAAAATATTAAAAAACTTTAATTTATATTAAAAAAAAGAAAAACATAATTTTATAAAAATAAGAATTTAATAAATATTAATTTGATCTAAAAAACGGATTGTATAAAATTATAAAAAATTAATAAATTTTATAACTTTTTTTATACTATTTAAATTTAAATTGTTGTAATATCTATAAAAGTACGAAAATATTTTTTATAATATATATACATAAAAACAAATACACCAAGAAAAACATATATATATATATATATATATATATATATATATCTGAAAAAAGCATTATAAGTAGGAGAGTAAATTATCTCTTTATTTGTGTCTTATTATTTGATTAGAAATTATACTTTGGTTTATATTTTTATTTTATTTAATTTAATAATATAGTAAAAAAAAAAGGAAGACACGTCTACAAAATAAATAATTTTATTCACAAGGCAAAAAAATTAAACTAGATATATATATTGTTAATAATTTGGAGTAGTAAATTATTCTTTTAATATATGTAGTTATTACATTAATAATGTTTAACAAATTTCAAAAGACCACTTAATAAATTTAAATTGTTTACTTAATAAAAAATAGTAAACAAGAAATTTATTGCAGAAAATATTACATCACATCGAACATATATTTTCAAAAATAAATACCAAAAAAAACTATCATTTAAATTGACAATATTATATACATATTCATTTTGAAAATTATTCGAATCGAAAAACAAAAAAAAAGTTATTTGCAGGTAAATGACCGTAAATTATAAAGAATTATACCAATAAAAATGACAAAAATAACAAGAAAACAACAGACACAAACAATAAGTAATATGTTTTGAAATGAAATATTGAAAAAATTACAATCCGACTATCACAGATTTATACGAAAAATTAACCAAAAATATATATGTAACTACAATAAAAAAATTTATATCTATATATATTATACCTTGTCCTCCAGCCATTAATAATACACCAACATGTCCTTGGCTAATTTGTCTTAAACCTTCCATTCTGTATTTAATAATTTTATCCTCAGATGTACGTGATAAAGTAAATAATTTTTTATCTGGTATTGGTTGTAAACGATCATCTAATTTAGCTGAACAATTATCGTTTAATGATGTTGTTGCACGATTAAAATATTGTTTTAATTCCATTAAATCTAATTGTTCAATATCTTCGCATAATTCACGTTGTTCATCCGTAGATAATTCATGCCAAAATTTAAGTAAATGTTCTTGGCCACCTTTGGCCAAACGTTCACGTAATATATCAAAAACCGTCATTTTTTTTTTTTTAATAATAATGTTACTTCGTTTTAATTTATACAGTTGAATTTATTTAATATTATATAGTATTATTAAAATTATTTCAATATCAATAAATTTACAATTTGTTATTTTATTTATTTTTAATTTAATATTCTGAATTCAAATTTAATACCTGAAAAATTAAAAAAACAAAAAGCAAAATAAAAACTGACTCGAAATAACGATCACAGTACACAACAAAAACAAAATTAACAAAAAATGAACTGTTCGCGTTCAAGTGAAAGTGGTAACTGTTTGGTGTTTTTGATGGTGAACTACGTTTGAGCCAATCGTTGAATAAATTTTATTTTTAGAAAAAATAATTTTATATTTTCTGCAGTATCAATAGTTAAGGTGTGTGCTGTTACCATTAAATCCATTTGGGGGAATTGAATAATTCTAGTCTTTCTAGTCTTTTTATGTGGTTTTTTTGTAGTTTTTTATTTATTTTTTTTTTGTAAATATTATTTGTACCAGATAAAAGCTTTTTTAGCCAGAAAATCAACTAATTTATATTCGATAAATTTATTGCATCATTATCAATATTTTTTATTGTTTTCTTATCAACGCTTGTTAACTTAAAACAAACACTAAAATTCTAATTTTTATCGTCGATATATTTTCTTTATCATTTACTGAGTTTTAACTTTTAATAAAATTTGTAAAACATTTATAAATATGTAATCAATTCGTGCACAATTTTAATTTAATTTTATTTTGCTTGTATTTTAATTGAAACAACAAAAAATCAATTTACTATAAAACTTTCTTATAAAAGCAGATTTATTTATTCAGTTGGTAATTTTGCAAAATGTCAAAGGAAAATTTTTTGACATTAAATAAAACACAAAATAAAAAAAAAATAAAAAATAAAAGTTTTGTTTTTGACATTAATGCAGGAGAAAAATAACATATGTTTTTGAAGTTTTTTTTTATCATAAATATAAAAAGCTTTTATATATATTACGGTTCAAAATTGAATTTATGATTTTATTGCAAATAAAAAATGGAGAAACTTATTTATCGACCCCATAATATTCTCCCATTAAATCTTTCCCAAAAAAAAATTAATTTAAATTTTTTTAACATATAATGGTATTGGTAACGGCCTTGAACGTTATATATGTCTTTTGATAGAATGTTGTAATTTGAATTTCCCTTTCCAAACTATTAAGTAGGTGGTTGGATTTTTATGTCGTGTTTTATAAAAGAAAAATGAAAGTAGTTCTTTTTTATACTTTTAAAACTCTATTCATGCAGATCGTTTTATTCTATAAGATATAATAAATATACAGTTATAAATCATTATCTTTTTGTTAGCGGGAAACTGAAAAGTGGATGTCCTTCAAAAATTTAAAACTTGTAGTTTTTATAAAAGTAATAATCAAAAAGCTTTTTTATATAATGGTATTGTAACAAAACGATTTTTTGGTCACAAATGTCAAGAAGGCAGCGTGGCCGAGCTGGTCTAAGGCGCTGGTTTTAGGCACCAGTCCGAAAGGGCGTGGGTTCGAATCCCACCGCTGTCACTTTGGATATTTTTTCTTTATCAACTACTAATTTTTTTTTTAATTTTAAATTATATTTATCTGCACAACCTTATTCATCAGCGCTGACAGTAGATTTAAAATATTTTAGTTTAGTTTAGTGGATTACAAATATTAAAAATTATTTAGTGGATATTCAAGTATATATGAAAAAAATCGTTAGTTTTAATATTTTAAACAATTATAATTACTATTAACAATAGAGTATCCTGGAAGAGAAAAAGAATCTTAAAATATTATATTTAAATTAATTTTAAAATAAAGAAACCTTTGATACCGTAAACCTGTATACCTTGTACTAAGTAAAATGTTCATAACATTTTACTTAGTACAAGGTATACATTACATAATAATAATTCGTGATTAAGATCTTTTTCTTTTACAATAATTTTAGAAGTTCGATAATTTGATATTTTATTTTATTTTCGTTTTTGGGTGAATTTTGTAAACCTGTATACCTTGTACTAAGTAAAATGTTCATAACATTTTACTTAGTACAAGGTATACATTACATAATAATAATTCGTGATTAAGATCTTTTTCTTTTACAATAATTTTAGAAGTTCGATAATTTGATATTTTATTTTATTTCGTTTTTGGGTGAATTTTTTATAACCCGTATATTTTATTTTATGGACGGGAACTATTTTATTGTTACTGAAATGGAAATTATATTCTTATAATGATTGTATATATTTCAATATATATACCATAAATATATAATATTTTTCTAAACTTTAATTAACTTATCAATTTTTATTGCAAAATCTTTGCAAAACCCACCTTCTACTAGTAGTAACTGAATTAAAATAGTTATTACACAACTTATAATAAATTTATTAAATATGTATTTATTTATATGTTTGAAAAATTTTGTTACTTTCATTTTTCTTTGTTCGAAATATTTAAAAAAAATTAAGGACAAATATACAAGGTTATACAGTTAAGAAAAGACCAAATATTTCATAATTGAAAAAGTAACTAAAATTTAAAATTATAATAAATTTAATAATATATTTGGTTATCAACCAATATCCGGGACTTTTGGATGCGTTTTCATGACATAACCTTCTACAGTAATCACAATTCCTTAATTTCTTTAACGATTACCAACGATACATTTTTTTCTTTTCGTTTAAAATTTATTTTTGTTACTATATATATGATAAAAAGTAAAACCGGACCATTTTAATTATTTAATGGTTAAGGCCGAATGCCAAAAAACAGCATTTTATATGTATAATAAAACTGGATTGGTAAGTATCTGGTTGATTATATATAGATATACATATAATATTTTTATGAATAATATTAAAATGTATCCCAATCTATAATATAACAATTATAGTTTAAGGTCAAGACAAGACGTCAGCTGAATTGCTTATAATAATATAATTTTTATTTGTATAAAACTTGTGCATTTAAAATTGAATAAATTATAAAATTTATGGATTTGGATTAAAATTAATTATATTATATGTAATGATACGAATAATGACGTGCAGTGAACTACTGTGTAATAATTTAAAACTATTCCTTGTTTAATAAAGATCAATTATTGTAGAATATAGAAAATAGCATTTTGTTTTCCTGATTCTTTAGTAAACAGTTGCTACCTGATTGCTACCTGAATTACTACATGATTCTTTTGATTGATTAGTATATTTCAAATATATAACGTAAATATGTACCATACCAATATATCCGTGTATCATGCAGCCAAATAAAAATGCGTATGAATGACGAACATATCGGACATAGGCGCTTAAGAGGTTAATGTCTAAAACTAATTAATTATTATTTAAGATATTTTTTTAAATTTAAAAAACAAAACCTACTTAAGAATTTATAGTTTACTTTTGTTTACTGGAATATATTTATTATATTCCAGCGCTTGATTACTAGAATATATTTATTACATTAATTCTTCATTATGTACATAAATAAAGAAAGAAAAAATTTCGGCGTTTCTAAAAATTATAAAAGGACGATAAAATTGTTTCCAATTTAACAATCTATTAACAAATTAATTCTATGCTTTTTTAATTTCAAATGATTTAGAATAATAGAACAAATTTTATAATTTGTGATACTTATGATTTATTAATAATTGCATTTAAAAAATTTATAATTTCAAATTCTATATATACAAATTTAATACAATTCAATTAATTATATACTTATATTTCACTTTTACTTGAAACCTATTTAATAGCACACAGCATTGTTAGAAACATATAATTTTATATTTATTATTACAATAATTATATTCATTTTCAATGATTTGGAAGTTGAAGATATGAAATTTATAACAAAAATATGAAATATTTTAAAACATAATAATAATTACAATTAAAATTATTTTATTCATTTTAAAAACAATACTATACTTATTCATTGTAAATTTTAAAGCATTTTGAATTATTGCTTATTAAGTTAGTCTTCATGCAAATTAAACTTTTTTTGTTATTAGATTTAATGTTTTTTTGATATCAAGCCTTGTTTTTTTAATTGTCTTAATGCACATTTAGCTGCAGTGCACTTCGCTATACGATAATTACGACCAATACCCCGAAATATACCTTTACCAAAAACTTCAACTGTTACACGAACACGTCGTCCATCAGCTAATTTCTCTGGTCGTCTACAATAAATATTCGAAATAATAATTAGTTAACCTAATTGCTTAATAAATATTAATAATAATTTGAAATTTTTTAGAATAAACAGATAGTTATTGAGAAGCAATGAAATACAAATTATGTTTGTGTTTACATTATATTTATGTCCAGGAATGAAAAATCGCCCAATTTAACGGCGGTAAATATATATATAAATATATATATGTATATACTTTTGAAAATTTGCATTTAATAACAAAATTTATATAAATAAATATTTAATCTGATGAATCAAAAAAAAGGGAATGGTTCCATCCAGGATCGAACTGGAGACCTTCTGCGTGTAAAGCAGACGTGATAACCGCTACACTATGGAACCTATTGATAAAGCCATGTCAAATTTACTTTAAAACCTTTTAAAGGCGAACCAATAAATACAATAAATATTGGATACAGTAATCCCCCGCTATACGGACGCTCTTTTTACGGAAATTCGAATTTTTTTATCCGTATATCCATCCCTATACGGATAAAAAAAAAAATCGCTGTTACGGACAAAAAATAAATTTTTTTTTTTGAATCACCGAAAAAAATCAAGCAAAAGTCGTCCATAATTATGTTGTATTTATTGTACATGTACTTAATTTCTCCGAAATTTCTGACACATTTTGTGTATACACAAAAGAGAATTTGAAAAAAGGCAATAAAAAACTGCAGTGCGGTGTATTTTTAAAAAATCTATTTGCTATTCTTTATAACATTTAATTTGTTATTATTTTATAATTTAAAACCCGATGAATATGTGATTTAATTTAAAATTATTATTTATTTATAATATTTAATTTGAAATGATTTATAGTTTAAATTAAAATAAACTTATTTTTATTTAAAATAAATATTTTTTTTCTATAATTCTATAGTTTTCTCATTATTCTAGTGGTTAAATAAATATTTTAATATATATATGTATACTCTTTCAATCATACTCTGAAATTCACTACATATATATTCCTTCTCATCTCTCTCTTTTTTTATTTATTCCGAATACATAATATTCTTTTTATCCCAAACGTGGAAAACGTAATTTTTCCAACGAATATCAATTAATATTTTTTTTAATAAATTATAATCAATTATTTTTTTTTTTTGAAATTAGTAAAATTTTAATTATTGATATACATAATTGCTATTTGTTATAAATTGTTTGTATATAAAACCTATTCTGTTGTGTATTTACGAATATACGAATATTTTATTCTTCAGGAATTTTTTTATTCCGAAATATCTACGAATATTGGTTTTATTCTCTTGCTGAATGAATAAGAGAATATTTTCAGTATTTTGTGAAAAGGTAGAGGCAAGCTTTCTTCAATTAATGTGGTCAATTTTGTTTAAAAAGAAATTTCAGTAAATTTTTTTTTCAATTTTTAAAATTATAAATATGTACACTATAAATATTCAACTACTATAATATTTTATAAAAAAGAAAAAAAAAATTCTAAACGTGGTTCCATCCAGGATCGAACTGGAGACCTTCTGCGTGTAAAGCAGACGTGATAACCGCTACACTATGGAACCTCTTACCTCAAATCTATCCCATTTAATATGAAAATTATTTATCACATACAATAAACTGAGAAAAAAATTTTTATGCGATTTTGAAGTTATATGCTCGCAGATTTTTTCTGGTATGTGATTTTATTTTTCCTCGCGAAAATTCTCAAATATGCACATATTTCTTAGGAAAATTCTGGTTATATATCGTTTTAGTGGGTACAAAAGCCCATTTTAAGTTTTATTTAATCTTATTGCAGATTGTTTGACCTGTTTTCCTGATATTTTCAATGTATTCCCTGTCATATATTTTTTTATGTGATTTTTGGGTTAGTTTACCTCGTTGATTTGGTTTTATGCAGCTTCTGAAAATTATGGAACGTATCCATAATTTTACTAGGTAATGTCTTTGTTTTATACGATTTTTTATGAGCTTTTCACAGGAAGATATCTACCGCATAAAAAAGAATTAGGTGCATATTAGCATATAGTGTATTAAAAATGACTACTTCAATTTAAGAACGTATTTGTAATGGTTATAATACAAATAAAAAAATATTAACAACTGGTTCCATCCAGGATCGAACTGGAGACCTTCTGCGTGTAAAGCAGACGTGATAACCGCTACACTATGGAACCTACAGGCTCATGGTGGTTAAAGTAAAGTCAAAAATATCATCGTTAATAAATTACTGTCTTCCTAATAATTTTGCAAGGTTATTTCTATTCTTTTTCATACACTATGGGACGCCCATAGGTTTCCCAACTAATTCTTTTTAAATCCGTTATCTGTTTTCAAATATCTCTATTAGTTTAGTTAATATCAAGGTGAGGGTTTGCCGTATATCCTATATTTTTCGGTAATTTTTAACGATATTAATGAACTGCTGGCGACACTTAGAAAAGAGGATGTAGTCAGGATACTTGGAGACCATAATGCCAATTTGGGCCAAATAATGAGAAGACACATAATTGGAAAATTTGGTCTTGGTAAGCGGTCGAAATGCCAAGAATGCTAACAAAAGAATTATTCGTACTCAAAAGATTAGATACATTATTCGTAATCAAATAGATTACTGATAAATCAACGTTATAAAAATTCAATAAATATAGTGAAAACACATCCAGTGAAAACACATTAGTAGCCAAGTTAAGGATTAA
This sequence comes from Empis livida, assembly GCA_963932195.1. Taxonomy (NCBI): domain Eukaryota; kingdom Metazoa; phylum Arthropoda; class Insecta; order Diptera; family Empididae; genus Empis; species Empis livida. The sequence goes on from OZ010645.1 coordinate 15,284,759, forward strand.
ATACAGAACTCTACCAGTCTGTGATAAAAATAAAATAAGAAACAATAGCTCGTTCAGAATACACAAAAAAATAATATTAAAAACAAGAGCTCGTTCAGAATCCACAAAAAAATTAAAACAGTAACGACAAGTTCCAAGACTACAGCGTGTCTTCGAACTTCTCGTTACTGTTTTTATTTTTTTGTCGATTCTAAACGAGCTTTTGTTAGTTAAGAATGGAAACATTATTTCGTATCCGGATGAAAGAATTGAAAGGTGGGAAGAGTATATTACCGATTTATTTACGGATCGAGACCAGAGCCATTCGTTGACCAATATTTTTAACAGCATTAATGATGCATACCAAAAGAATGGTTAAAAAACACTTTCATCACTCTGCCGAAAAAGAACAACCCTTTAAATTGTAACAATTAATTGTAACAATTTCGATAAATCTCTCAAATTATTAAAGCCGCGAACGATAAGTTTGATAAGCTTCGAAAACGCTAAACAAGAGAAAATGATGCAAATTCTAAAACGTAAAGATCTCGATGGGAAAGACTTAAGAATTATTGAGATTTTTTACTGGATACAGACTGCATCAGTCTCTACACCAGATGGAACATCCGAAGAGATAGTGATAAAAAAGGGGTACGACATGGCCGTATTATGTCCCCAGCCATATCAAAGCATCCCTTCAGTATTTTCGATAAATCTCTCAAATTATTAAAGCCGCGTATAATTGTAAACGGTGAGTTGATTAACAACCTCAAATTTGCCGATGACACAGTACTAATTGCTGTGAATTCAGCAGATCTCCAACAAATGCTGAGCAAACTCAAAGAGAGATATAAATTATTCGGCTTAAAGATACACTGCAAAAATAACTAAACATATGATCCTCAGCAAAATGGTACATAATAACAGTAATCTCTTCTGCCCAAATGATTGTTTTTCTCTTCTCGGGTATTCATAAGCAAAGGAAAAAAATGCGAATACAGAAATTAAAAATATCTCATCAGCAAATAGAGTTAAATAATTTGTTTTTGTAATCTCGGGTATTTATGAAAGCAAAAAATTAAGAAAATAGGAATAAAACATAGTATTCATAATGGATATGAATTGTATGATGAGACAAAATACAACTAACTCGCACCAGAATATTTAAATTTTTCTAAAAAATAAATGGTATTATTCTTAATCAATGGTTAAACTTAGATTTAAAGAAAAAATTATTAAAATGCTATATATGGTCAATAGTTATACAAATGAGTATCATGGACAATAGACAACGCCCCAGCTAAAAGAATAGGCTTTTGAAATGTGGTTGTGTCGCAGGATCCTTAAAATAAAATGAAGTGATTAAATAAAGTGATACCAACGTCGAAGTCTATAAGAAAACATCGAGAGAGCTTTATCAAATTATCAAAATTCGTAAATTAAGCTACTTGGGATACATCAAGAGGAAGAACAAGTATAGAATACAACAATTAGTGTTACAAGGCAGTATAATTGGTAGAAAACGCGGCAGGAGGAACACGTCATGGATAAAAAACTTAGTTTAACATGAGTATACAAAACTTATTCTCAGGAGTGACAACATTTTTGGCGTATACGGTAAACATGATATTTTGTACAAATGTCATAACTTTGCCACAAACAAAACAATCTTTTACATCTCTATACTAAGTTTAACAAACAATGTCAAATCCATTTTTTTTAAACACTCCTTTAACATTAATTTTCCAATATTTAATTTGATGTCATACCGTAAATATCCAACCGACGATATGTATATGTAACAAACTCTAATTATTCAATTACAAAATTAATATTTTAACATACCCAAATTTAGCTGTTTCTGGTTCTAATTCTAGTAGCTCTCGAATTGGTGATTTTGGTACGGAATTACTAAATTGTTCAATTTCAGGTTTCATCATGTTACTATAAACTTTCCAAACCATATCAAGTGACATATTTGAATCTAGAAATATAGCACCTGCTACTGATTCAAAAACATCGCCTAAAGCTTTCGGTACTTCAACGTCTTCAGCATCATCACATTCTTCTTCTGACAACAGATAATACTGAAAATACGTTTAAGAAGCAATGTACCTTTTTTTATAAAAAAAAGAAAAGAAAAAAACCTCTTCACTAATTATATGTCCATTTTCATGTTGTATTCTAACAAATCGATCAATTACTTCATTTAATCCAGGTGATAAATGTCGAAAATATTTATGAAACCCATGCCGAACAGCTAACGATGCAAATATGGTATTATTTACTAATGCTGACCGTAAATCAGTTAAAGCTCCTGGCGAATGCTGTCTAGGATCTTCATATAAATGTCGAGTGATCAAATAATCTAGTACTGCATCCCCCAAGAATTCTAATCTTTGGTAACAATCAGTTAGGCGATTTGGTGAATAACTAGCATGTGTCATAGCTTGAAGTAAGTATGAACGATCTTTAAAATTATAACCAATATTATCTTCAAATCGTGAAAAACCATCAAGTAATAAATGTAATTGCTCATATGGCTGGGGGGAATATTTTAAAAGTGGACTTTTCGGTGGTTTCCATTCACCATAAACTTTTATATAATTATTATCGTCTGGTTGGGTACTACCTGGTATTCTCCGTTCATTTGGATTAAATAATTTTGTAGTCACTGGTAGTACCCGTATACCAAGCCAAGCCATAAATAATAAAGCCCCACGTGGTCCACATTCAATTAAATAAGCACCAATCAATGCTTCAACACAATCAGCAACAGATTTATCTATACAGTAATATATTATATATTTATTGTACATTTTAATATAATAATTTATTATTTAAACCTGGTATAGAATGTTGAGTTACTAAGTTATATGGAATAAAACATGTAAAATTTCCTTCATCGTCGTTGTTACTTATTGGAATTATTTCCTCCATATCAGCCTGTTAATGAAATGTAATATAGATAAAATATATATCTTTTATACAGATAGTGTAAAATATACCTCATCAAAAAGTCCAAGGCTTTCAGCTTTTTTTCTAACTAATTCACAAATTTCTTCACTACTTAATTCTTTGATATTTGGTAAATCAGCTAAATTCCAATGACATGGTGGAATCTATAAAAATAAATAACGTACATAAAAACGAATATAAATTAAAATTTGTATTATTACCTTCGCTTCAATTAAAGCCTTTTCTAACTCTTTGGGAACATAATAACATGGTGGTAACCAATTATCATGTGGTTCAAATTTTGTTGCTATCATACATTCACCCAAAACTTTTTTTCTTCCCAAACGATATAAATTTAAATTTGAAACTTGTTTAGATCTTAAATGACTTAATTTACCCTCATGAACATTTTCATATGTACAGTACAAGTAACTAGTTATTGCATACTTTAAAAATGAATCCCCTATTGTTTCTAAACGTTCCAAATTAATGCCATCATTTGCATTTGACATAGTTAAAGCTTGTAATATAATACTTGGACTTGGTCCCGGATGACCAATTAAGTTTGGTTGATAATCAAAACTAAAATCTATTTCTCTGCAATTATTTTGGTTTGTACAACAATAATTATTGTCATTAATTTGATGTATTTGAATTAAATCATCATGATTTTCTAGGAATTGTTTTAAATATTTTTGTCTATTAAAATCTATAGTTATATCTTTTTGATAATTTGACTTTAGTTGAATAAATTCATTATCATTAAAATTGTCAAAAATATCACAATTTCCTTCAATTGAAAATTTCTCATTTGGATATTTTTTTAAATATAATTGATTTAAGTCTTCTAAATCTTCTATTGATAACGTCAAACATTCAGGATCAAATTCATCTTTTCGATTTTGTAGAAAGATTTCAATTTCTTCCAAACTTACATATGGAATGATTTTTTGTATATTTATTATATTGCCACGAAAGTGTTCAATTTGTGAAATTCCCCTTTTTGTAAATTCTAATTTTTCATCATAACGTCTTAATAAACCTGACGACCATATAAATTCCTTAAACTCTTTTGTTGATTGATGAAATTCATTAGAAGCCTTAACATAGTGTTCTGAATAATAAAGTAAATCCTTACGATATTTTTTCAATTCAAATCCAGTTTCTTGATTTTTAATCAACTGATAATATTTTTCATTTAAACTAGTTTCTTGAATAATTGCTAATTGTTTTTGACGTTTGGCGATTTCCTCTTCAGTTTCGATTGCTTCAGCTACATTATTAGATTTAAACTCAATACGAATTGGTCCAGCTTGATTGTCATCTGTGTCACTTTGGATGGATTTAATATCAAAATCATCATCTGATTGATATGATGCATCAGAATCAGAAAAATATTTATCATTATGCCGTTGATTATTAGACGAATAACCAGATTTTCCATCATCCCAGGATGTTGGTGATCCATAGCGAATTTTTGCTGTAAGATTTTTGTTCACATAAATATTATAATTAAATAATTATAAATACGAGCATTACTGTTATTTGTTGAACAAAGATTAACATTTGGCGGTAAAATTCCCCATTCATTTTCGACATCTGAATCACTATCAAAATTATTATTAGCCATATCGTTGGACCATGTTCCTATTTCAATAAATGAATCAGCCTACAATTAAATTTTTATTAAAAATTTAAAATTTTGTTGTAAGAAAATTTAACCCATTTAATAAAAAAATAAATTAATTATAAAGTATAAACCTTTAATTTTTCATCAGCCTCAGCTAAAATATCATTTAAACTTTTTTCGTCTGGTATATGGATATCTGTAAAACTTTCTATACCTGCACTAATATCGTTTTCTTTTGAATCAATATTTTTCTTAAGTATTAATTTTTCGCCACACTCGTTGACTTCATTTTCTTTTTTTTCATTTACCAATGAATTTGTTATGATTTTTGGTTCATCTTTGCATTTCTTTAAAACTTCAGCTAAACTCCATCCAAAATCTAATATTGGCCATTCAAAAATTTCATCTTCAATTTCTTGTTGGCCTAATGACAAATCATATGAAACTTTTTTACGTATTTCATCTGCCAACAATAAACCATTAATCCTATATAATATGCATGGCAAACAAACTGCAGCTCGCCAAAGAGATGCTGGAAATGGATGTATTGTGCATAATTCTGGTACTAATATCTGTTTTTGTTCAAGATTTTCACGTTTTGCACGTTTTGTTTCCTCAGAACTGGTTGGCAGTGCAACGCCTTTCCGGTTAATATATCTAGGTGTTAAAAAATTTAAACGAGCACTTGTATGATCAACATCTAAAAGTGGTTGTGATGGATTTTGTATTGTGATACCATATTTTAAAAAATAGTATTCTTGAAAAGTACTATAATTTTCACCCGGAAAACTGCTTTCAGGTGACAAATGGTGACATATTTCCGCCACATAAAAATATTGTGGTTGATCTTGATTACGATACCATGGCATAATAACAGCATCTTTAAAACGGTTTGGATCAAATTTAACATTTTTTCTAATATAATCGGGTATTGGTGTAGGCATTTTATCACAATTTTTACATATTTCTTCTAAAAAATTCCAATCGATAACAATTTCATGTTTGCTTTGTTTTACAGTTGGAACAATGAAAATACTATTTTCTGTTGCATTACCATCGAATAACATTAAAAATTTTTGAAGTCGTAAAACATTAGTAAATGTATAATTTAGGAAAGTATTTATTCGCAATATTTGTTCATTGGTTAAGATAATTCGAGCTTTTGATAATTCGATTGATACTTTAACTTCACCCGAACGTGTAAATATTGGAAATGCACTAACCTTAGGAATTTTCTTAAGTGTTAGTATACCGAAACCTTGTTGGGCATCTTCGGGTGGATATATTTTTCGTCCGCGTGTATTTTGTTCTTCAGGAATTGGACATTGTAAAGTTAAATTGATATAATAGAGATAAGCAGTTGTATTTACAGTTGGACGGCAATTTGAAAATTCGGTAGCGATCTTGAAAAGGAAAAATGTTTTTGTTTTATATATAACGCTACTTTAAAATTATTTCATTAATACTCTTTTATAATAATATTGTCTTCGTTTTGTAGTACCAGGGCGTGGTTCACTATTTTCATTTACAATTTGTTTATCAGTTTCCTCTAAATCAAAGATTTCCCAATCTGGTTCGGAAGCACGGAAACCTTCTTTCCCAATTGGTTGAAGATTATTATCTAGTTCACCAGTTTGATGTAATTCTTTACAGGTTAGCAAAGCTGCCATTCTACGAGCTAAAATTTTTGTCGGCATTGGGAGACCCTAAAAATTAATTAATTAATTAAAAAATGTTATCTGTCGTTTAAGGGCCAAACAGAATATGTTGTTATCGTATGTTGCTCGCAATACATAGCAGCAAACCCAAATTAAATTATTTTGTTTACATTTTTATTGAAATACCGCGACACGCTATAACTTTGGAACTTCAGCTAAGGATGATCGTTGCTAATTGTGTTTAACAGCGATTTCTTTTGGTTTTAAGGCGACACACAAGAGCGACAGCAACATATTCTGTTTGAACCTTAATTCATTATATTATTTAGTAATTTTTTAAATATTTAAAACAAATTTTAATTTTTCAACTATTTTTTAAAAATATTTTACATACCACAATATCATATTTTAATGGCGAATTAATAGGTAATCTTATCGTATACTGAAACATCGGGTAACCATTACGAATAGTTTTGGCACAACGCCACAATGGGGTTAATTTTGTAAAAGTATCACTAGGAAGTTTGGCACAATATTTATTTACTATAGAAATTGCTGATCCTAAATTAACTGATACACCAGTTAAAATATGTGGAAGTGGTTTATAAGGTTCAATACATGTTGAATATTTATCAGCTTCTATATGTTCTGAATTGGATGGTTCTGTATTTGAACATTTTTCCAAAAGTATCTTTAAAAGAAATTTTGTTTAAATATATAATATATAATTAATATTATTATACCTTTTCAATTTCTCGATATTCAGCTAAACGATCTACAACTAAATTAGTTGAATTTTCCATCTCTTTTGAACTTATTTCAACAAAATTCATTGAAGTTTTTAAAATTGGCGATTTTTCTGGAATACTGCATTTAAATGATTTCGGTTCTGAAATTTTCTCGTTGTTATTTATTAAATTTAAAATATTTCGATTTTTTAGTAGTTCTTTAGTTTTGAATGCCGCATATTTATCATTATATTTTTCAATCGCTAAACAAGTATTTTTTGCACTCAAAATGCTCGAATTTGAATCATCTTTTGATGATAGAGAACGTTTTGTTGAATTTTTTGTTGTAACTGCAAGTTTAGCTAAAACATCATCTAATGATTGAATATCTAGATTATCTATAAAACCATTTAATTTAGTTGATTTATTATTCGAAATATGATTGGTTTTAATTGGTTCATCTGTTAAGTTTTCATAAATATTATTACATTTTACGAATTTATTTTTTAAGTTAAGATTGCCGAAAGATATATCTGGTTTATATTCTATAACTGCATTATTATTTTTATGTATTATTCCATTATTTTTAGACTTTTTAAAACAATTTTCTTCAATTTCATCATGAATTTCAACATCTATATTAATATTTGATTGAACATCTATATAATTATTAGATTCAACATCTATATTATCAGAATCTCCATTATTAATATATATATTAATATTAGACGCACCATTATCAAGATTTATATTAATATTAGATTCTCTATTTGTTTTTATACTTTTATCTAAAATGTCCTCATTCCTGTTGCACAAAATCTGATGACAATAATCACTTAATTTTTCATTTTTTTCATTTTGTTTCTCTATTCCCGATATCATTGCTTTTACTAATGGTGCTATTAATATAATATGATGAGCATTAATAGCTCGAGCTTTACCCTTACATTGTACATAACTTCGATAATTTGATGGTGGATCCCATCTGATAACTAAATTACATTTTGGTAAATCAATTCCTTCCTCTAAAACAGCAGTGCCAATTAACAAATTACATTCATGCATGCGAAACCGTTTTAATACTTCCTCTTGTCGTCTGTGTTCTATTTCGGCATCTTTAGCTTCAGTAATTAAATCCGCTACACGATCTACTGTATATTGGACACACAGAAAATTTAAATCTGAATCATGTCTAGACATTTCACATAATAAATCAAATAAAACCTTTGCAGTATTTTTTTTATCACAATATAATATACCACATAGTGACTCAGATTCATTAATATAATCTTTGTGCCGATTTCGGGCACTATTTCCAGTACAATTATTATTTGGAAAGTATCGCCGTCGTTGTCGATTATTTGTATTACGTTTATTTTTAATTATCTCATCTTTCCCATTTATTGTATTGATAGATTTACGTTTATCAAATTTTTGGTGGTCATGAATTGTTGGCACAGATTGTTTTGTTACTGGTAATTTTAATTTATTCAACTGTTCAATATGAACAATATTTTCTAAATTATCTAAAACATCACGTACTTCCCGATTTTCATTTTTTTCAATACATTGATATGTATTTTCTAAAGTTTGTTGTAATTTTTGAAAATCCATTGATTCTAATTCTTGTGAAAATTTTGCTAAATTTTTATTTTCCGTTTTTTGCTCTTCTGGTTTATATAGTCGTAGTATTTCAATTAATCGTAATATTTTTGGACTTGAATACTTTTCAATTCGTTCTTTTTCATTACGTAGTTTATGAAATACATAATCACAATACGATCGAATTTCAACAAATGCTGTTGAAACTAAACATAATAAAAGAAAATGTCGTTCATATGGTGTTTTAACTTTTTGTTTCTCAATTTGGGATAATAGACTTAATGCAACACGATCCGCACACCATGGTCCCATCTCATATAGAATTTCAAGATAATTGTCAAGAAAATTCATTGGTTCAATTTTTGGATCAGGAATTCCTAAAAAAAAATATTTTGTTAAAATATATTAATTTGTGAAATAAGTAGACAACCTTGCAATTCTTCTGAAAATTCATCACTATATATTTCAGATGGATCAAAACGATGATCTTGTAAAAAATTTTTTTTGGTAAAAATAATTTCTTCTAAAAAAATTATTAAATCATCACGATTTGTTGGGGCACATTGTAGTATATATTCTGTCGGTTTTGTACAATATCTGTACAATAACAATGATAAAAATTTGGTTTTTTAATTTATTAAGTATTAACATTAATTTTTAAAAAAATTATATGGAAGTTGCAAATTGAATATATTTTTAAAACGTGGAGAAGATTATTTTTACCTCAATACGGTCACAATATCACTAGCTGTTTCAGCTTTACAATATAAATTCTTTTCAAAAATATCTAGTACACCTTTTAAATCAATTGGCAAACAACCAGCTGAATGTAATGGTCCAGCCAAATTCAATACTTTTGGTTTATTCATACATTTTATATAAAAATCATTAAACATTTTAAATAATATATCTTGTTGGTTAACATCATGACAATCTTCAACAATAAGTAAATTAATATTATCCAAATTTAATTTTCCTTTTTCTAAATCTAGTAAGAATCTTTGGGGTTTCAAGATTAATACATGATAATCATCATACATAATTATGTTGGTGTCATCAGGTTCTGATACATTACTATTATCATATTCCTCAAGATATACACTTAAGTCTGTTAAATGATATATTAAATTAAACGCTGTTTCGCCACTTTGATTTGTTACATAAATAGTGTGTATTTTATTATGCTGTTTAATAAAATTTTGTCGTAAATCTTTTGCCAATTCTTGTATTAATTTTAAAGCTATAAATTCTTTGGATGATTTATGACCAACACAAATCATTATATTGCGCTCGATTGCAGTTGCAAGAAGTTCAACTTGATAATCACGAGGCGTGAAAGCCGTTGTATGAACATTATCATACCAATGCGACATTCTGAACAATAAGTCTTTACATGTATCCTTTTTTTATATAAACATCACAAATTTAAACTTTAATATATTTTTATTTTAGGTGCTTCACAACATAACAGCATTCAGCATTTCTGGATGACATGCGATTGACAACCACAAGACGAAAGTGATGTAAACATATGGTTACACCAATTATTTAACAGAAAGAGATATTTCGATTTCACTCCAGAATAAGGTGCCCCGGCTGACAACTATATCGGCTTAGTTAATGGCTTAGCCGATATGATGACATTGTGGCAGTAGGTAGACACTGATGCGATAAAGCGCCTAAGTAGTATTGTAGTTTAAAAATTAAATTTTTTAAATAATATTTTTTAAGTACTTGAAGAGCTTACAGAAAAATGTGTGAAGTGACGATGTAGCTTTTAAATGTAATTTGCGTGAGCAGAATTGTCAGGTTGGGTACAAAATCCCGTTGGAAAATCCCTTTTTTAAATTTCCTCGTATCAACATTTCTTTGTTCAAACCCTATAAAAATGAGGGATTCTGAACGACAGATTTTGATATGATAGGGTTTGAACAGAAATCACTTGTGTTTATAATGAAATTTTCCTTATAAAAAAAGGGATTTTTATATCATAGTGTTTGATCAGAGAGGTTTAAAATCCCTTAGTATCAAAAACTCTCATTTTTATATCTCGTCTTTAGGAAATCTAAAATATATTATTAAAAATAATTCCATAAAATATAATTAAGCCTGATCCTGACTACAACACTATAAAATTATATAAATTGAGAGTTCTTTTGACATTTCTGAAATATTCAGCCGCATTTATTTATTATTTTCATTTTATAATTTTAAATATTTCCCTGGAATAAAAATAATATTATTTAACTTAAATTTAACATTTGCAATATTAAAAATAATTCTAACTTTAATATTAAGTTATTACATTTTCTATATTATATATAATACCCGCAAATTACTACCGTTTGAATTCTGCGGTAATTTCAATATTTAATAAGTTTTAAACCCTTGCATACACCAGCATTTTTTAAAAATTACATTTTGAACACTAAGAAGCATATATAATATTTATTTTTTAATACTTCATGTATAAATATATGTAATTAAACCCAAAAAAAAAAATTTGTCATATTTTCGATATTTATTGAGATCTCAAAAATTCTTTGACATTTCAAATGAATGTTTGACAGATTAAAAAATGTTTGACGTTGGGATTGAGTTTGTATGGGCAAAATTATACTATAGCATCTCCTGGATATAATACCAAGATTTTATTATATCTCCTGGATATAATACCAAGATATTGGAACAGAAAAAACAATGCAGAAATATGAGAAACTAGAAAAAATTGGTGAAGGAACGTATGGTACAGTTTTCAAAGGACGAAATCGTGATACAATGGAAATAGTTGCCCTTAAGCGTGTTCGTTTAGATGAAGATGATGAAGGTGACAAATCATATAATATTTTTAATCGATTTGTTAATACTAAATAATTTGCTAGGTGTACCTAGTTCAGCTTTACGTGAAATTTGTTTATTAAAAGAATTAAAACATAAGAATATAGTTCGTTTATATGATGTTCTACATTCGGATAAAAAATTAACATTAGTTTTTGAACATTGTGATCAGGATTTAAAGAAATATTTTGATAGTCTAAATGGTGATATAGATTTAGATGTTTGTAAAAGTTTTATGTATCAATTATTACGTGGTCTAGCTTTCTGTCACAGCCACAATGTATTACATAGAGATCTAAAACCACAGAATTTATTAATTAATAAAAATGGGGAATTGAAATTAGCTGATTTTGGTAACTGAACAAACATGTTTTAAAATTATTTTTCATGACAATATTTTAGGTCTTGCAAGAGCGTTTGGAATTCCTGTTAAATGTTATTCAGCTGAAGTTGTGACACTTTGGTATAGACCACCTGATGTATTATTTGGAGCTAAACTTTATACCACAAGTATAGATATGTGGTCAGCTGGTTGTATTTTCGCTGAATTAGCTGATGCAGGCCGTCCATTATTTCCAGGTTCAGATGTGCTTGACCAATTAATGCGTATTTTTCGTGTGCTAGGTACACCATCGGAAGATACATGGCCAGGTGTTACACATTTATCTGATTATGTTGCTTTACCATGTATGTATTAAGAAAAGAATATATATATATATATGTATATATGTATATATATATATATATATCTATATACATATATATATATATATATATATATATATATATATATATATATATATATATATATATATATATATATTATTAGTTAAGCATATTCCATCTTTTTAAAGCATTTCCTTCAATATCATCATGGAGCCAAATTGTACCTAGATTAAATTCAAAAGGAAGAGATTTATTACAAAAATTATTAGTTTGTCGACCAAATCAAAGAATAAATGCAGAACAAGCTATGCAACATCCATATTTTACGGAAAACTAAATTCATTTATATACAAATTAAGTTATATATAAAATTATTGCATAAAGTATAGAATAATAAAATTATAAATCTTGTATAAACATTAATACAGAAAGTCTTTGTACAAAATTGACATTCACATCTTTTTTATAGGAGATAGTTACATGAGATCTTTTTTATAGGAGATACTTTTTATGGGGCGGATAAGATAAATAATATAGAAAAATATACTTAATATAAAAATTGCCATATTGAGTATAGTTTCAAAACTCACAATTTATCGACAAAAAAAAACTCGTTGCCGCAACTAATAAAAATTAGTATTTTTCCCTTTTTTCAAATTTTTCGAGTCCAATAAAAAAATGGACAAAAAACTTTTGATACCGCAATTAATATGAAAATCGTATTTTTCCTTTTTTTTTCAAATTTTTCGAGTCCATTCTAAAAATATTTAATAATTTAATGTTATTCAAACAAAATTAATATATTAGTGTAACTCTAAAATGCGTATGAAAATGAATGATTTATTTAACAAAACTATGATACACAATATTAATATATAAATATACATATATATTTAATAATTCAATCATATTTTATAAATTATCACTTGTTTGTGGATTACTAGTGACATTATTTGTTGTTTGTGGATTACCAGTATGTGATTTCATATGACTGTAAAGGCCAGCATTTTGAGCAAAAGCTTTATTGCATATGGTACAAACATATTCTTTGACACTAGAATGAATTTTTAAATGTTGTCGTAATGCTTTTCTCCTTGCAAATCTCGCATAACAAATATCACATGCATAAGGTTTTTCATTTGAATGTGAAATTTTATGATCTTTTAATAATTTCTTATTATAGAATCTTTTCCCGCAAATTTCACATTCACATGGTCTGGTATTTGTGTGTCGCTTTTGATGATCATTTAAGCTAACACCATTAAAAAATTTTCGTCCACAAATTTCGCATTGAAATGGACGCTCTTTGGTATGCACCATACGTTCGTGTATTTTTTTTTCTGAACGCTGTATAAATGTTTTATCGCAATAATCGCAATTATATCTTTTATCTCCTAAATGAATTCGAAGATGGCGATCAAAATTTGTACGATCCGCAAATGCTGCAGGACAATGATCACACTTATGTGGCCTTTCACCTGTAATCAAAAGCATGTTATAATAACTTTTAAATAGGTGTAACATACAAAATTAAATAAAAATTAATATAAATTTCTTTTTGCCAATATCAGACCAAAGTGCAACTCAAAAATTAATAAAGAAACGTAGTAAATTATATTTGTTTTAATTTTTGCTTCTAGATTTACCTGTATGTACTCTCATATGAGCTTTCAAATGAACTTTGGAAGACAATATCTTTGAACATACACTACATTTTGCATGGTTAGTAGAACCCCAATGTCTTTTAATGTGACGACGTAAACTGTCTAGTCTTGAATAAGTGCTACTACACAGGTTACAATGAAATTTATCGTCATTTCCTTTTGGGAAATTGTATTTATTAATTAAGTCAGATCGTGCGTTGTTTAGGTTCTGATGTGTCAACAGATGCCTTTTTAAACTTCGTTCACTAGATAAAATCTTTAAACAAATCTTACATTGATTTTGTATAATATCTATATGACCATCTACATATGTTTCATTTTCAATTATTTCCAATTTATATTTATTCAATAAATTGTCTCCTTCATTTATTTCACATAAATCATTTTCTATTTTAAAATGACTATTACTACGATCACTATCATCTTCAATATCCAGGTTTGGAACAAATTTCTGATGGTCATTATTTTCGAGAATACAAAATGCATCATTATTTTCATCTAAATGCCCAATTAAATACGATTTATTTGTATCATATTTAATATCATCACAATCAATTTTACTACAATCATTAATATCTAGTTGTGATTTTTCATCCTCAAACAACGGTGGATCCATGAATAAATGTGATTTATATAAATGACTTATAAATGTTGAAATTAATCCAAAATCCTTTTGGCAAAACAAACAATAGTATTTTAATTTATCCTCCTCAAAAAATATTTCTCCGCATCGGTTTCTGATGTTTTGATGATGGACACCATTGTCATCTTCTCCATTAAAGTCTTCAATTGAACACATATTTCAATTAGTAACTTGCATACAATATTTAATTGTTTATGTTTAATTGTTAATAAATTCTTCTTAACATTTATTGTGGTTTTTCTCCAAAATAAAAATTGTCTTAAATTGTGCCTGCATTAAAAACAAATCTGACATTAAACTATACAATATACATTTTTATAGTGTGTAGTAGATTTCATTAAAATTTGTGTTACATTAATATACCATTCCCAGGTAACTAAAATGATGTCAGTCTGTTGTTCACAGTCACATTTGTATTATGCCGCACTTTATAGCCTTCCTTCCACACTCAGATGTGACTGCAGCAGTGGTTTTTTTTGTATGCAAATAAAGGGTGTTTTTTAGAGGTTAACAACTGTGAGTTGGCAACACTGCTTTATTTGAAAACCGATTTAACAGCTGGTAGTTGCTTTTTGTTTAGTTTGTTTTGGCATTTCATTATGGATAGATTTACACCAGAGCAACGTTTGCAAATTGTTGAAATTTTATATCAAAATAATGGTTCTGTTCGTCAAACTTATCGTGCACATCGTCCATTTTATGGTAATCATAATCGTCCATCAGAGCGGCTAATTCGAATTACTATGGATCGTTTACGTATCACGTTCACTCTTAATGATAATGTGCATCCCGAAAGACGCCGAACAGTGCGCACCGAACAACTGCTGTACAGCAAAGCATTGAAGAAGACCCAACTCAATCAATTCGTCGCCGTTCTCAGCATATGGGGTTGTACCCATCGACTTTATGGAAGATTTTACGAAAGGATCTTGGGTTGAAAGCTTTTAAGATTCAACTTGTGCAGGAATTAAAGCCAAACGATCATCGTATGCGTGGCGAATTCGGAGAATAGGCTGAAGCACAAATTGATATTGATCTTGATTTTCTATACACAACTTTGTTCAGATATGAAGCTTATTTTTGGTTGAATGGGTACGTAAATAAGAAAATTCTAATGGTTTGTATTGATTTTCAGTAAATTTTGGTATTTGGTATTCACTCGGCCGTGATCTGTATAATACTCGCCGCCAAATGTATTTTTTTATACTATGTTCCAATGCTTTTCCAAAGCCGTAAATTGGAGCAAATGTCAGCCGCCAAAAGTATTATTTAGCGCCGATTCTTATTAAGTAGTTTTGTAATTATATTCTTAAATATTTCCAAAAAACTTATCAGTTGATTATGTCAAACAATTAATTAAAGAGGTTAGAGAATAAATGTGTTAAGTACCATTTTTGTAAAATCATAAATTGTTGGAAAGATGTAGATTTCATATGCAATTTGCGTGAAAAGTATTGTCGTGTTGGTGACAAAATCTCTCGTTTGTTGGTGACAAATCAAAAACCCCTGCATCAAAATCGCTTGTTTTTATAATGAAATTTTCATTATAAAAAAGAGGAATTTGGATACGAGAGATTTGGATATGACAGTGTTTGGACAGAGAGGTTTAAAGTCTCTAGTATCGAAATCTCTCATTTTTATAATGAAATTATAAAAAGATTTTAAATGCAATTTTCCCGAGCAGAACTGCCAGGTTGGGATTTTCATCTCACGCAAATTGCATTTAAAATCTACATCGTCACTTAACACATTTTTCTCTAACCTCTTCAATTACTTAAAAAATATTACTTAAAAAATTTGATTTTGTAAACTACAATACTACTTAGACGCCTTATCGCATCGGTGTCTACCCACTTCCTCAATGTAATCATATCGACTAGTCCATTAACTAAGCCGATTTAGTTGTCAGCCGGGGCACCGTATTCTAGAGTGAAACCAAAAATAGATTGTTTAACTATAATTATAAATTTTAATATAATTTGTTTGTTCTCCTATTTCAAATCAAAACTCTTATAAATAGTAAATTCCACTGATTTTGATTCATAAATATTTTTTATAATATAAATTTTATTGACCAAAACAAAGAATTAAGATAAGCAAATATCAGATGGAATAATAATTTAAAAACGAAAATGATAGGGAAGTAAAAACAAAAATAAAATTTGCTTACGTAGATTACTATGTCTTCAGATGATAAATTGGAAAAAATCGATTTGATTGTACCAAACACCGGAAAATTATTTTTTGAAGATAAAAATGAATTTATTTTTTGTAAACCTCATTTATTGCCATTAAAATCTCTAACTCTGGAACGTTTAGAAAAAATGCAAAAAAAAGCTCATCAACAGTTAAGAGATAATCGTATTGAAACGAAACCGAAATTTTGAAAATATTTGATTTATTTCATACATATTTATTTATGATTTTTAAATCTCACAGTTAATTTAATAACATTTAACAAGGTCAAAATATGGCATATCTTCTTGGTTTAGCGATATTTGTAGCATTATTTTTAGCAGCATTTTACCTATTTCGGTATGGAAATATTCAAAGACAACATCCAATTGTAACATTTTCTGTTTTAACAGCATGGTGTTTTTCATTTTTAATTGTGTTTACAATTCCCTTGGATGTTACATCGGTTAGTATTATAATAATTTTAATTATTTTGTTATATGTTATTAATATTAATTTTCAGACTGTTTATAGGCAATGTATCCAAGAACCTGTACACTTACAATCTACTCTTATAAAAAAAATAAATGAGACAAAGAATATTGGAAAAAAATGTCAACAGCCGTGGGGTATGGTTCCTGAATATGTTTTTCCAAATTTATGGCGTATAATATATTGGACTTCACAATTTCTAACATGGATAATAATGCCTTTAATGCAATCATATTTAAAAGCGGGTGATTTTTCAATAAAAGGCAAATTAAAAGCAGCTCTAATTGATAATGCCATTTATTATGGTTCATATTTATTTATTTGCGGCATACTTCTAATTTATATAGCATTTGAAGGTGTTTCTTTAGATTGGCAGAAATTAAAAGCCATTGCATCATCTGCTTCTAACACTTGGGGGTTATTTTTGCTAGTTTTACTATTAGGTATGTATAGGTAGATAGAAAAAAAAAATCAAAATTAAATTATAGAAAGGAATTAATTAATGCGGCTTAATATCCAATTTTATTTTTGTCTTTGATTAGTAAAGACAGGAATAGTAATTATAGAATTTTAAACAAATAATTAAAATTTGTACATAAATCATATAATATATATATATACTATATATATTTATTTAAGGTTATGCGCTAGTTGAGGTACCCCGGTCACTATGGAATAACTCAAAACCCGGATTTACACTACAGTATGCATATTTTAAAGCAGCAAAATTGAGTTCAGATAAAGCAGAAGCTGAGGAGAATGTTGACGATGTATTAGAATCACTACAGGCAGCTAGTAAATCAGTACCCAACAATCATATACTTCGACCATGTGTTGAAACTATATTAAGGAAAGTTCCAATTGAATTGCTTGAACGTGCTAATCGTAACTATATTCGTGGTGGGACTACTATAACATCAACAATTGTACCATCAGAAAAATCCCTAGTAAGAATACACAAACAAGTTATTAAGTCTTTACAGACTCTTCAACGAACTGAAGCACTTTGGGCTATTCAAGTGCAAAAAGTTTTACATTTAGAAGATGTATCACGAAATATTCATTCAGTTGAAAAAAAATTTAAATCAGAATTTCCTAGGAATCGATCAAGAATATCCAGATTAATATATAGTCCAGTTTTAGATTGGTATTGGGAATGCCTGTTAAAACCACCTTTCTTAAAAATACTTTCTGCTTTAACAGGAACACTTTCTTTAATTGTTGTTTGGAGCGAATTAACTTTTTTTAATCGAAAACCAGTTTTGTCTATATTTGCAGGTATACTTAATGTTGCAAAAAATCATTATGACTTCTTAACTATTGAGTTATTTTCAATGGCAACTCTATGTTATTTATGTTATTGTGCCTACTCCACAGTATTTCGCATAAAATTTTTAAATCTTTATTATTTAGCACCACATCATCAAACTAATGAACATAGCTTAATATTTAGTGGTATGTTATTATGTCGTTTAACACCACCAATGTGTCTAAATTTTTTGGGTTTAATTCATATGGATTCGCATATAATTAAAGAACGGATTATGGAAACATATTATACACAAATTATGGGGCATATGGATGTACTCGGAATTATATCCGATGGTTTTAATATATATTTCCCAATGGTTATGTTGGCCTTTTGTTTAGCCACTTGGTTTAGTTTGGGTAGTAGGGCATTAAATGCATTAGGTTTTCAACAGTTTTTACAAAATGAAACTATAGCCACTGAATTAGTACAAGAGGGTAAGGATTTAATTGCTAGAGAAAAAAGAAGACGACAACGAGCTGAAGATGCAATTTCAAGAAAACGTGATTTTACTAAAGATTTTATAAATACAAGTATTGGTGGCCAGTCCGCATATCGCCCCTTTAGATCTGTTACACCATCTGATGGATTACTTAGAGAAGCTGATCTGCACGATTATTCAACAGCGACAAATACTGGACAAATTTCCACGGGTCTGTGTAAAAGTTTATCACAGGAAATTAATGAACGATTTGGTGTTAGCACACAAGTTAAAGTTACTTTTAAAGGAACAACACCACATAATTTCAATGATGAAGAAGATGAGGATGATTTTATTGGAGGGGAGAAACGGATAGGACCACCACCTAGAGGAATTTTTGATGATGTATAAGAAAATTATAATTAATTATTAGTATTTAATATAAATTTTAATATTATATATACGTTTCACTAATGCTTTAAAATAATGGTAGCCGTCTAATAAAGTTGTCATAAAACAATTTATTATCATTTATAATTTTAACTTTGTATTACATAAAATAATTGGTTTAAAAAAATAGTGCATTAAATAATAATAAAAATTAATTTGAAACGTAAATTAATATTTCATTCGGTTTGAATAAGGTCCAAATATTATTTAAATTTATCGATAAAATAAAATAATTTAGATTTGAACTTGTTCAAATTTGATCTCTTTATTCATGTTTTCCTTGCAGGAAAAACAGAATAAGAAGAATTTATTAAAACTATCGTTAAATTACAACACACCCAAGGTTATTATAGAAAACGAATCACAAAGTAAAATATAACAGCTAAATAATGGAATTGAATAAAATCGAACCTTTTTATCCAAAATTAAAAAATTCAATTTTATACAGAATAGAACAGAAACTTATTTAAGCTGTATTGGAAATTGAATCTGGATAAAAAAAAGGGCAGTCTTGATAGAAAATACTACTACCAATACAATCAAATGGCATAAAACCTACTTCAATACCGACGCTATATAGAAGTTACATTAAACTAAACAACATTTTTTTTTTTTTTAATATCCTTAAGTGCACCAGGAATTTTAACTAACATTATACTTTAAGAATAATGAATGATTCAGAGCTCAAAGTTGTACGTGTATATTTTACGTTTATGCGTAAAACGAAACAAAAGAAAACATACAACCACCCATCCTTCGTCAGCCATCCGTTTTAGCCAACAATAATAATAATAAAAAAAATAATAATAATATACAAATATAAAGGGAGCTCACCACAATCTTCTTGATATTATTTTTTGTATGTGTATAATTTTTTTTTTGTCGTACTTATACATTAACGTGGAAAGTAGGGAAGTAAGGAAATTTAACCCGTTAAATAAAAAATAAATCAATTATATAAACCTTTAATTTTAAGTGGTTATTTTGAAGTGGCTTGAGATCTTACAAAATTATATTATATATACATTTAAAGTTAAAAAAAAAAAGTTAATTAATTTTTTTATATATATATTTTTTTAAAGTTAATTATTTTTTTAAAATATATTTTTAAAGTTAATTATTTGATTAAATTGAAAAGATTAAATTTAGATTCTATTTTATTTATGGCATAACGATGATCTCTTGATTTTCCTGTCCTGATTTTCATATTATATTTTATTTATGGCATAACGATGTTGTCTTGATACGTTTTTTTAAATATATTTGTAAAGTTAATTACATATTTGATTTTCATTGTAATTTAATAATTTTTTTTTTGTATAAGTAAATGTTGGTACTAGTTTTCGTTGGAAATTTTTGGAAATTGAAGAATATAAATTAAAAATAGACACGCGTTTTTCAATTTTTTTTTTGTAATTTTTTTTGGACTTTTGCAGCATGCAAAATATGTTTTTTTTTTAATCAAAAAATTAAAACGTGGAAAAGACACGTGTTTTTCAATTTTTTTTATGTAATTATATCTTTTAATTAAGATATAAGTATTTTATTTATAATCATTTTTACATAAATTTATAAATTTCAGTTTCAAATTACTTTTTTAAAAATTACTCTCCCTCTCCCCCCCTCAAATAATCTAGATTTTTTTGTATATTTATTATATTGTCACGAAAGTGTTCAATTTTTGAAATCAACTGATAATATTTTTCATTTCAACTATAAACTGATAATCAACTGATCAACTGATAGTATTTTTCATTTAAACTAGTTTCTTGAATAATTGCTAATTGTTTTTGACGTTTGGCGATTTCCTCTTCAGTTTCGATTGCTTCAGCTATGAATTGGTACGGCTTCATTGTCAATACGAATTGATCCGGCTTGATTATCATCTGTGTCACTTTGGATGGATTTAATATTAAAATCATCATCTGACTGATATGATGCATCAGAATCAGAAAAATCATTATGCCTTTGATTATTAGACGAATGACCAGATTTTCCATCATCCTAGGATGTTGGTGGTCCATAGCGAATTTTTGCTGTAAGAATTTTGTTCACATAAATATTATAATTAAATAATTATAAATACGAGCATTACTGTAATTTGTTGAACAAAGATTAACATTTGGCGGTAAAATTCCCCATTCATTTTCGACATCTGAATCACTATCAAAATTATTATTAGCCATATCGTTCGACCATGTTCCTATTTCAATAAATGAATCAGCCTACAATTAAATTTTTATTAAAAGTTATATTTAAAATTTTGGTGTAAGAAAATTTAACTCATTTAATAAAAAAATAAATTAATTATAAAGTATAAACCTTTAATTTTTCATCAGCCTAAGCTAAGATATCATTTAAACTTTTTTCGTCTGGTATATGGATATCTGTAAAACTTTCTATACCTGCACTATCGTTTTTTTTTAATAAATATTTTACTTAAGTATTAATTTTTCGCCACACTCGTTCACTTCATTTTCTTTATTTTTCATTTACTAACGAATTTGTTATGATTTTTGGTTCATCTTTGCATTTCTTTAAAACTTCAGCTAAACGCCAGCCAAATTCTAATATTGGCCATTTCATCTTCAATTTCTTGTTCGCCTAATGTCCACAAAGTTTACAAGCTAATAAGAAATTTAATAATTCTATTTTTCTAAAAAGAAAAAAATTTATACCAAACAAATTATAATTTTTAATTTATATGGTATGAATTCAATAAGGATTTAAATTGATTATAAATTAGTTCAAAATAGTATGTATATTTGTTAAATAAAACTAAGTTCAATACAAACATTTCACTTTTCGGCTATTATTTTTTAAATAATTACATATTAATCATATTTGCTAATATAAATTACTTTATGTTTATGCTGTTATAAAACTACTTTGTAGTTTTATAACACCATAAACATAAAAACAAATCCAAGTAACATTGATTTAATAAAAAAAAATCTAATTTAATTTATTTTCAATGTAATTTCTCTGAATTTGTAAAGATAAGACGTGTCTATTAAATTTTTATATTTAAAAAATATTAATTCTTTTTTTCTACGCTAAAATCTTCATATTTTGGTTTTAATCTACTTTTATCCAAAAGCAAAAAAATAAATAAATACATTATTATATAGAATTTACATATACAATAATTACAAAGAAAAAAAGATTTTAGAAAATAAAAATGCGTGAAATCGTTCATATTCAGGCTGGTCAGTGCGGCAACCAAATCGGAGCAAAATTTTGGGAAGTTATTTCAGATGAACATTGCATAGATGCATCAGGTACATATTATGGTGATTCTGATTTACAATTAGAACGAATTAACGTATATTATAATGAGGCAACCGGGGGAAAATATGTTCCCAGAGCTATTTTAGTAGATTTAGAACCAGGCACAATGGATTCTGTAAGGTCGGGCTCATTTGGACAAATATTCCGACCGGATAATTTTGTATTTGGACAATCTGGTGCTGGAAATAATTGGGCTAAAGGTCATTACACCGAAGGTGCAGAATTAGTTGATTCTGTATTAGATGTTGTAAGAAAGGAATCAGAGGGTTGTGATTGTCTCCAAGGATTTCAATTAACACATTCATTAGGTGGTGGAACTGGTTCAGGGATGGGAACATTGTTAATTTCAAAAATACGAGAGGAATATCCAGATCGTATAATGAACACATTTTCTGTAGTACCATCACCTAAAGTATCTGATACTGTTGTTGAGCCGTATAATGCTACATTAAGTGTACATCAGTTAGTTGAAAATACTGATGAATCTTATTGTATTGATAATGAAGCACTTTATGATATTTGTTTTAGAACATTAAAACTGACCACACCAACATATGGTGATCTAAATCATTTAGTTTCGGCAACAATGTCTGGAGTTACGACATGTT
The DNA here is from genome assembly GCA_963932195.1 of Empis livida. NCBI lineage: Eukaryota > Metazoa > Arthropoda > Insecta > Diptera > Empididae > Empis > Empis livida. The sequence continues at coordinate 15,307,871 of OZ010645.1, forward strand.
TACGATTTCCCGGCCAACTTAATGCTGATTTAAGAAAATTAGCAGTAAATATGGTGCCCTTTCCAAGGTTGCATTTTTTTATGCCAGGTTTTGCCCCATTAACATCACGCGGGTCACAGCAATATCGTGCATTAACTGTTCCAGAATTAACTCAACAAATGTTTGATGCTAAAAATATGATGGCAGCATGTGATCCAAGACATGGTAGATATTTAACAGTTGCAGCAATATTTAGAGGACGTATGTCAATGAAAGAGGTCGACGAACAAATGCTAAATATACAAAATAAAAATAGTAGTTATTTTGTAGAATGGATACCAAATAATTGCAAAACAGCAGTGTGTGATATACCGCCAAGAGGGTTAAAAATGTCTGCAACGTTTATTGGAAATTCAACTGCAATTCAAGAATTATTTAAAAGAATTTCTGAACAATTTACCGCTATGTTTAGACGAAAAGCCTTTTTACATTGGTATACAGGAGAAGGTATGGATGAAATGGAATTCACCGAAGCTGAAAGCAATATGAATGATTTAGTATCAGAATATCAACAATACCAAGAAGCAACAGCAGACGAGGAAGGTGAATTTGATGAAGAAGAAGAAGGCGGTGGAGAAGAGTAAAATTTTATGGTTTAGTTATTTCTGTGTTAAATGAAGAGTTCAAAATTCTAAGTAAGATCTAATGTTGCAGGAAAACTTATCACTGCATACAACATTGTATATTTATTTGTCAAAAATTTTAATTTTTAATAAATGTTTTATGTGTATCTTATACTGAAGCTGACATATTTATATTTTTGACGCTAATGTTAAAGATAAGACGTGTCTATTAAATTTTTATATTTAAATAATGTATACATATTCTAATGCTTTTTATTGGCTAAAATAATTATACATTAAAAATTATGTTAAATAATTAAATAATATGTTTTGAAAATAGAGAGGTTGCTAGTTATGTAAAAATAGATATAACCGTAGATATGTTTTCCCCTTGTTAACCCCATTGTGGCGTATAGGGCTCCAAGTACCGAGTTATCTGCACTTGAAGTGATAAACATTTTGTATTGCAATTTGGACCTACTAATTTTATATGGATTCTGAACCATACATTTCTTTGTAGTGAAGAAAATTTTAATTGCAACAAGCTAATGGTTTTATTAGTAAGACATTTGTTGTTAGCAAATGGCCTCGACCGTTAGCATCATTCCCAGTCTTAAATTACGTTTTATTGCAATTTAATTACTGGTACTCATTTAAAGCTGAGTAAACTTAGACCAACATAGATGTCTCTGACGGGAGTTGAACCCAGTACCACAGCGAAGCACACTACCACTTAAGCCACCGTCGCTCTTACCATAGATAAGAGCGACGATATTAGAATACGATATAACGTAAGGAATAGTTACGTTATGTATCGATGTTATATAATAAGAACTACAGTAATTTTTACCACAATAGAATGATACTACTATGATACAACATATTTTATGTTGTATGATATTAGATTCGGATAGTGTAACAGTTAGAAAGAAAACATTTATATATTAACAATAAACGAAAATTAACAATTTGTTTTAGGTGAATTGATTAGCGCCGATGCTAAATATACTCTAATTTTAATAGTTATTTTTTTTGTAAACATAAGTAGGTCGTTATTAGGAAATAAAAAATATTATTTTTCTTTTGATCAGTTCTACAAAAGCGTTCTAGTATTTACTATTCCGATAATATTTCTAAAACTATGAAAATATCTTCAAAATTTATATTGTTTATAATTTTGAAGATTATTATTTTTATTATTGATGAAAGTTCACAAACATCAATATTATTCATCGTATGTTACGATGGTTTTCGTAATGATTACCTAGATAGAGGGCTTACTCCACATTTAAATAATTTTAGAGATAATGGAGTACATTCTCCATATATGTTTACAATATACCCAGCCTTGGCAATTCCAAGTCTCCATTCAGTTGGTATGTTAAAGTAAAATTTAAATTACTTTAAATAAATTTTTTTTTTTTTTTGATTGTATTAAATAATTTATTAGCCACCGGTTTGTATCCACAAAACCATGCTATACGACTAAGAAATTTTTCATCTGCAAATGGACAACAGACTTTTTCTGTAAAGGCCCCCTCAATGTATACTCAAAATAAAACTAGCCCAATTTGGGTAAATATATCTAATATCTTTCTAAGCAATATACATAAATATAAATATATTTCATAGGCATTGAATGAAAAAAATGGTGGTAAATCTGGTTGTATGATGTGGCCGGGAACAGAAGCGACTTACGACGACGGAGGCTGTACATATATTGAGAAATATAGCAAAGACAAAGATTTAAGAAAGCGTGTCGATACTATAGTTACTTGGTTGGAAAATGGAGCTGCGGCCCCGAATCTAGTCATGTTTTATGTTGAAGAGCTTGATAGAATAACACATTTTTTTGGGCCTTTAAGTAGGAATAGTACACTCACGATAAAAAGATTAGATTTGCTGACAAAATATCTAATAGAAAAGCTCATTGAAAAGCAGGTCTATGACGTATGCAACATTTTTATTATAAGTGATCACGGAATGGAGATAGTTCGACAAAAAGATGTAGTATTACAGGCCGATCAGACTTATAAACCGGAATCTAATGCTTTTACTTGTAAAAATTATACAGATGATATAAATGGAGTCATTCACGTCGTACTGAATCAAAATATAATTTTAAACTATACATTTTCTACCGAAGAATTTTGGAAGCTTGCAAGGAATAAAAGACACTTTAATGTTGTAAGAGTATCACCTAATGTCAACAAAACAGTCGGGTAATTTTTTTTATAGATTCAAAAAAAATTACCACTTGCGTTACAAATTTATTTTATAAAATTACTTTATTACTGTAGTGTTATAGTATTACTGTATATAACATAACTAAACCACATTTACATTCTTCAATATATTCTCAATCTAAAACTATGGATTGTTATATTGCGTGATGTTAGTTTACTAAAAGTAATTAAAACATGTAATTTGATACGTGCTTAATTATTTGAACAATTAATAAATGATATAATTAAATCTGCATATAAATAGTATTCCTTATAAATTAAATTTATAATATAATAATTGTTTAATTAATTTTTTTTATTACTTTTTAACTTTTTATTACAGCATAATAGAATATGCAGCATGTCCTAATCATGTTTTAGATTTAGACAGGTGGAAGCTCACCAAATATACTGAACTATATAAGGCATTGTACGATAAGAACAACTTACAGGATCCACCATCGGCTGGTACTATTTAATTATATCTGAAATACAATAAATTTGTTAAACTTTACAGATACAAGACCATTTGGTGTTCATGGATATCTCAGAGAGAACGATGCAATGTTCATGGCCAAAGGACCAAATCTTGCACGGTTTAAAAAGGTTCCGCCATTAGAAATGGTTGATTTATATAGTGCTTTTACAAAGTTACTAAATATTCAAGGCGATTACGAAAGAGATGGAAATTATTCAAGAGTTCTTCTAATATTCCCTGAACATAGACTTGTGCATTGGACAGGTAAATAATAAAATATCTTTAAAAAAAAATAAATTATTTTTATTTATAGCAATTATTGCAACTATTGCTGCTCTAGCGATTGCTTTTACTCTGACCTTTTTTTGTCTTCTGAAGTATTTGCTAAATAAACAAAACGATTCCCAACCACCAGATGATACCCCAAACCCAACTAGTCCCCGAAAAGCTGAAACCGAATAATAACTTTTTTTAAATATGAATTCGGAATTATAACTTATATTAATTTTGTAATTAAATAAATATTGACATTAAAAAACTGTACAGCGTATTTTAACTATATATGTATTTCTTTACATAGACAATCTAGAACTTGCCTTTTTTGTGTACACTTTGTTTCATATAAACGCAATGATTTGAGTAATTTGTGTGTTTAAATAATAAACTTTGAACAGTATTTGGTGGAATAGCGTCGAGTCTTAGTAAATATTTGTAAATTTAAGGACTTTATTTTTAAAAGTACCTAATTCTTATATAGTATATTTTCCTGATAATATTACAAGAAATTTTGTAATTGTTCTTTTTGTGAATTGATCGTGAAATATGTAAATATGTAATTTTGGCATCGCTGAAAACGTTTTGATTTATAATTGATTTTATAAATCTTTTTGAATCGAAATTTATTTCAACAAAATTTAATAAATTTTAATAGGAAGAATGAAACTGCTTAAGATTTTATAATATTTCATTAAATTGGGGCTCAAAACTTTTATTTCCAATCATTAAGATTGATTTCAAATGATTATCAGTTAATGCTGCTCTATTGTTAGATTTTACATATTTAATATTTTTAATAAACAAGTATGTTCTTGAAAAAACGGTTATTAGGTGAAAATTTAATAATACTAATAAAACAGTAAAATAATATGAACGAAGTTTGTATAATATTACTAACATATTTTTTTGTATATAGTACAGTTATTTGAGGCTTAATATTACTGTATTTGCAAAAATGAAATAGGCCCATACAGAAAAAGGTTGCCGACCCATGATCTACAAAGTATAAATTTAAAAATATATAATGGTTGTCTATTTTATTGTTGGCCAATAGATAAATTAAACTAAAGTGGAAATTTCTCGAGAAAGGGAGAAAAATTCTCGAGAAATGAGAATTTTGGAAGAAAGTCAAATGAATTTTCTCGAGAAAAGCGAAGCCATGTAAAAAAATTCTCGGGTACAATGTATTCCAAACTATAATCCGCATATATTAACCAATCGCTGTTTGGACAAATGATTACATTGATAATGTACTAACACCCATGTTAAAGGGATCGGAAAATAACTCCTATAATAAGTGACTTAAAATTAACTCACAATCAAACAACAATCAACTTTGTTGTTACATTTGTTCCGAGGGCTTATGAAATGCCAATAATATATACATACATATTTAAAAAATCAAGCAAATTTAAATCTTAAACTTTCAGCAACTGTAGTAAATCCTGTCATTCTACATTTGTGGACTATAATTTTGAACATGATATGAAATAATCAAGTGTTAAAAATTTCGATAAATCTATGGTTTAAAAAAATAGGAACCTTAAAATTATGTTCGAGCAAGTATGACGATCGCCGGTGTATTTCCTACATTTTGTGATTACAAAAATGGTCATCTATTAGTAGATGACTGACTCATCTACTAATCGATGAGCCAATTATATTAGTAGATGACTGGCTCTGGCTGCGACAACCGCGCAGCGACTAAATTGTTGACCGCACCGTTAGTATCATTATTAATGCACAAGAAAATTATAAAATCGAAATAAATTTAAAATAAATTTATGAAAACGTGGAACAAAAAATGGTTGTTACAAATACAGTAATAAAAAAAGCAAACAATGAATTTTGCCGATTACAAATTAAATAAGAAAAGACTAAGTAATTAAAAATTTATTTGATGTGAATGACAATTACTGTATTTGGATACAATAATAAATCAATACTAATGATTTAAAAAGAATTTTATTAAAAAATATTATTCATACCAATTACTTAGGTTATTGGAAAATGAAATCGATAGCTTAGTGAAACTTTTCAAATTATTAATTTAATATTTTTTTAATAGCTTCTACCAAAAAGAGTATAAAATTTTGGTTTATTACGACAAGTCGGATGAATACACTTATCAGAGGCAGAAATGGTTGTTGGCTGATCAAATGGAATGCATAATGATTTAGCACCCATTGCTGGAGCACCAGGCTCAGCTTCCTCATCTCTAAAAATATAGAAAAATTAAAGTACTTTTTTATTTTTTTTATTTCTCCATACCTAACGCTGTCCGCTTTGATTTGTTCTTCACATTGAGATTCGCCACAAAATGGCGACAGTATAATATTTTTCAAATCCAAAAGTTTGCAAAATTCGCTCCAATTTTTCGCAGTTTTTGTATGTTCTGTTAAATCTTTTTTAGCTTTAGCTAACATACTTTCATGGATAGTTTCCAGTAATCGATAAATTTTCTTTTCAGCATCATCGCACGAAAGAATTAATTTTTCACCAGTGTCACGTCGTACAGCAACCATTTGATTTGATTTCATATCTTTTGGTCCAATTTCAATTCGAATTGGAACACCTTTCAGTTCCCAATGATTGAATTTCCAACCAGGTGAATAATTATCACGATAATCACCTTCACAACGTATATCATTTGATAACAATAATTTTTCTAAATTCTTACAACAATGCATTAACTGATCTTTTTCGTCATCTTTCATGCTAACCGTAATTCCACATGGTACAATAATTGCCTGAATGCATGCAACACGAGGTGGTAAGACCAAACCTTGATTATCAGCATGCACCATAATCATAACACCAATTGTCCGTGTTGTTAAGCCCCATGAATTTTGATAAACAAATTGTTTTGTTTGAGTTTCGGGATCTTCATATACAATTTCAAACATTTTTGAAAAATTTTGTCCGAGATGATGACTAGTAGCACCTTGAATTGCCCTACCGCTTGCTGATATGAACGCTTCTACAGTTGTTGTATAATCACCACCAGCAAATTTTTCCTTTTCAGTTTTACGACCTTTAATAACCGGAATTGCAAGAAGGTGTGTATACACTTGCGCATATAAATCTAGTATTTGTAAAACTTCTTCTTCTGCTTCAGGTTTAGTTGCAAATGCTGTATGGCCTTCTTGCCATAAAAATTCACGGGTACGTAAAAATGGTTGAGGATGCTTAAATTCCCATCTCTAAATAAAATAAAATTGTTATTTTACAAGTTTGTTGAAATATTATCAAAATAAAATGGCATACCACTACATTGTTCCATTGATTTAATTTAATTGGTAGATCACGATATGATTGAATCCATTTTGCATATGCAGGATACATAACTGTTTCAGATGTTGGACGAACGGCAATTGGTTCAGCTAAATCAGATTCACCAGATTTTGTCACCCATGCAACTTCTGGTGCAAAATCAGAAATATGAGTTTTTTCTTTTTCAAGTGCTGCACGTGAAACAAATATTGGAAAATAACATTCTTTGATACCCATTTTAGTTATCTCAGCATCAAACCATGTTTTTATACATTTCCATATTGCAAACGACCAATGTCTTAAAATGTAACAACCAGATACATCATAATATTCAATAAGTTCACCCTTGGTAATGACCTAAACCGAGAATAAATTTTGAAAATAAAAAAAATATTTCTTCATTTATATTTTTTCCAATGTATAAAACATACCTGCGAATACCATTCTGGTAAATTATCTTCCTTTGTAGCTTCCAATCCCAGTCTTGTTTGTTTTTTTAATGTTCCAGTAATATCATCTGTTTTCAAATTAATATCTTTGTTCAATTTATGTTTTTGTATTTCTTTCTTTTCTCTTGATTCTGTTTTTTTATTACTATTTCCCCCACCCCTCCCGGCAAATGGAAACTCAGTACCAGTTACATCTTTATATTTTATTTTTAATCCTAATAAAATTTTAACTTCAGCATCTATAATATCTTTAGGAGAATTTATTCCTTTTAATTGCCTGATTTTATGTCCTTGTTCATTAATTTTTAGCGTAAGTTCTTCTTTTACTGATTGATCAGAAACAGGTTTAGCTAGTGACATCTCAATTTTTTTATTTGAATCGATTTTAATTTCTGGCGTCCACTCTTTACCAGTAGTTGTTTTATAATCACTTTTTAATTTAAGTAAATTTTTCACTTCTTCTTCTATTATAAATTTATTAACTTTTTCACCCTTTAATTTTCTTATTTTATCACCTTGAAGAGAAATTCGTTCTAAAATTTCAGTAACACTTGAAATATTATATAATTCTTTTTCTTTTTGTTGTGCTGGTTCAGACTTTGGTAATGAAGATCCTATTATTAGCTTCCAATCTCTTCCTGTCAAGGTTTTATAGTCACTTTTTAAAGATACTAGAGTTTTTACAGCTGCATCAATAATACTTTTCTCAGCTTTTTCAGTTTTCAATTGTCGTACCTTTTCCCCTTGTTGTGTAATCGAATTTAGTAGATTATTCTCTTCATTTAATTTTGATGAACTTGATATTTTTAAATCAGAAGTTAATACTGTTGATTTCACAATATTAGGTTTCCACTCTTGTCCTGTAATTTCCTTAAATTCAGCTTTAAGTTCTAGTAATTTTTTAACAGCTCTATCAATTTCAGATTTTGGTGTTTTTTTACTTTTTAAATCACGCACTAAATCACCTTGTTTCTGAATATTTATGTTAATTGAATTAGAATCAATTGTCTCACTGATTTTATCTTTTTCAGTCTCTTTTGATGGTGTAGTAGTATTTTTGCTTTGTTGTACTGATGGTACTGTCCAATCGTTTCCAGTTAATATTTTATATTCAGCTTTCAATTTTAATAAATTTTTTATTTCAATATCAATTTGATCTTTTTGCACTTTTTTTGCTTTAAAGTCACGTATTATATTACCTTGTGCAGCAATTTTTTTCCCTAATTCATCAATATTTGAAGTTGTATTCTACAAAATATTTTTTTTAAATAAAAATTTGTTTGATCAACGGAAAGAAAAAATGTTTTGTGCACATGTGGTATAAAAAAATATTTATAAGACCAAATGTTTTCAATAATGTGATCTACTATTTACAAAATAAAAGATGACCACGTTATAATTATATAAAATTAGAAAGAGGAAACTGGTACATATATGTATATGCTATCAAAATTTCTTCTACAGTTAAAGTAAATAATATTTTTTTCAAATGGATTGACTAAACAATCAGCTTTACTTATGTATTTTTAAATTTTCTTAAAGTAATAACTATGTTATTTATTTTGCTGACGGAAACTTTTTTTTTTTGGAAAAGTAAATTTTTTTTCTACAAATATTGATACATAATAATTGTTTTAGAAAATATATAAATTTAAAAACTTTTTAGCTATCAGAGTAAATTTATAACACCTACCAGGATATTTTTTAAAGCTAAACCAAATTGATTGTATGTGGCTCTTAATTAAAATATTATTTCATAGATCATACCATAATCTATAAATTATTTAAAATAGTAAACTGTATAAAATAGCTGTAATTTACTTTAAGAGGTTAAATAAATTACATAAATATTAAGTGTTCATAATACAATGGAAATTACCATTTTGCGCTTCAAATTATCTTCTATAGGTGATAGCTTTTTTAATCCAGAACTGGGAACATCTTTTGTATGACCATCAGGAATTGAAAATAAAATAATAGGTGATTCAACTCCACTTTGTGTACTCTTAGCAGAATATGGTTTATCAACTTTAAAAAAACCGCGACGTTGTAACTGAATTATATCACCCTTTTTACATTTCTTTAATTCTGGATCACCAAGCATTTGAATTTCCTCCTAATAATAAAAACATTTAAAAAATATATATTACAATTACGTCATATAATTAATAATAAAAAACATACCCTAGTGTTGTGATCAATAAACTGTTTGAAATCATCATCTTTACCCAAAACAGCTTTATTAATAATATGATCAAAATATACACAATAAGTTGGTGTATATTCAATGGTATTCAATTTAGCTAACCATGTTAATTTTGAAGTCTTTTTAAAATCTTTATCCTCCAAATTCAATGCAGCATCAATTGATGTAATTTTATCATTTATTTTATTAATTTTCTTTATCAATAAATTACCCCAATTAATAAAGGTAGCATTTTCATTTTCCTTCAACATTTCAGCATCTGTATAATCAATAAGAATATGTGGTCCAACCCAAATATTTTTTTTTCCGATTTGTTCATTTTTTGGGTGAGCTGGGACTTCTATAATTTCATTTTTCTTAGCATCAATAACATTTACTACAATATTTTCTTGCATTTCTAAAGCAGTATAACGTGGTGCAATGGGATCAATAACTTTTTTATTAAATGCCCAAATTTTATCCCAATTCATAAATACAACCGATTTACTTGATCCTTGCGCAATAATAAATTCTTTGAGACCTTCAACAGTCATACCACGTCGTAAGACACCCCGAACTGTAGGCAAACGTGGGTCATCCCTTTATATCAAAATATTAGTTAATTAAAATTTTGTTAATTTGAAATATAACATTAATTACCATCCATCTACATATCCGTTATCCACGAACCATGTCAATTTTCTCTTTGATAGTACCGTATTCGTCAAATTCAAACGACTATACTCCCAAATATATGGTTTACGTAAACTGAGGTTGTTAATAAACCAATAAAATTGCTCGTCTCGATCATGATATTCCATTGTCCGCAATGTATGCGTTACATTTTCAATTGCATCGACAATTGGGCATGCAAAATCATATGTAGGATACACACTTTCAAAATTATTTTTAAAAAAATTATATAAAATATATATTTCAATAATAAGAGTTTATTATTTACTTATATTTGGTTCCGGTCCGTGGATGCGGTTCATTTTTACAACGATAAATTGTTGGATCTCTTAAACAACCATTAGGAGAAGACATATCGATTTTTGCTCTAACACAACAAGTTTTACCTTTGTCAGAACCTTTTACCATTTCTCGCCACATTTCCATATTTTTATCCACAGCTAAAACAAAAATATGAATTTAAATTTTATATACAACAGAATAATAACGCTTTTTATACAATTATTCCAATTTGTCGATTGGATTCTTTGTTCTCTTTCTTTTTTCATTGTTTCCGGGTCAGTATCATCTACATAAGCTTTCGACTTTTTTAAAAGGTCTTCACAGTATTTTAACATTATAGCAAAATAATCTGAAGTATAAGTAAAGAGATCCGGTTGAATTTCTAACATTTCTAAATCCTTTAAAATAACTTCTTCGAATTCAACATTTTCTTTAGCCGGATTTGTATCATCAAAACGCATTATAAGTTTGCCTTTAAAAGCTTGTTGATAATATTGATTTAATAATGCTGCTTTAGCATGACCAATATGTAAATACCCAGAAGCTTCCGGTGGGAAACGTACAACTACTTTCCCCATTTCTGCTCCAGGCAAATCAATAAATTTACCTTCTTGTTTACGTTCATTTTTCTTAAGTTGTTGATTTTTTTCATTATATTCTGATTGATTTTCAGTTAATGGTTTTTTATGAGCTAATTTAGCTTCAGCTGGTAATGTTTCTAAAACCAATTGAATTAATGGCTGAGAATTTATTAAATCATACCAACGTTGAACATTCTGAGGTATTCCTTTGGATGATAAGAGTTCATAACGAGAATGCATTTCATTAAAAAGAGCAAAATCAGCAATTGTTAATTTGTTGGCTACTAAGTATGTAACTGGAGCAATTGATTTTTCTAAATAAGATAGTGCCCAAATTATATCGTCTTCACAAGTTAAACTAAATGATAACCAATGATCAATTTCAGTTCGTTCAATAGCTGTATCTGCGTATAAGTGGTAATCTGGAGCATATCTAGCAAATGCACGTAGCACATCATTATTTGAATAACACACTAATTTTGTATTATCTGGAAATATTAAAGAAGTTTCATTCCCCCAGATTATTTCTACGGATATTGTTTTCTTAATCAGAAGTGCTGTTGCCAACCCACCTAAAAGAAAAGTGTATTGGATTACAAATCCACTAAAAAATATGAAAATTATGCTAACCTAGAACCTAAAAAATTTATATTATTTAGTACTTACTAATTGGGGGATTTTTAATGTTTGCTGTTAGTTTAATAGACATTTTATTTGTAATCTCAACAAATTTATATTTGTTTTAACAAAAGTAAACTATTTAAAAATGTAAAATTACCACACACGATGGTTTTTTCGTCCCATAAAAGAAGTGAAAAGAACTGTCAGATCGAAAACAGTAGATTAAATAGATAAGATCATACCCTAGCGGTGAATAGCAACAACATGGCCAGTGGTGAATAGCAACAACTATTAATAACAACTAAATCTGTGCATCTTGAAAATTTATTATATTTTAAGATGTGATAAAAAATTTGTTTTCAATATTAATAATTAATACTTAATAGATAAAACTAAGTTCTACAAATTAGAAAATAAATAATACCCAATCAATATTCAAAATCGGACTGAATTTGAAGCCAAAAATAAGTATTTATTTATATAAAAACTATGTTATTGCTTAAACTTTATCTTTTTAAATTATTAAGGCAGCATATTATTCCGAAAATATTTTATATTACTAAACTGTTTTTTAAAAATTGATATGAAAATATATTCTCCCCTATTTAATTAATTACAGTATATAGACTATTCTTTCACATCTCCAATACCATCAGCTTGAATAGCAAACATTGCTTCAGATTCTGGCAAACATGGCGAATCATAAATTTTACAAATTCTAGTTTCACCCCGACCCTTTTTTAAATATAAACGTGTTGTAGAAGCATGTGCAATTATATTTCCCCCAATTGGTTTTTTAGGATCTGCAGCAAACATTGCTGAGGCATCCACTTGTGCAACAACTTGATTTGTTATTAGTACAGCTACACCAAACTAAGAAAAAATTGGCTATTATTTAAAAATTTATTTAAATATATAATTACTTCATCCGCCAATCTTAATAACAATCTTAAAAATCTAGCTAAATGCATTTGTCTTGCTGATAGTTCACCGCGTCCGAAATAATCTGTTCTATACAAAGCTGTTGCACTATCAATTATTAAAAGAGCATACCTAAAGTAAATATTTTTCAGTAATTTATACAAATTAATTAATAATTTTAAAAACTACCTAGACTCTGCCATCATTGCTGATGCTTGGGTTAATAACTGTGTCTGATGATCAGTGTTATAGGCGCGTGCATATGCAATATTATCTAGCACATCTTCTCCTGATAATTTATATCGCTCAGCCACGGCTAGCAGTCTTTCTGGGCGAAACGAACCTTCTGTATCAATATATAAACATTTTCCTTCCCCACCACTTTGACTTACTGGTAGCTGGCATGTTACTGCTAATGTATGACATAATTGAGTTTTTCCTGTACGAAATTCACCAAAAACTTCAGTAATTGATCCAGTTTCTAGACCGCCGCCTAAAAGTTTATCTAATTCTTTAGAACCTGTAGTAAGTTGAATTATTTCAGAACGTTTCTGATGAAAAGCAGTAGCTGTTGTAAATCCCATTGGTACAAGTTTTGATGCTTCTAATAGTATTTTATCAGCTTTTGCTTCCGATATTCCTTTTATAGAAACCAAACTTTTTTTTGGTGTGTATGCAATCGCCTCTACAGTGTGAAATCCTGATTCTTCCAATTTCTTTATATCCGCAGCAGTAATACCATTTCCCTAAATAAGAAAAAGTATTATTATTAAAAAGTGAATAGTTTAATTTGATATAAATTTTAATTTTCATCTTTTTACTTCTAATTTATTTATTAACTGTGGTCCAAATTCATCTTCATATTCCTCACATTCTGCTGTAGTAACAGTTGTTATAGAACGATCCATTGCAGCCATAATTCAAAAGGTATAATATTTTTTATAGCAAAGCAATCCTTAATTTATTTTTAAAAATATTCGGTCTTTCAACAAAGTAAATTAAATGTGTTGAAATTAAATGAACTGAATAAAAAAAATAACAAACAAATTCATGACACCAAATGCCAAAAATTTGATGAAAATAAGCAACTTTACACGTTCGATTTTCGGCTTAGAATATATCAGGAGGCGCTATAGTATAGGTTTCTCAGACAAATTTATAAATGAACTAAAAATAAATATATATTAAAAATCCTTCTTAGTGTTAAAGTGTCGAAAATGTAATTTTGAAAAAATTTATTATTAAACATCTGGTTGTATCCTTTTATTTTTTTTCTCATTTTTATTTCTTTCTGTAAACATATTTTTGCTAGCTATTTGCACTCTCGTAGTAGTTTTCACTGATACTGAATCACACACCAGATTTGGTTTTGAGGGGCAGTTTATTTATTTATTCTGTATTTATTTATGTTTCCCCATCGCTCTAAACAGGATTGTTTATAATCACTATAGCCTCTTCTGATATATTGGTCCAATTTTTTAAGTGGCGACTTGAAAATAACAACAGTAACGACCGAAAACAACGAAATAGGCACATTGTAGGGCCCAGAGTAGGAGAATTTTATCGTTCGTTACTTTAGGAAAAATATCTTTCATTACTTTCAGTCGGTATTCAGTTATTTGAAAAGAGATTTGAAAAAATTAGCATTCGTTACTTTTAAATTTTATTCGTTTATTCATGTTAAATTATGATTTGTTTCCATATCGAGGTGGATTCGAATTTAACTTGGAAACGGGATTGAATTGACATTTTTTACTTTTTGTTAGTTTCATTTGACCCCAACTGATCCTCAGTACATGGAGTCATATGGTATTAGAACGCCACATTGATTGTTTTCTTTGTTTCATTATATAGCAGACAAGCTCAAACTGCGGCGCATGCGGCTCCTTGTCATTTTTTTGTCGCTCAATAAATTATTAAGTTGTAACTGAAATTTTTTTAATATAACTGAAATTTGAAAAAATTAAATTAAAGTAGGCTGAAATTTTTTTTTCATCCTACTTTAAGTTTATGTAAGTAAACATCAATTTTTCCTTATTTCACTTATCAAATTTTTTAAGTTCAGTTAAGTTAAAGTTGTAAAATTTTGTTTTTTTTTAAAAATATATTTTATTCCTTGAGTTAAGTTCTAAAATTTAAAAAAAGTTTAAATAGTTTTAAAACAAATGCTTTTAGCTATTAATTAATTATGATAATTAAATTTAAATTTAAGTGTGCATTGATAATTTGCGGTTCTACAGTATTTTACGATTTTCGAAAATGGCTCCCCATACATAAACCTTTGAGCACCCCTGTTATATAGCGTAGAGTAAATATATATGATATATAATATCAGGAGATGCTGTAGTGATTAAAAACTATCCTATGTTTAGACCGGTGGGAAAAGAGATGTTTTTGAAAGTAACGGCTTAAGAGAACAAGCCTAAAAGTTTTTTTTAAAAAAAAATGTTCTTAAAGATTAAGCTCTAAATAACTAAAATATGAAAGAGATATTTATTTTGTAATAATAATTAATTTATATTTTCATATACACTGCTATGCGTTTATTCGTTCTTGCGTCGGTTTTAAAAAAAAAACCAAAAACCCGGTTTGCGTTACCTTTTCGTTGTGCGTCGTTATTTCTTTTCTCTATTTTTTTTTCTGTTGCCATGACAACTTAACTTGCATATGGTAATTTGATTATTAGGCATATTAGTAGACGTTACAGTAAAAGATTTCCTGTAATATATATATTGAATTTTTTGTGTTTTTATATTTATTAATTAATTTTAATGGATGATTGAACTTATTTTATTTTAATACATACGTATTTGTTTTATTTTGAATTTTATTTAGGTTAATGTGTCGTAATACTTTCTCTGACCAATATATTACAATTTGTTCGTTATGCGGCGAAATTCAGCTTGCGTCTCTACTTTTGGAATTGAATAGCGACGCAAGATAGGTTTTTTTTTAAATTTTTTGGGACTTTTGTAGCAAGGCATGTGTTTTTATTTCTGGTAAAGTTAGACAGTTTGAAGTATTTCTGGTAAAGTTGAACATTTTGAATTCAATCAATAAATAAGTAATATTTTTATATTTTGTGCTCATTGTTTGTTTTATTATTTTTTTTCTGATTTTAGACTGATAGCAATTTTAAATTCTTGTTAACATTTTGGATCATTTTTAAAACTGTTTGTAGTCGTTTTCCTAAAATTTTATCATTACGAAATTTTGTTAAAAAATAATATTTTTGTTAAAAAATAAATTTCGTAATGATAAAGTTTTATTTTAAACTTTATTTAATGTTATATTTTGAAAAATTTTTATTTTGATTTTGAAACTGAACAAATTCTATTGGTAAGGAGAAATTCTGCATTAACACCACAATATTTTCAAAAAACATCTAATGATTTTAAATCCAAAAATTTAATACACTCATCCCTCGCTTTACGGAAACTCTTTTTACGGAATTTCGCTATAACGGAAGAAAAATTAATTCTTGGTTTCTGTTTACGGAAAGAAATTTCGATTTACGGAAAATATTAAGCTCACCTAGTAGGCCTTGCATTTTACAATATTTCAGTTTTTTTTTTTTTTTGGATTTCCAGAATGATAACTAAACAAACAACGACCGATTTACGGAAAATAAAAAATTTGCATACACATTTGTACATATAGTTTCAAACATTTAAAAAAAACTCGATTTACGGAATTTCGATTTACGGACAACTTTTCAGGAACGGAATGTTTCCGTAAAGCGAGGGATGAGTGTATAAAATAATCCTTCGTACATGTATGAGTTTAAAAAATTGGAAGGCAATTTTCAAATAATAATTTGAGTAATTTAAAATAAATTAATGCCTTTGTTTCAAATGGCTTCAATTTACTAACCCTGATCCACGAAATTTATACGAAGATCCTAGACAGCATTCGCCAGGAGCTTTAACTGATTTACGGTCGGCATGGGTTTCATAAATATTTTCGACATTTATCACCTGGATTAAATGAAGTAATTGATCGATTTGTTAGAATACAACATGAAAGTGGATATATAATTAGTGAAGAGGTTTTTTTCTTTTTTTTTAAAAAAAGGTACATTGCTTCTTAAACGTATTTTCAGTATTATCTGTTGTCAGAAGAAGAATGTGATGATGCTGAAGACGTTGAAGTAATCATCACACTCTTTTTATTCCTTCTGTTCAGTGTTTTTATTTATTCACTTTCCAAAGTAAAATAACAAAAACATTCTGTTTCAAATGTCATTTTTCCAAAGAATATTGAAATTAAAAATTAAAAATATTGAAATAAAAGCTTAAAGTATAAAAAAATATCGTTCGAATAGAACAATTTGGTTTTCGGCTCATTGTACTTGTCATCAAGATGGTAGATTTTATAATTTCATTAAACAAAATTTTAATCATCAAAAATCGACTGGTATCGACGTCGAAGCGCCTTTAGATCCAGTTTGGCATGATGGTCTTATACATAAACTAAAAAAGTTTAACTTTCCATTATATATATAGGTTTTTCACTTCTAATTCAAGTTTTTTCATTTCAAATTCAATTTTTTTCATTTCAAATTCAAGTTTTTTCATTTCAAATTCAATTTTTTTCATTTCAAATTCAATTTTCATACTCGCCGATGTTAAATCCAATTGAAAAGGTTTTTTCAAAGATGAAATTGTCAGCGAGAAATTTTCTGGTAGATCCACAAAATAATATCAATTTAGAAACTGTAATCCTGAATTACAGTTTTCTGTAAAGAAGTGAAAAACCTATAATTTTCTGTAAAGAAGTGAAAAACCTATAATAAAAATCATTTTCTCATTCCTTTCTTCAAGAAAAATTTGTGTTAATATCCAAAACACACAATCAAATCTATCTATATATATATATATTAGAAGCAGGTACTCCACAAGGCTCAGTCCTTTCACCTATTTCTTTAAAAAATTGTGAAATTCGTTTGTATGCGGATGACACCGCTATAATACCATCTTCAAAATCCTGGTGATATAATTAAAAATCTTGAAAATGCATTTGAAGATGTAAGTAATTATTATTATAAAAGGAAAATTAAAATTATGTAATTACAAAAAAACAAGCCATATTTTTTTACCAGAAATCGAAAAACTACTTTAATACCGAATAGGAACTTAAAAATTGGCGGAATAGATATCTTATGGGAAAATTCTATCAAATATTTAGATCTCAACATAGACTCTAAAAAACTAACCTACAAAAATTGCATTTATTTTGTTGTGTCCGGAATAAGTTATTCCTTCCATCCGTTGGAAGGAATAACTTATTCTTTTAAGTTATTCCTTCCATCCGTTGGAAGGAATAACTTATCCATTTATTTTGTTGTGTCCGGAATAAGTTATTCTTTCCATCTTATGGGAATGGATAAAAGAATACACCCATTATATAATGCTTTTAAATAAGAATAATTTTTTACATTAACGAAAGTGTCAGAGTAGTCACAATTTTACATATGTTATTTCGACTAACCTCAAAAATATTACAAGAGAAACCGAAAATCCAAATTACACGATTTTTTATATTCGATTATTTAATAAAAAGAATATCCTATTATTTATTAAAATTGGAATACTCTGTTCAGAATAAATAAGCCATTTAAATTAATTTAAAATGGTTTTTTTGTGGATTTAAATTATGTCTGGATATTTTTATTTAGATATTTCGATGTAAGTATTAAAGATGAAAAAATATTTAGTGTTATTAAAAATTAAATAACTTTAATATTTGTTTTAGTATACTTTCAGAAAAAACGGATTCAGTTCATCCTATTTTTATAAAAGGAGGTATCGAGCAGTCTCTACGAAGTGTTTTCGGTGAAATTGGTGGACAAACCAAGGTGGATATTTTGAAATTTGATCGAAAAAATTATCGTGGAATTATTCGAATACCTGCAAAATATTACGTGAAGACTAGGGCCGCAGTTACTTTAATATCTCAGTTTCAAGATATTAACTGTCACTTTAAAGTTAACGCTGCTTCACAAGTTCTTTTTTCTCTTATAGATAGTCATTTTTATAACTAAAAGAAATATATAAAAAGAACTTTCGTAATGTCGTATTGTAAAGAATTTGGTAAAGATAAAGTAATATTTGCAACAAAAGAAGATCATGCCATTCCAAGTAAAATACAATTACCGCCACCCGAACCGGCACCTGGTCTGATACTTGCAAGTGGTGATATTAATTGGAATTGTCCATGTTTGGGTGGTATGGCGACAGGTCCTTGTGGTGTAGAGTTTCGAGATGCATTTTCATGTTTTCATTATAGGTTTAAACATTTTCTTATTGATCTTTCGATATTTACAGCATATATATTTTAGTGAAGCCGAACCAAAAGGATCAGATTGTTTTGATGCATTTAAAGAGATGCAAGATTGTTTTACAAAATATCCAACGGTTTATAATAAATCGTCTACAGATGATAGTGATGAAGATGGTATCGATATTGTAGAATTAACTAAAGAAAAAAATGATATTGGTCCTGTTGCTCAAGAAAATAGCGACACAGTTGAATTAATTGAAGAAAAATCTAGTACAGAAATAAAGAAGAAATGAATAATTAATTTGTAGTTATATGAACATTGTTAGTTTATTATAAGGAGTTAAAGATATTTCACAAATCCAAAAATAAAATGGAGTTGGGGAATTTAATTTTGTTATTTATTCCCAATGTGCAGAAACTGTTTTTATTAATCCTAATTACTATTCAAAACTACGGTTTTAATTTCATACAAAAATATGCACTGCTCTTAGAAATTAGACGGCGACAAGTAGATGGCTAAAATTAACCCAGCAAATAAGTCAGCTAAAATAAGAGTAAGTTATGTTTATTTAAATCCATATACAAAATTATGTAAGTCATATTTTATTATAATAAATACTTTACATTGATGACTTACTAATAAGATCTGTATAATTGAAAAAGAATACAAAATTGAAGGTAATGAAAGATGCCATAATTCAGAATTTCCTAAACTTACAAAATGCAAATTAATGAAAATCGTGTGAACTGAAATTTTGTTGCGTAAATAAATTTAAATTTTTAATTTTTTGTAGTATAAATTCTAAAATAGTAAATAACTTTAAATATTTCCTGTAGGGTAAAATTATATAAAAAATAAGCTGTCATTGAAGAGTGACTTTTGCCAAAATAAAATTAACACACACTACAAAATTTCGTGTGACGTTCTTTTGTAATTATAAAAAATTACAGATTTATGTATAGTGTTTTAGTTATGTATTATCAATAATTTCGAGGAAGGTTATTAATTTAAAGATATAATTTTAATAATTATAACAAATAATGTTTTGTATTGAATATTGTTTAAAAATGTGTAAAAGTGATTTAGAATATGCGATATTCGACAACAAGTCAATTTGAGAATTTTGTTTTAAAAATCAATTTAATGTTTTGAACTAAATTTAGGCACTCTGTAAAAAATAAAAGAAATAATTTGTATGCTTTTTTTTGCCTGCCACGCAAATAGTATAACTTTTTCTATTTTAAATCAGTTTCCAACTAAAATATTAATTAAAAATTTGTGAATAAAATTTAAGAAAAATTTCTTGAAATTTTATTAGTTTGTAATTTATAAAAACACTTCTACACGTGAAATAATTTTTTTTAGTAATTATTTAACAAAAAACCAAAACAATTTATCACGGGGGAGAAATATTTGAAGGACAAAACGTATAGTTTTAATAAAATAAAAAAAAAATGGATAAATTACAGAAAAACACACCACAAGATTCTGCTGAAACATTTGACAAAAACAAAATAATTGGCAAACCCAAGGAAAAACGAAGGTAAAATTATATCCTTACCGATATAATTTTCATATCGAAATTAATTTAATTTTTGTTTTTATTTAAAACTTTTAGTAACAAAGAATATTTTTTTATTTTAGTTTTATAATCTTTTATAAATTTTTCCATTGAATATGGCCGCACACAGAAGAATAAATTTTATATCCCATCTTACCCCACCCGTGTTTTCATTTCTTTTTATAAAAAAATGTCTGCTATGTAGTAATAATGTGATGTTTATTCGTTAGATATTCATATTTATAATTTCATTTTATTCTTTTTTAGTTTATATAATATTTGTTTTTCATCTTATTTACAAAAAATTTTATAAATTTGATTTTAAATGTAAATTTTCAACAATTAATTGTGTTATATTATTATATCTATATAATATAGTGTCTTCAATACAAAAAAATATATAAACTCAATGTAGGTCGCTATGTTTATATGAAATATTTATTTCATCTGTCATATTTAGTTACTTATGCTGTCCGCCAAAGTTTATAATTTATTAAATATATGTATACATGTAATAGAGAAATTTGCTGATTAACATTTTTAAAGTTGTAAATAAATTTAATAAAACTACATTTTTGTTTGGGTACTAAATATTAAATTAAAAATTAAAAAGTGAAATTAATTTTCTTTTATAAATTTATTCTGATATATGAAATACTTTATTCTGATATATGAAATAAATTGTTCCTTTTTGTTTGGGTAACTGCTATTATGTCATTATAATGCATTAAAAAAATTTATATTTTGGATCCTTCAAGTAAATTTCAAGGCAGAATAATATTCTGGATTTTCAATTGAAGGGGTTGTCCAAGCAAATAATAGATACCGTATGCTTACGAAATATTTTATGAAAAGTCACAGATCAAAATAATTGTTACTTTTATCATGGGTTAGAAATTATTTTAATCATTTTCTTTCAAAATATTGCAATATAGCGAGTTTTAAAAATCCATTATTTTCATTTTAAAAATGCTTACAGTAAAAATATTGTAATTTAATTAATTTTTTGTTTATGCACGAAAAACATATTGAATTATTTAAGATTATAAAACATTCAAAATTCATTTGAAAAAAAAGTCGAAACAAATAGTCTTTATTTCATTACGGTTTGGGTTCAAATTATAAATTTTTGTTTTGGATATACATCGCTTCAAAATCGATATTTTGAATCGATCTTAACTTAGAATACTAAGTACAACATTTAAATTAAAATTAAATATTAGTTTCAATACAGTAATAAAATTTAAGACTGGGAAAAATGCAAACGGTCGAAATCATTTGATAATAACAAATGTCTATAATAAAAAAACCATTAGCTTGTTGTAATTAAAGTTTCTTCACTAAAAGAAATTTATGGTTTCGAATCCATAAAAAATTAGTAGGTCCAAATAGCAATAGAATGTATGAGATTCTTTAACGAAGGTCCAGGCTGTTCAGGAGCTCTAGCGCCAAAGTGAAAGAGATTAGTTTCAATAACAAATAAACAGCATAATTAGCAGTTTTGAATTTAAAATACATAATAATCTGATTATTTTGAAAATAACTTGTTCTGAAAATAATACGAGTCTTATTATTCTAGATATCTAGATAATAATACTTTTTTTGTGCACTTTCTAAAAGAATAGCAAACCAATACAAATATATATTGGATTTTTTTACATATGTACTTATTTAGCTCAATGGTGTATACTTGTTTGAATTTTCTTTTCAATCTTTAGTATTAAAGTGATCATAGATAAATCCTGTTTGGCCTGTTGCTGTCATTTTCTCCTATAACAATTATTTAATTATTGTTTTCATGATTATGAATAAAACTAAAACTACTCAATTAAAAATTAATTTTTGGGCTTACACCATTTTAGTGCTTTTTTTCAATATATTGAACGATGTATCCTAAGAGTAATTCGCTTAATATATTGAACGATGTATCACCTAAGAGTAATTCGACCAAGAGTAATTCGCTTAACCTAATGTGATTGGAATATTGATAATTTCTATATTTTTTTGCATTTTCTGAAAAAGTTAAGAAATTTGTAAAAATTTTCATAGAAAACATATCAGTTTTTTGAATGTACGCTACTCATATTTGTTTGGCGTTCATATCGAGAAAATTTATTACCTGAACTAATTAAATAAAAATTGAATTAGTTCACCAAAATGTTGAATGATTAAAGCAATTGTAGTATATTTTGGATACTTTTACAATTTGTAACCTCGCGGGAAGTATGCAACATTCGAAATTATGCGGATATTAGAATTTGCGCAAATTACTTTACTATATTACGATAACAATATACTTATAATTTATTAAATTTAAATTATTTTCTTAAATTTTTATATAGTCCATGTCTGGACTTTATTTGGTAATTTTAATTATTTTCAAATACTGTTACATATGTATTTCATATATTTGCCCTTGTATTAATTTGTTTTGACTTTTTAATCTTCTTGACACGTTTTGTATTTTCTTTTGGACAATCATCACAAAATAAAAATAAAAACAATAATTAACCCTATTCATATCGATCGGTTTGTTCAGAACATATTACTATGAAGGACCAAACTTTGTTTTTTATTAACAAATTATAATCATTATTTATAATATTGTCTATATTTTAAAAGTGCGAAGTTAAGTTTTCTTATGAGAAGTATTGGGTGGTTTTTCGAATAAACTAAAACTAATTTCTTATAATGAATAAACTAAAACTAATTTCTTATATATATATTTAATAAATGATGATTAATATATATTTATAATAATAGCTAATTAAATTAGTTGAAATTAGTATCATTTATTAGCTCTTAATTTACTTAAAAATTTAAATTAGATATATGTTAATAATAATTTATGTGCAACTAATAGTAAATAGTTAAAAAATACCATAAATTGAATCCAAGCTGGAAAAGTATTTAAAAATTATACTATAAAACTAAAATTTAATATTATTACGTAATTTTTTATTACTAAAGTATTTATTATTAAATTCATAGTTTCTCTTCAGTTTGTTGACTAAACCCATTAAAACAATAAGTAAAATTTAATTTAATTTAAGAATATTGAAAGATTATTTATAATATAATCTGAAATATGGTTTATGAAATAAAATACACATTTTCAAAATGAGCTACAAATAAATACAATTACATTTCATTGTCGAAGTATTTATTTACAACTTTAGAAGAATGATATTTTTTATTAATTTCACTCAAACCATTTATATGTAAATTAAAAGAACAATGAAATTTTGATGACCTATTTAAAAATCCAGTAAATACAGTATCTATCTAATTTTAACTAAATTTGATCAAGTTTTTAATATGAGGGATAGAGAGATATGAATAAAAAAAAAAGTAACTGCAATTTTCCTCCCAAACAAATATTCCTAATATTTGTTCTTCATTTCTTATATGTTTATTTTAATTTAAGAAACATTGATTATCTTTTTGATCACAAAAGTTGTAATATTATAAAATGTAATTAAAGAATCATTCTGTTATTATGTATTAACGAATTATAATTTCTTTGCGTTAATTAAAAATCTATCAATTTATAATTGCTTTAATATATATATATATATATATATATATATATATATATATATATATATATATATATATATATATATATATATATATATATATATATATATATATATATATATATATATATATATATATATATATATATATATATATATATATATATATATATATATATATATATATATATATATATATATATATATATATATGTATATATATATATATATATATATATATATATATATATATATATATTCTAAAATTGTCATTAATTCTAAAAATAATATAGAAGAAAATATTAAAAATATAAATTGTTATGTAGATCATTTGGTAATACATATAATCATATGATCCATTAATTTGCATACATTATAAATATTTATATAACAATCTTTGACAAAATTGTAAAAATGTTTTAATTTATTGTAAGTACTTGAACTATTAAATTTTTTTTTTAATTTCTGCAAAATAACAGGTTAAAGATACATTAAAATTAATTTTTAATCGTTAAATTGATATTAAAAAAATATACCAATATTTATAAAATTTTCTGGTGTCGGACGAGTTAATAATAATCGAGTTGTTTGTACGATTTTATATGAATAGTTTTTGTATGATTTAATTTTCTAACTGAAATTAATTAATTATTTAGTTACCGACTATTTGCAAATCGAATATTTTTCCAAATATGATTTTATAATATTTGAACTTAAAATGAATATATAAATTAATAGGTGCAACAACTCAGATATGTAAAATATAGAATTAAGTAAAATATTTTTGAATCAAATTAAAATTTATGATAGTGATTTGTTTTTGATAATATCACCTCCATAATTAATAAAAATAAAAAAAAAATTAAAATATATCAATATAACAAATTTTTTATATTTTACATTATAAATAAACATTAAAAATATGGCATTATAAATGATTAAAAAACACGAAATACTTGTTTCGCTGCTATTAAAAATCAAACATTTGCAGCACAATACGATTGTGCTGCAAATGTTTGATTTTTATAGATAATATCAAAAATTTCTACGGCTTGCGTCTAAGCCGTAGACATTTTTGATATTACATAAATCTATAATTTTTGGACTTTAAACTACATATATTTAATTTAGAATTTGTAGTAGATGTATAGCTACAATAGAATTATGTTTTTTTTTTTTTATTTTTTCACAAATATCTAGTTTTCCATGTAAATCCATGTAAGATAAAATTTTCATAACACAAAATTAATTTCTTACATACGAAATTTTAATATTTTAACGTGTGAAATTAAATTGGAATTTAAAAATCAAATTATTATTGGGATATACGGTATAGTATTTATCTATATTTCGAATTGTATTTTATTTGATTGAAATCTATTTATGTCTTCCTATATTTTTAATCAATGTCTTTTATTATAAGATTTTGTTTTGCAGTGTAGAATAAAAATTATAAAAAGCATTAAAATTTATCTTATTCTTAATAAATTACATTAAAAAATATTTGATTACAAAAATACTTAGTCTTATCTAATTAACACTAATTTAGTTTTCAATAACTTACAAATATTAATATATACATACAAATTATTTATTAGTTTATATTAAACTAATAAATAATTTGATTTGTATAATAACTACGTACATAATTATGAATTTATATTTAATTTAGTTTATTTCAATATTGTCTTTATATTTGTAATTATTTTAATATTTATTGAAATTTTATTCATAATATATTACAAATTAAAATTTAAAATTGTTCCATAAAAAGTGTTAACAACATAAAATAGGGTTTAGGTAGTTACCAAGCTAACAATTCAGATTAGTTTTATCATTTTTTCCAGTAAATTGAGTTATATTCATTTTTTTATTACTACTTACAAGTATTATAATTTATAGTTGATTGGATTAGAATTACTAATCAGCTGTGTCTAATGAGTATTAAATTAAAAATATTTTTATGATGTAATAATTTTAAATATATATGTAATTAAAAAAAAAATCACAATAAGAATTATAATAATAAATTTGTGATATATGTACCTGATTTTTGCCATATAGGTTAATTAAATTCATTTTTTGTTCTTTGAATAGTTATGTTAAAATTACGATTAGTTAAATTGACTTAAATAAAGTATTACTGGATTAAAAATTATTTTATAAATATGTATGTATATATTTCATTATTAGTGGATTTATAAATATCAAATATGTATGTATATATTTCATTATTAGTAGATTTCCACCTTCACCTTTCTTTTATATTTAAATAATGGCAGTCATATCTGTATATATACCAAATGATTTGTAATTATCTGATTAATATTAATCATTTGGTAATTAATACTATTATAAAGACGACATAAAAATTTATAAATAAATTTAATTTTTGTCAATATGACATTTCACGTACGAGATTTGGTGTTGCCATAATGAAATAATGAAATACTTGAGTTTCTTTGTACTATTTTCTTCGTAAAATTTGGGACGCAATAAATAATATTATACATAACTTGTTATTTTACTGGGAGAATATACTTAAACATAAATTCAGCCTAATATACTATGTATAAATTTATAAAAAAAATAATGACTCTTAATTATTTCATTTTCCATACATAAAAATAAAATGTATATAAATAAAATCATTTGTTGTATTTTATTATCATAAATAATAAATAAAAAAAAAATCTTATCATAAAATAATAATTTTTAAGTACCAACTAAGTTAAATATTAACTACGAAAAAAAAAGATTCTATATGAAAAAACATTTATATTTATGAACAACTAAGAATTTTTAATATCGCATTAATTTGTAGCAATTACTTTCATATTAATTATTATTTAGTATTCTGTATACCGTCTTGAATATCAGATTATAATTCCGATTACAATCAACAACAAAAAATCAATATAATTTTATATTTTTTTTTGCATGATATTATATAATATAAAAATTCAATTTTTATATTATTATATAATGTTTTATAACAATAATTGGGATGATTTAAATTTACAATCAAACTATACAATTGAAGCGCAAAATTTATGTTTATATGATGATAGTTTACAAAATAATTGTAGTATTAATGAAAATATTAAACATAATATAATAAATAATTTAGTAGTATATCCTAATCAAATAAATCATTTAACTATAAATAATAATGAAAATTGTCAAAAATCATCATTTGTAAATAATAATAATAATAGTAATTGTGAATTAAATTTTAATAATGTTAATATTAATTATCCAAAAAATAATACATCAATTAATTTACAAAATCAACAACAAATGACAATTCCTAATCATCCATATATTAATGGATATAATATATTAGTAAATGAAAATGGATTAACTACTGATCAGTCTATTGCTGATAATAATAATAAAAGTTTTACTAATAATAATTGTATTAATATAAGACCATCACCTGTACAACAACAAACACAACATATGCAAATTACAGCAGCACCACCATTTTACGGTAATAATCAAACTTATGCACCATGTCAAGGCCCTAGACCTTGGGATTATGGATATTGTTATGGTTTTTATGGGGAGCCACCATGTCAATTTGTACAAACTGTTGATATTGAAGATTTTATGTAAGTGCGTATGTGTTTGTCCAATTAAAACAAGTTAAAACAAAAGCAATATTTTCGTGATTTTAATCTATCGAAAATAAGTAAAAGTTAATTTTTTTTGTGTATTTTTATCAGTTGTTGTTATGTGAGTATAAAATATATATACAAAAATAAAAAAATTATGAAATATGAAAAAATGTACAAATACAATAATAATTTATGTTAATGTTGATAAGATATTTACTTTTATTTTAGTTTTAATTAAGCTTATTTATTGTTATTAAAAGATCATTGAACTGTCAAGTTATAATGTAAAATTAGTATAACTAAAATATTTTTAAGGATGGATATCATTTTAATATTTGGTAAATTTTTGACATATCAATATTTACTTTTTTTTAAATAAGAATTTCTTAAAGGCATATTTGACTAGATTTCCGTTATAATTAATGGAAATTCAGTATATATACTCCTTAAATTTCCATTTAGTACACTTAATGTGGTGTGCTTAAAAATATTTATAGAAAATATTTATAAGGCTTATTGACAAATTCAAGTTGCGCCTTGATGTTGCGGTATGGATTGCTGACTAACTTTGTATTAGGCCAAAAAATTATTGATTGACAAATCCAAGCTGTATAAAATTACCCAACTTTAAATATATTATTTAATTAGATTAGACAACTGAAATGTATTTTTAATCTTAATTACACAAATGTATTTTTAATTGCTGAAAACAAAGTTCTTATAAAATTGTAGTAACATATGAATCTAAACCTTAGCATTATTTTATTGAGAAATTTAAATTTAACGTGTAGTTTCTATGAAAAATTAAGCTATTCACCGATATCGCGCTTTGCGTCGTTTATGTAAATTATGTAATGCTCTTGCATAAATTGAGATTCTTTTATATGCATTTATAAAATAAAGACATTGGACTTATTTATAATAATAATAAATTACCAAACAATAAAAAAAAAATTATTTATGTGCTTAAATATTTAATAATTTTTTGGTTATTATTAAGTCGATTAGATATATTTATAATTTATTAATATACCTCATATTTGCTTATTTTAACATATGATTTAATTTATATTAAGTATATATAATTCGAACATAAGCGATACAAAATTTATCTCCATTTAAATGTAATCTTAAATTAATTAAATCATAAAGATTGCAACATTGTTGCAAAAATACATTTATTATTTATTTTTAAATTAATTTTCTGTATATATTTTTTAAAATTATAATTTGATTAAATTCTTTAGTTGGTTGCAAATGATCAGAAAACCGAACTTATGATAAACTCTATTACAACATAGTATATATTACCGAAAACATTAACTTTAATTTTGTTTACTACTTTTGTATATAAACTATATTTATAATAATAATTTGATAGTTATACAAAAATTTTGAGTAAACATTTTATTATACATATTACATACATATATTTAAAACGTAGTTTTGGAAACGTGAAACCGGACATAATATTATACAAACTGACCTTCTCTATAAAAATAAATTGTGTAGGAAAAGCTTTGCCAACAGTCTTTTCGATTGTACCGTACAATTTTTTTTTGTTATTATCAAAATTAAATTATACGTATTTCTAGCTTGTCAATAATATTGATTAATTCTCAAAGTGATATTTTTAATTTATATTTTATTGTATATACTACAATTATGCTGGCGAATAGACAAGTTCAACTGTTCGAAATTGGTTTTTGTAAAATATGTTTTCTTTTTGTAAACAAATACAATTTGTTCCGTTTTTTATTTTAAATATGTGTATAAGATTAACTTTTGGGCTTAATAACAAACTTACCCAAATGATTATGGTAGGAAACAAAGTAATTACGACCAAATGCAAAACAGAACGTAAAAATTTAACTTGAGAAATCCTGTTGTCTTTCTAGTTATTCTCTTCTGATTTTAATTGTACTATTTCAACAAAATGCTTTTATCATTTGTCGTAAAAACTAGAATTGCAATTTATTAATTATTTAGTTTACGGAGCAAATTAATTTATATAATAATTTCAAATTTCAATCATATTGAAACTGGTTAATTTCAAGTTATTATAATTTGTTATTATTTTTCAATACATAATATATTGTGATTACATAATTATAAATTTATATAATATTAATATTTATTAATATTAGAGAAAATTGTTGTATTTTAAATAATGTTTAAATATAATTATTCACGATATGTAAATTATATAAAGTTGACTACTTTTTTCGTGATAATCAATTAAAATTCAATCTCAATCATTTATATTTTACGAATGTATATCTACACATTTATTATAAATACAGTGTATCAAAAAAGTTTTCATACACCTTAAGTCTTGCAATTAAAAATCCTTTCATTAGTGTACATTCACCCTAATTAAAAAAAAAAAAATATGTTGCGTTTCTCTTGAATGTTGGCAACAATATTTTACGACGTATGAAATTTTATCCTCAAAAATAGGGACTTTCCCGGATAAAACAAAATTTGAAGCGTTAAAATTTAATCAAAAAAGTTTTCATACAGTTTAGTTATTGTGTCGTTTTATAAGTTATTGTGTCGTTTTATTTTCATAAATTTTTAAAGAAGTTTATAAAAAATAGTAAGGATAACAATATTTATTAAATTTCGTAGCTTTATGTGCTGTTAAGAGTTTTACTTTTAGAAATATGGGAAGAGGTCCAGAAATTCCAAAAGAGATTCGAAAATTGATTCTGAAACTGTATTTAGAGAAGAAATCCCTTAGAAAAATTGGAGCTATTGTAGGAAGGAGTCATGCCAGTATACAATCTATAATTAAAAGTTATGGATCTAACGGAACATTGGAAGTTAAGTTACGAAGTGGTCGTCCAAAAATATTTTCTTGTAGAGAACAGCGTGAAATCATCAATAATGTGAAGATAAAGCCAAAAATTTCAGCTCCAATTATTACTGGGCAAATAGCAGACTCAACTGGGAAAGTATGCAATCCTCAAACAATCAGAAATGTACTCCACAGTGCCGGGTTTCATGGTCGTGCACCTCGGAGAAAACCTTACATAAAAAAAATTAATAAAAAACAACGTTTTAACTTTGCAAAAGAGCATGTAAACAAGTCAAATGATTTTTGGGGTAATGGGGTTTACACAGATGAAAGTAAATTTAATATATTTGGTAGTGATGGGCACGCAAAAGTGTGGAGAAGAGCAAATACTGAATTTAATAAAGAAAATATAATACCAACTGTAAACATGGTGGTGGTAATGTGATGGTTTGGGGGTGCATGAGTGCTAATGGCGTTGGTAATTTAGTGTTTATTGAAAATACTATGAATAAAGACGATTATTTGGATATTTTGAAAAACAATTTAATGAGTAGTGTGGAGAAAATGGGTCTCAAAAAACGAATATTTATGTTTCAATAAGATAACGACCCTAAACACACGGCCTAAATCGTTAAAGAATGGTGTATTTTTAATGTACCGCAGCAATTACATACACCCCCCAATCACCTGACTTAAATCCCATAGAGCATCTATGGGATTTGCTAGAACGTAGAATAAGAAAACATAAAATATCGTCCAAACTAACACTGAAACAGGCTCTTCTAAGTGAATGGGATAAAATATCGCCAGAAGACACATCAAAATTGGTTTTTAACATGAAAAATAGGCTAGAAGCTGTAATAAAAGCGAAAGGCAACCAAACAAAGTATTAATTTTTTTTTTTTAATTATTTTATAATAAATGTAGAAAATAAGATGTAGTATGTGTATGAAAACTTTTTTGATATTATTTTTATTATGTTTTTTTTAAAGTTAATTTAATTAACAAAGAATGTTGTATTTAATTTAATTTTTTTTTTATAATGTGTATATAATTGTCGAATGAATAAAAGTACAAAACTTTTATTATGGTAATTTCGATAGTATTTCTTTTACATACTGGAATTTATAAAAACTTATGGTGTATGAAAACTTTTTTGATACACTGTATATTTTACAAACTGCTTAATATGGCAAAATTGACATTATTAATTTTACTTTACTAGAATATATGTTATTACTTATTAAAACAAATTTTGTGCTAGATAACTTAATTAAAATATATTTCTATAATTTTATTTATATTATAAAAATTAATATTATTTTTGTTATGAATTTCAGGAGTAATGAAAAACGTAAAGAAAAATCACGTGATGCAGCCAGATGTCGTCGTTCGCGTGAAACAGAAATTTTTACCGAATTAGCAAATGTTATACCAGTACGACGTGAAGATATTGAACAACTAGATAAAGCATCTGTAATGCGTCTAGCAATTGCATTTTTAAAAGTTCGTGATGTTCTTAAATTATGTATGTTTGGAAAAAAAAAATTTATAATGAAACACTTTCAAATAATAGGACGATTTGTTTATATATTTTGTAGTTCCAATTGTTAAGGATTTATCAGCTCTTGAAGATTCGAGAGGATTAATTAAAGATGATGAAAAAAAACCATTTGATTTAATGTGGAATAATGAAGAAGCTAATAGATTTTTATCACAAACATTGGATGGTTTTTTAATGATCCTTTCAAGTGAAGGAGATGTTACATATGCATCCGAAAGTATTTCGGAAATATTGGGTATTGTACAGGTATATAACATTTCGTAATTAAATTCAAATACATATTTGTATTGATTTTATTTTAATTTATTATTTTAGATCGATATTCTTGGACAACAAGTTTGGGAATTTATTCATCAATGTGATCATGATGAATTAAAGGAAGCTCTAAATATGCGTAAAAATAATTTATTAGATGATGATAAAAAATCGGATGAAAATAATGATAATTTAAAAACAGCCCATCGTGATTTATTTTTACGATTTAAATGTACACTCACCAGTCGTGGCAGAAGTGTTAATATTAAAAGTGCTTCATATAAAGTAAATTTTTAGTTGAGTAATGAACAAAATTATTTAAATCTAAATTTTATGTTTAGGTAATTCATTTAACTGGGCACGTCATTATGAATGCTGATGGAGAGAAAATTTTAATAGGTGTTGGTAGACCATTACCACATCCATCAAACATAGAAATACCATTGGGTGCAACAACTTTTTTAACAAAACATTCACTTGATATGAAATTTACATATGTGGATGATAAGTAATATATATACTTTTTAAATTGTTGTTTATGGTTTTAATTTAAATATGTACTCATTTTAGATTGAATTCATTATTAAAGTATGATCAAGAGGATTTACTTGGCAAGTCTTTATACAATTGTCATTATGCATCCGATTCTGAAAGTTTAATGGGGGCATTTAAGACTGGTAAGTGATTTTTACTTTTAAAAAAAGTCGAGTTTTTCATATCTAAATAATATTACTGAGGTAGTAAACTGATTAATATTCTGTTACGAATTGTTACAGTATAAGCAAATATAATCTAAATCGACAAAAAAATATTTAGAAATTAGTGTATTTTAAAAAGCGTAATTAACCGTTTGATACGGGAATTAATTTGCATTCGGAAAATTATACTGTACTAGTTTTCGAAATCAGCAGGGGCAGTGAACCTCATCTGCGCAAAAATTTTGGATCTATGTCTTGTCGAAGTAGGTCTTTGGAAATGTATATTTGAAATGTACTTTTCGTGTCAAATATTATAAAAATAAGATAATTATGTTTAATAGTTTGGAAAAAATGATGTACATTTAAATGTACACAACGTTATCAATCGAGTAAGTATTTATGAAAATATGACACGTTCCAAAAGTATAAAAACTAAAAAAACTCTTTGAAAGATTTAAAAAGGAATCAAATAATTAGTCGTTTTACTATGTATAATACTTCAATAAAAAACCACTGAAGCAATAACATGTTATAAAATCTGATAATTCACTATTAATTATTTTTTTTTACTTTTCTTGTTAAATTAATTGTCTACATTTTTAGAGATGAATTAATTACACAACAAATTTGTTTCCAAAAAGATATTTTGGAATTTCAAATTGTGTAGACAATATTTATAAATGGTTTTGCTTGAATGTGATTTATTTTGAAATGTTTTCTAAATTTCTTAAATTTTAAACAAAAAAAATTGGTTTTAATTATGTATTTCGTTATGTAACAAAAATGTAAATATTATAAAAATTTAAATATGTATTATTTTCAATTATTTAAATTTCGTTAAATTACTCTATTATAACGTTACGGTGTACAAAACATTTTCCATCACTCCTACTAAGCCATTAAGCTTTGTACAAATACTCACATAAATAATCGACATTAAAAGATAAATGCATATTAATTTTGATAAATATATAAGATATTTTTGTAGCTAGTTAGATCGTATTAAATAATCCATTAATTTATTTTACCAACTTTTGAGTTTATATACTGAAAAAACAAAACAAAATAAATAATAAATATCAATTTTTAAATTAATAAAATTGTAGAATAATATTTCAATTTTCCTCAAATACATGTTTTGTATGTTTTGTTGATATAGAATTATTATTTTTATTGGCTAAATAAAATGCAAAAGTAATTTATTAAAGTATTTTCAATTAAATTACATAATTGCTTCACCACTGAGGGAATAATTTTATTTTATTAATTGAATTTCACTTTAGCGTTATTATTTCAATATAATTTATGTGGTCCTGATAAAAGAATTTTGATGTTTAAATATGCAATTATAATATGTTAAGCTTGTTTACTCGAATTACAAAGTTGTTGAATGATTCATATTTGATTATCCAATTCCGGTAATTGATAGCTTAGCTTTTAATAACTAAAATAAATTAAATATCAAAAATATGTATTGCATTAATAGTAAAGTTACTATTTACTATTTACTATTAGTAAATAGTAAATAGTAAATTTTTTCGGATATTTTCTATCCGAGAAAATTTGTAGTATTTGAGTGGTTCATATATTTTAAATATTCGAAATACCTTTTGCCATTTGTAAAATCCATTTGTTGAACATACTGATGTAATTTAAATTCAATGCGTTAATTCTTCTTACTATTAAAAAGTTTTTTATCTTAAATAATTTGTTGCCAGAATTTTAGGCATGTGTACACATTATTTTCAATTTTATATAACAAACTAAAAAGTTTTTAAAATATGCTTATATATAATGAGATAAATAAAACCAGCTGATCAATTTTCAAAAAAAAGGTGGCGTGAGATATTTTCAACAATATTTTTATATTTATAATTTATTTTTTAATTTAGCAAAATATATCTTTTCATTTCTTTAGTAGACCAGATAATTTTTTATAATTATTTGTTTTCTTTTTTTTTTTGATTATGTATTGTAATATTTTTCTTAAACTTGAATCTATCAGAATCAGACTATTTTGTAGAATATTATTGATGAAAATTTTCTTTAGAATATAAAGAGTATCTTTTATGATATTTACGGTGATATGCTGAAATGACATTTTTAAGTGTTTTATAAATAATCTTGTTAACAGAAAAAGAATCCATAATCGTTTTTTTTTTAACTACTAGATGATAAATTATTGAAATCATAATTTTTGATTTTGTTGCAATTATATGATATAAAATTTTATTAATTTATTATATAAACAAGTTTTATAATCATTAATAACAATTTAATTGGGAATACTATTTTTATTTAGAAATTTTATCTGATTTTAATTTGAATTCTGAGAGTACATTCAAATCTCACATTTTGAATTTGAAACTTATTTTAAATAGAGTAGATTTAAATGTCCCATTGAATTTGAAACTTATTTTAAATCCTACTGTTTAAAATAAATACTATTTAATTTAAATTGCGGTTGAATCCAACTTTTTTAAATGCCACCAATTTCCCAAAAAATATTTTTATTAAGAGAGTAGGAAGTATAAATTATACTTTAATGAAATAAATAAATACATTATAATTTTTTTAATCTCATTAAATAAATGAGAAAATAATATTTAAATTTTTTTTATAAATTAATGTATATGTATATACATATATAAATTGGTTAGTCAAAAATTTCAGGTTCAAGGCTACAAATCTTTATTTTCTGTAATTTAATTTTAGCATTTAGAAAGTTTTGTTGGCTTGGTGCCGATCCAATTGAAAATCAAAAAATAAAAAATATTATCAAATTTTTGTTATGTTTTGAATTTAACAAAAAAATCAAAGCATAATAATTAAAAGATAATTTTTGTAATACAATTCTCTAAATTTTATTAAGAAAATTTTATTTGTAAATTAAATCAGGAAATTTGTGATTTTTTTAAAATTAAAGTGCGAAAATTAATCAAATAATAAAATATAATGGCGCTTAGAGAAAATTTCAAATTTAACGATTTAAATAAAAAATAATTTAAGTTTGCTGTTTTTTTTTGTTTGATGCAAATCATTTTCCGAAATAAAAACAAAAACCTTGACTTTGGTAGTAACAATACTAATAAATAAGTTTTTTTTTAGTATTTCAAATAAATCATTCTTATTGAATTTTTAATCTTGTCAAATTGCCAAAATTTCACACAAGTTTTTAATATCTAGCTATAAAAAAAATTTAAATAATTTGTATAAGTTTTTTTTTTTCGTTTTTTATATTTTATTCTATAAAGTTATTTGTTAAATTCTCTAAACGTTCATCATATTCCGAAGCGATTAAAAACAAAATTGGATTTATTATTTAAAAAAGTATTACATACTTTTTTTAGGTTTTCTATTTTCAAAATTAAGTCTGATTAAAATGGACTAAAATTTTAAACATATTTTTTATATCTATTTAACAAAGGTCTATTGCCAAAAAAAATGAACACTCATATTAACGCATTTTGCTTAATTTAGAACTGTATATTGTAACAATTTAATGTAACTATTAAATTTTTATTATTAAAACATGTTACATTTCCCAAAAAATATATATGTCGCTACTGAATGTTATTTTCAAAATATCAAACATGAACTTACTTATGCATTTTATTTAGAGAGTGAAATCATTTAGTTTTTAAAACTAACTAGTTTTGGAAAATATTCCTAAAAACAACTGTGTCCACTTTTCCTAAAAAAAAAAATTAAATACACAATCTGCTAAAAGGAAATTAGGATATAAGTTAAGGAAACTTCAACAGAATTATACAAAATATCAACATCCAGATTGGAATTATATATTTTGTAGATCTTTTAAGGGAAAATCAAGCAATAAGTTTGACACATTTCCAGAAGAAGCTTACTAAAATAACTTACAAAGCTTTTTTTAATGCGGTGTATCTATCTTTTGTTTGCGTTCTGTTTGCTTTTAAATTACATTCATGTTAGTCTAAATTTTTGTCCAATTAAGCTTTATTTAAACCAGTCTTTTTAGTATAACAAGTATAATATTTTTAACTGAGTGCATATTAGTTTTATATTATGAAATTTAATAATTTTGATAAATACGAAATCTCGTACGGTAATAATATTATTAATTATAACAAATAAGAAATTTTACTTTAAACCATTTATTGTGAAATAAATATATTACAAAATAATAAAATTGCACACTAAAAATTTCTGTCAGTATGGAATACATTTTGCAGCAGAAGTATGACAACGTTTAGAACAGCATTCGTCAGCTACATAACACGAATAACCAAGTCTATTACACCCAGTACCTGCTTGGAATTCAATACCTGATTGGAAATCAGTACCTGGTTGGAAATCAACTACATTACCTATATGTATATTCTCTCCTTCTTGAGCTTGCACCGAATTCTTTAAAAAATATTATATTAAGAAATTAAGTTAGTTTTTATTTTACTTTATGGAAATTACCTGCGAACAAAAGTAACAAACCAAACTAACAACTAATACGATTGATAAGCTGGTCATCTTTTTTCTACACGTTATTACTTCTTTACCACAAAATGAAATCTGAATAAAAATTTGCTAAAATATCTGTTTTTATATAAAAAAAATTGATGTATTTAATATTATTTCCAACCAGTTTGTACAGTATATAGCAGGGGTGGCCAGCTATACTAACCTTGGGAGCCACATTTATGAATTAATATTTTAAAGAACCATTTATATATCTTTAAAAACAATACATATATATAGGATTAATCTAATTTTAAATTGAATCAGTTTAAATTTAAACTGAAAAAGTTTTTTTTTGCGTAAATTAGTAGTTAAATAGTTTTTTTTTTTAAATTTAACTGTTAATCTAATCTAATTTTAAAGTGAATCAGTTTAAAATTAAACTTTTTTGTTGGTGTAAATTAATAGGCGTGCGTGTGTGACTTAATAGTTTTTTTAAAATTCCTCTAGTTAAGTTGTAGTCAAAACTGTTCGAGAAAGATTTGGTTTCTAAAACTTTCATTCACTTCACGTGTGTCAGTAAAACTTTACAAACTTTACCCGGATTTGACCTAATAGTTACAGATTATGTATGCAAGCACTTAAGCACTGTTAAATCACGGAATCTATATAACCGATAGATTCCGTGATTTAACAGTACTTAAGCCATCATTTATATTTTTGGAAAATCCATGTTGATATTTTGAAGAATGATTGTTCTGTATTACCGCCAATTGCTTCGGATATAGCAGCTGTAGAGCTACTGAAGCTCCAAGAAGATGAATAATCTAATCGACTCGGGTGTGAACGCATTCAAATAAGCAGAAAATACCATAACTAAAAAAATAGTATGCATTTAAAACAAAACCTTTATATTTGTAATAATTTTACAAAAAAACACTTCTGTATCCTTAATTTATACAGAAACTCTTCATTTATTCCTAAAATTTCTAACTTGAATTATAGAAAAAATTATATTAGTCATAAAAATATCTTATTTTACAAATATATGTCTTTTAACTTCTGCAAAATTATAGCATTATAGAATAATTGTCTATATTCTGTTTGTACTATTTGAAAAAGTAGAATACATAAATATGTATATTCGCTGTGAAATATAAATATTTAAAAAATTAATCAAAACCTAATTAATTGAAGGGATATTCTCTGTAGAAGTCATACTTCTATCGAATATTGAATTTTATTAAATACATACACAAATTTATTATATTAAAATCTGTTCTAATTTTTTAATTATATTTAATTTTCGAAAATTATTTTGTAAAGTATTTATCAGATATATGAAATGTAAATACGTTATTAAACATATACTTATCTAAACCATCACTTTCTTTCTAATGTTTCATTATGAAAAGTTTCAACAATAATAATTTTTTTTTTCTCCGACTCATTTGAAAACTAGTAGTTACGAAATTTATCACATGATTTAAATAAATAATAAGTAACTATACATAAAAATTTTTTTAGTTAATATTTCATATTGTTTTACTGGAAATAGTTATTGGCTAGTCCAAAAAAAAAATATCTTATCAGAATTTTTTATTTATAATTTAAACAATTTTGTACAAGAACTAAAGCACGATAAAATATTTAAAAATACTAATAAATTATCAATAAATGCCTGACATAAATACTTTTATA
The DNA here is from genome assembly GCA_963932195.1 of Empis livida. Classification (NCBI taxonomy): domain Eukaryota; kingdom Metazoa; phylum Arthropoda; class Insecta; order Diptera; family Empididae; genus Empis; species Empis livida. Next base: position 15,346,909 of record OZ010645.1, read on the forward strand.
CAAATTTTATTTTTTAAATAAAAGAGAAATAATTTAATTTTTATCTCAGTAATATTTGTTTTGCTAGATTTGTGTATTTTGCTTGTAATAACTTTTTTTGTTTTTTTTTGTTTGAAAAACTATTAAATTTATTGGTTTCATATTTTTTACCGCTCGCATAACATAAAAGATATTTTGTTTTTGTTTTGGGTAAAAGGACGAAACCTGAAAAAAAAAATTATAATATTTATCATGACAATTATATATGATTATCGCAACTCTTGCAAACAATAAACTGTATTGCAAAATTAAATGAATTTTTCCCAATTGTGATTTTTTTTTTTTTTAGTAAAGAAAAGTTTGTTTTCGGTTTTTTTTGTTGTAATTTTTTAAAAATAAAACAATTTTATGTTATATTTATATTATTTATGTAAAACTTCATTTATGTATTTTTTTTGTAATAAGAATTTTTATTCATATTTATTTCAACTATGTTAAAGCATTAAAAAATGATATTTCTTCCAAATTTTTTTTTTTTGTGTTTTTTTAAATGCATTCTTCTTTTTTTTAACGAGCGCAACGAAAACTACAAACAAAAAATATTATGCATTTTCATTTATAAAATTGGTTAAATCCTTTAAAAACTAAACTCATTCTACATTAAATTTTTGAAAAGTTTAATACATTATTATATATACATATATACATGTACGTACATACATATACACATAAATATTTTATTTAAGAAATCCTTTTTTATGGTTCGTGTTTTTTTTTTTTTTTTTTTTTATTTGGTTTAGTGTGTGCAGTAGGACCAAAGTTAAATTTTCATAAAATATCTCGTGCATGTGATACCCTCTTTACGTGAAACATAAACATTATATGTATTGTTTGTGATTTTTCCATTTTTTTTGTTGTTGTCTTTTTTTTGTTGGATTTCCCAAAACTATAAATTCACACTAAAAAATAAAAAAATTAAAATAAGAAAAACGTATATAAAATAAAATGGAAATAAACAAAAGAATTTTTTTTTTTTTTATTTGTGAAATCAGATTCATAAAAAGGATATTTGTTGCATCCTGCTGAGGCGTTCAACTTTCAACTTTATATTGTTATATACTAATTCATTCTATTATACAAAATATATAAATATATATTATACCAAATAAGTTTTGGTTATATAAAATTATAGTTGCAGAATTTTTTTTTTTGGTATAAATTTGAGTATTTTAAAACCATAAATTTTGGTTTGGGGGTAGAACAGTTTTAAAAATTATTTTTCATATTATTCTGTAAATATGTATATAGTTAAAAACTCAATTTAACCAATCGGATTTGAACAAAATTAAGCGACAATACGCAAAAATACATTTGTGAACTAAAATAAATGAAAGTATAAATTTTGTTTCAAATATGCCAGTTTTTTAAAACCCATATTCGATCATGAAGTCAGTACATAGTACAGTGTACTCTTCTCATAATTTCATGTATTATTTACGGTAGATAGTTTACATATAGATATATGAAATGTCTTTTAAAAAATAAATGATTTCAACATGCATATTATAAGGATGTTGTATCCTTAAAAATGTTAATCAACTTTGTGTAACATTTTAAAATCATGACAACTTATAAAGTTACTGTCTTAACCAGTTAATTATAAATTTTTATTTACTATTGATTTAAACCGAGATCCTTATAGTGATTATAAATATTCTGTTATCCTTATTTAAGTTAGAAATAAAATCTAAAATCTAACTCAATCCATTGAGAATTTTAAAATGTTTTAAAAATATTGTTACATATCCCCTTAAATTAAATTTACTAAAATGCATATTTTACATAATTTAAAAAAATTTCTGTTGTGTTACAAAAAAAAATTCCAAGTTGGTATACAAAAAAAATTGCAAAGAAGAGGGAAACTGGAAAATATCATAGATTTTTCTATTTAATAACTGAGGGAAACTTATAGTCGAATGAAGCTTTATTTAAGTTGTGTATGAATTTTGGTTTGGTTCACATATATAAATAGTTGTTTTTCAGTATTCATATTCAGGATCAGAAAATAAATATATTTGCCAGAATTAAATATAATATATATCTAAGAAATAATTTCATTTACTATACATTTTTTTTACTTCTTTTATTTCAATGCATAGCAAGCAGTTTGTTGATATACTATTGTTGATATTTCTGTAGATTTTCTTTATATATACATATATAGATATGATTCCTTTAAAAGGAGGAGGTTAAATGAAAGATTTAAAAGATTACAAAAAAAGGATACAATACCACAATTGAATAAAGAAGATTTCCACAAAAGGAAAGCCAATAATAATATTAAGAAAATATATGTATATATATATATATGCATTTAAGTGAAAAAAGGAAAGAAAAGTAAAAATTAAGTCAAGGGAAATTTTTTTTAAAAGAAAATTGTTTGATGTCGTGGTGAGATTTTTTGTTTTCTTTCATATAAAGTTCATATAAAGTGGGTTACATTTTCTTATAAGAATTTTATTACAAAATAGGGTTAGGTACATGAAAATGTATTTTGAAACATTAGACGTTAGTGTCTAAATTTAAAAAGGATTCAGAATTGTCAATTTTCATTTGTACGAATTTGATTCAAATTAAACTTTAATAATTAATTCGGAGTTGGATTGTATGACGACATCTAAAGTAATTAGTAAAATAAGTTAGTTTATTAGGGAAATTTAGTTGTAATTTGTTTTGAAATTTCATGGTTTTTTTTATATTTCTTTCTTTAAATTTTGATTTAGAATTATAATTATAATTATATTGTGTCTGAAATACAAATCGAACCTAATTCAAAATGTCATTAAAATACAAATATTACATGTCATTTATTTATTACTATATAATTATTCACAATCACAGCATAACTAAAAAAGTATACAGTTGAAAAGACTACATAGTAAATTTTTTTGCGTTTGTTGACCGACAACTATAATCGTGTCCTGTTTTAAAATTTTCAATTTCACTAAGTTTAAATTATTTGTTAAAAATTATCCTCACTTCACTTTTACATTTTCCACCCTCTTTAAAAACTCTCCATATACCAATAAAATCCAACTAAACTAGATTGTAGCTAAGTTTTAATATGAACAATATTTACAAACTACTATATACTTGCATACATCAGCATTATACTATAGATACATGAATATAGTATATATTAAATAGATTTCTATTAAAAAATTCTATTCCCGTCGTTGACTTGCAGTCATGAGTGCATCGACTTGCAGCTGATTACCAGTATGGCATTTTTACTGAAAATTTGATGAAATTGAAGATAATTTTAATTTTTTTTTCATTCTTATATCGCACACCATACCATATTCTAATAACGAAATACTCTAAGTAAGTCGCGGCAAAGTATAATATTCTATTATAAAGGATACAGATAGTTAAAATATGGGCGGAAAGAAGGATGATGTAAAAAAAATTATAAAATAACCGGGCATTTGGTATGCTTATTTTACCGTGACATGAAAAAAGCTTAATTTTTTTTTTTTTTAGTACATAAATATTTTCACAGTTTGCTACAGTTATGCCAGAAACTATTATAGAAGTTATGTCGTCTTCATAGTTATTTTTGTTTTTGTCATTTTTGCTTCATAATATCTCGTCATCGAGAAAATCGTTAATGTTATGATGTATATAAGTGAGTCTATATATTATTAAACTAACCTACCCTACCTATTTTTTTGTTATTACAACCCATTCCCGGTGGAATTTTCTTCTAAAATGATATAACATTTTCATGGATGACAAGTAGAGTCTATAAAAATTATAACGTCGTCGTCTTTGGTATTAAAATAAAAAAAATAAAGAAGAAGAAAGAAATGAACAAAAATTGAGCAAATTTAGAATCGGTGAAAATAACTTTTATCATTTTCAATTTTTTTTTTAACTTTCTGTTTTGTTTATGGGAAATTCTAGGTGTTGTTAATTTTGAAATTAACAAAGATATGGAAAATATGTGTATAAGAAATTTTAAAGGGTTTGTTTATAGTTTTCTTTTGAATTTGTTTTTATGTATTTGCTAAAACAAAACCAGGGGACTTGCTCAAGCCAGCTATCTATTTCTAGGAGAAATGTTCGCTAAGCTTGAGGATATCGTTCCTTCCATCCCAAAATAAATTTTAGAATTTCTTCAAATTCTAAGTTTTGTTAAGGATCTTTAGAAAAATTAGGGTATCACAATAGGGACAATGCATTGATTTTTGAGACTCTACTTTAACTAGCGATGCAATCTATCTATTAATCTATCCATTTATATATTTGCTGTTTGTTAGTTTTTATTACCTGAATATCCTTTTAATAAGTAAGAGCATAGAACATTTATAATTTAGTATTCTAGTTCAATATTTATAATTTGAAGCGATGTACTTATAAATGATATAGCTAAGTGAAATTAAGTTTTTAACTAAACCTAGTTTAACTAAAATGGATTTACTTATTTAGTTAAATTAAGGCTAAGTTTTCATCAAATTTTTATTTTTTCATTAGATATTCAGTATACAATTTCAGAGAAGATTCAATTACCTTTATAAAACTTTCTACATATTATATTGTTCACCTATGAATTTAATGTGCAAAATTACTCAAATAAGAAAAATAATTTTCTACATGAAAAATTCTTATTACAAAATGAAAATAAATTATATATACATATATATTTTATGCATAATTTATATAAAATGATAAAAATCCGGTCTTGATTATTTAAATAATATTTTCAGTAGACCAAAAAAATACTAGAAAATTACCAAAAACATAAACACACAAATTTTGTTTTGTTTTAAAACTAAATTTTGATTAAATCTTTACAACTTTAAGAAGATTTTTTTGGCATTTATGTTTCAAATATTTGTTTAGGATTACAAAAAAAGGAGGACTATACTCATTATAAACTTTTTCATCCAATTTTTTTAAACAATTTTATTTTTCATAAAAAAAATTCTTTCGCCTGCATTTTGTTATTATTCAATGTGTTTATTGGTTTATTGATAAAAAAATGTGGCAAAAAAAAGGATGTAATAAAATTGTCTGCGGGAAATGCCACTTCATTTTCTTTAAACATTTTTTTTTTTTTTGTAGTTAGTTTTTGTTTTGGTTTTCCTTTTATTTTTGTTTAGCATTTTTTATTATTCAAGTTCGTTTTTTTTCCTTTTAAAGGACGTACACAAAAGATGCTTTTATTAGCTTTATTAGATAACTTTATGCTTGGCAATATTATATATAAATTCATAGAAAATGTGTATGAATAATTTGATAAAAAGGATAGAATAGCTATATTTTTTTTTTTTATTTCAGTAGTTTTTTACTTTTAGAAAAAATGTATGTTTTGCTCCAAGCTGCAGTTTTAGTGTATGATCCTTTCTATAAAACAAAAATACTTTTTTTTTTTACCTTTTTGTGTTTTGTAAAGCTAATTACTTGAAGTCGTAAAAAGTTAGTTTTCTTCTTTATGTGAAGTATATTATGATGTTTTATGATAAATTTTTTATTATTATTTTGAAAGTTCTTTATTTTTTTTGTGACTACATCTCAAAATGTAACAACAACAAAAAAACGATGTATAAAAGTGAAGATAAGAAAAATTTACTTGACGTTTGATAATTAGTTTAGAAATTTTTATGAATATAAATTATCTAAATTGAAATAATTAGAGGTTTCTTTTCCCTCTTAAATTTATTTTATGGATTTAAAAAAAAAAATTACAAGAAATTATATTATAGTTAAACTTGTAATTAAGTTAATTATTTTAAAATTATAATATAAACTGAATGTAGTTAATTAGATTATTTACCTTAGGAAAAAAGTAGATTGTTAGTATAGAACCTGATTTTTTTTTTTATAATTATATTGGTTACAAGTTTTCAAGGAAATTTTTACTAATTTTGGAAATATACATAAGATATTAATATGCAGATAAAAATTGTTATAAAAGTTTATTTTATAATTTTCCATTGTACTTTAATTTATTTTTACGGTTTCGTAAAAAATGTAGTTTTAAATATTGGAGTTAATGTTTTCATAGCTTAAAAACCTGTATCCTAATATTTTTTATCGTTACGTTGAATATAATGGAACAAAAATTTTCTCAAGAAAAATGAATTGGAACTATAAATTGTTATATATCCTGGTTAAAAGTTTCAAATTTTATTTGATATTTTAAGTAAAATTTATGGATGGGATTCGTAAAGCAAAATTTAATAAGTTGTCATATTTTGGCAAAGTCAATCACCGCAAAAATAAAAAGATCGGTTTTAGAATTTATCAATTTTTCGGTCCTTTATGTTTATACCAAATAAAAATTTGTCATGTATTAATTAATTAAATTTAAAAATTAAATGTTAAGCAATCGAAATTATAACTTATCTCAAAATATTTATAAATCTAGCTATTATATTTTTGCAAAGTTGCACAGAATTGTGCTATACCCTTGTTATATTATCCAATAATTTTTTACCTCATGTTCTATTTTATATTTTAAATATTTTAATAGCGCATTTACAAACAATGTTTACGACCTTATAAATTTAAATTCATATTTCTTTCATTTTTCATCTATGACCCATAAAAATCTAATGTAAATTTACTAAATTTGTGTTTTTTTTTTTTTTTGGGTTATATTTTCAGAAAAATTTCATTCAAAAACTATACATATGCATAATACATTTATTTAAGGGTTATTTGGTTTGTCATGAAGCCAATGCAACTATAAAATTTCATTATATGCTATAAAATGTTTTTAAAGAAGAAAATGTTACACTGTTTTTTTTTTTTTTTTTTTGTTAATATTTCTATATGTATTTTAACATCATTTTCCATCAGTTTTTACTATTTTTTCAAAAAAATAAATGCTTTTTTCATTTCTTTTGGAAAATTTGCTGATGACGAGTTGGTATATAATCTAGACAACAGATAAAATACTGAAAAGCATTGTTATAATCAAATTGCATACAAACAGATGAATAATAAAATAACATAAAAAAAAAATTATGTTAAAGAAATGAAAATTCTAGTGTGAACGGAAAATGAAAATCTATTTAATCGCTACTGAGTTTGAGTTTTTTTTTTTTTTTGGGGATTGCATTTGCTGCTAGTTTGGATATAACTAGAGAAAATGTAATATTATTTAATTGTTTTCAATATTCAAAAAAAAAATAATAATAATAATAAAATAAAATAATGAATATAATTAAAGATAAAATGTTACGAATTTAGTTATATGAACTGGGAATTATCTCATTTTATTAGATTAAAGAGGGGAAAACAAAAAAAAAAAATGTGATCATTTAATTTGCACATTTTTGTTATTATGAGAAAAAATAAATTTTAACATTTAATACGATTTACTTTGGGAAATTAACATGATTTATAAAGATAATTAAGTTTAATAGTAGTAGTTAAATCTTGAATTTCTTAAAATTGAATTTTTTTTTTTAAATAATGCATGATTGCAATATATTCAGTCATATAAAATTAATTGATTTTTTAAAAAATCAATAAAGTTTTTTAATACCAATCAGTAATTATAATTGTAAATTCTATAATTTTTTAAAATTAATTAGTAAAATTTTTATCTTAATGAAAATTTAATATGATACTTTAAAAAACATATTTAAATTACAATGGGAATATATTTTTATCTAACCTTCTTTACTACTAAATAGATATTTTGGGATCCTGGATCACTAAATCCTTTGTAGTTTTTACTCTATAGTTACTAAATAATTAAACAGTTTTTATTTACATAAATATCTATAGTCGACAGTAAAACTACACTTGTGTTTTTTTGTTTTTTTTTTGTCCTAGTACAAATTATTCATAAAATTTAATCGATTTAACTTCAATTTCAAAAATTTTCAATTTCTTTACTGAAACATTATTTTTAAAATAATCTCAAAAAATCTTTCTTTGTGATTAAATTTTATTAAGCTGTTAATCATCTAAATTGTTTTAATTGACTTTAATAGAATAGAAATGAAAGGGACATTGGCATTTTGCATCTAAATTACTTCATCAAATTAGTTTAAAAAGAAAAGCAAAAAAAAAAAAAAAAAAAATTAAAAAAAAAACTTTTCCATTTAACATTTAATATCATTACTAATTATCACAATTTATAATTAGTCGAAGGATATACGAAAATTTATATATAATAAAATTAAATTTTATTAAAGTTGGTCATATAGATTATTTTTAATTACTAAAATTATATTATATTTTTTTTTTTATTAAAAAAAAAGTCCTTTTTTTTTTGTTGTTTTGATTTTATTTATACAAATATACAACATGTTTTCTAATGGTGATAATATGATATGATATTTTTATATATCAAAAATAAAAAATAAAACGTATTTATTTGATATTATTAAATTTAGTTACAAAGTTAAATTGCATTTAATGTAAATAGAATTTTTAGTTTTTTTTTTAATATATATATTCCTTTAAGGATTATACATTAATGTTATAAACTTTTCTGTATATGTATAGTACGAGGGCAGATTGATAATTACGTGGACTACCTGTGACACAGGTAATGTACAGGTATGAAGTAGGTATTTTTTACCTCTAAAATCATTTACTGGGCTATATATAAAATTTCAAGTCGATATCTTATTTAATTTACGTGTAACAGTCTTTTGAACAACGTGTAACAGTCTTTTCAAGTCGATATCTTATTTAATTACGTGTAACAGTCTTTTGAACAAGTCAATCTCAGTGAATTTTTAAAAATGGATAAAAACGAATTTCGTGTGGATAAAAACGAATTTCATGTGTTGATAACAGGGCTGATTGATAATTACGTGGACTGACGTATTTTCGGTTTTTTTAAAATATTTTCAACATAGTTTTATCAAGATCCGAAATTCGTTTTTATCCATTTTTAAAAATTCACTGAAATTCACTTCTTTAAAAGACTATTACACGTAAATTAAATAAGATATCGACTTGAAATTTTATATATAGCTTAGTAAATGATTTTAGAGGTATAAAATACCTACTTCATACCTGTGCATTACCTGTATCACAGGTAGTCCACGTAATTATAAATCTGCCCTCGTACTATACATATACTTTTTAGGTTAATAAAATTTAACTATATATCAAATAACATACTAGAAAACAGATTTGAATTCATAATTTCTTCTCTTTTATGGTAAAATTTTTCATAAAACATGAAACATATTTTCCCAAAAAAGATTTCTTTTTGAAATAAAATAGATATGTTTTAGTTAAAATATTTTTATATATATGTACATATAAAATAAAATTACACTTATATCCTTAAGATGTTCAATTTAAGTTGTTGTTGTTGTTGGGAAATGAGCATGAAGAAAAATTTATTTACTAATTTTATCATATGACGATTCATTGTATTATGATTCTACGTGTCAAATACTAACATCACGTTGAAGTAAAACTAAAAAAATATATATATACTTATTTTTGTTTTATTCAATGCATTCATTTTTATGTATAGTAAGAGCATATGCTAACCATATCCGAGATATTTTCTATTTTAAGCTATTGAAATTAATATGTAAGAAAACTTCATACTAAAGATACGTATGTGTATATATATATTTTATGTAAAAACCGGGTTTTGTATTGTGACGTGTATTGAATTTATTATTAGAATCTAATCATAAAATTGAATTATATTATTGACCTCTTTCTTTATATACTTTTTCCTAAATTCAATTCAACTTAAATTAATCTTCAATGGACATATTCTTGTCAAACATTAAATGTCTATAATTTATTTAGTGTGGTGTAAGGATAATAGTACATTACATTTTCTTGTTGAAAAATACATAGTAGAATGATAATATAGAATTTCTGCAAATTTAATTCTTATCAATCATAGGCATCCCATACTAAAATGGTGCATCAATTTTCAAAGAAAAAACATAATCTTTCAAAAGTTTTAAAATCCCGAATGTTAAAGTTCTAATAGAATAGATGACCTGACTTTGGATGACGGATCAAATTATAATACACTATTGAAAACTTAAAAAAATTGAAGTCTTTACTATTTTATTCAATAATCAAATTTATTGAATTTTATCGAAGCATTCACTACAAAAATGAATGCTTCGATAAAATTCAATAAATTGAATTTTATCGAAGAATTCATTACAATTAAAAAAATAAAAAATACAAGTTATATCCTTCATAAATTATTAAAAAATATAAATATTATAATTTTTTTTTATTACATTTTTCCATTTTTGATTTTAATTAACGATCAAAAGTCACGAAATTTAAAGATTTTTTTTTGTTTATTTCAAATAAAATTTATATATTTTAGATTATATTTTTTATAATTTCTAATTCTTAATATATTTTTTGATATTTTTCCTTTTTGGAATATAAATTGCATTCATAATTTAAAATAAACAGAAAAATGAAAAATATAGTAGAAATGATTATATGAATTAATTTGAAAATATAAAATATGTTCTTTTGCACTGTTTATATATTAAAATTTTAAATTATATTCAACCAACTACCATTCTCTTAGTTTTATATAGAAAAATGTGTAAAATATCCAAAATAACTTATAGTTTTCTTTCTTATTTCACCAAAAAAAAAAAAAAAAAGGGAATACAAAATAATTCACCACATTTTCTCTGTCCATAAGATTAAAAAAATACAAAAAAAAAAAGAAAAATAAATAACTTAACTCGCAATGAAAATTGCATATAAAAATCGTGCACTTTATTAATTCTGTACAAAAAACGGACAAAAATAGTTTTAAAAGATGAAGGATTTTTTTTTTTCCGAGGGTTGATGGCTTTATATTGTTGGACTAAATATTATTTAGTTATGGGAATAAGTCAAGTCAATGCATTTGTAATTTATTTATTCTTCCCCTAAAAAGTATTTATATAAAAAAAAAAAATTATTTTATATTTAATTCAACAAAAAATAAAACTGTTAAGCTGGAAGAGAAATGAGTAAAAAGGACTACATAATTTGTATGCATCCATATAGTAGTTATATACCTTTTGATGATGATGAAAGAACCATATTTATGTACATTTATAATTAATGATAAAATGTTATTCAAGGTAGAATTATGAAAAAAAAATATTTCTAGTGTTTTTTTTTTATTAAATTATTTGAGGTTAAATGAACTTTCCAAAAAGTAAATAATTTTATTAGACTTTATTTATTTATTTTTTTTTAATTTAATAGAAATTTTAGTTAATTTTAGATTTAATATATGATTTAAAATTAGATTTGGGAATTTCAAGTAAGTACATTATATTATGTATGTAGTAATAAATAAAATAGCTTTAATTTGATTAAATTAATGGGAATATTAACAAAATTTTGAAGTTTAATTTGCAGATTTATGTATAAGACAACGTAATACGTATTTGGTAAATAATTCGGATCAAAGTATTAACTTTTATCAATATTTTTTTTTTTTTTACAAGAAATCCATTTATTCTTATAGAATTTCTAACAAGTTATAATTTTATAAAACAGTTTATGAGAAATTTAATTAAAAGTATAATTGCAATCTGGTTCAAAGGATTAAATTTAAATTCTATTTGATATTTATAAATATATATTTTTATTTTAATACTTGTTTATGAAATTTTCGTACTATAAATTTAATTGTGGTTGTAAAGAATATGTGTGTAAATAATATTATATTTAAAAATAAAATTTTATATTTGGGTAAAAAATTCGTCATAGTACCAGGGAAATTTTTTAAACAATTTAATATGATTTTTTAAACCGAGATACTCGTAGAAAATCGCAATGTTTTATTTGCATATTATGTCCTGTCGTTATAAATAAAAATTTTTTTTGAAAAATATATTAAATATTTTCCTTAACATAATTTTGGTTTTAATTTTATTGGAAAATCTATAAAAAGAATTTTCTACTTAAAAGCACTTATTTATTTACATTATAATATTTTTAATATTTAATATATACAAAATTTTAGAATTTTTTTTTTCATAGTTTTTCAAATTACAATTCTTTACATTAACTGATGTAATTTTTTAGATCCTCTTCTTATGCTATATTTATTATTTTCATACTATACGTTATATAAGAATAATAATAACAAAAAAAAAAACGTATTAAATCTTATTTTTATTTCAATTTTGAAAATATAAAAAAGCATATTTGAATCTCTAAAGTTATATAATACATATTTAGAGGTGAACGATTCTATTGAAGTATCATTTCATGTCATAATTTACCAAAATATCTGAAAAGAAATTTGACAAGGTTTCTGTTATATATTTTATTTAACATCGTTTTGTTTACAGAGATATTCATATGTTTAAGTTTAGACAGGATTTAAGTATTTACTTGATTTACGTGTTATCATCCGTAGAAAAGTATAAAACTTCTCAAAGTAAATTTTCTTAGATTTTCTTTGTAAAAAAAAGTTTTCACTTGGAAACTAAAATACATAATATAAAATTGTGTTATTTTTCTACGTTATTGCAATCTGTAGATATTTTTTTACCTATATTTTCTGATGTAACCCCTATAATCATATATTTGATTTGTGCCGCTCATATTAAATTCTTCTTAAACTTTTTTTGACTTATGATATTTGGTTATAAAATGCACTGTTTTTTATTTGTGCCTTTATATTTTTGACATATCTCCATATGTTTTTGCTGAATTTAGGATTGTGGGTGATATTTACTTAAATACCAACACTAGTATATAGATTTTTTTACGTGCTTGCATTTGTAACAATTGTTCATTTAAAAAAAAAGAAAAACGTATTTAGGTTTTTTTTCTTTCGATTATGCTACTATATAGTAATTTTATCAACTATGAATCTATATATCGTCTCTTTTTCTGAAATGCAAGATTTTTCTTTTACACTGTGGATACAATGAGATTTTTCCTCGACGAACTGGAAAATTTTCATTAAATTGGAATCGGTTAAATTGTCAGAATGGTATAGTTTTTTTTTTATCTATTTGAATGGGTTTTTCTCGTTTTTTATGTTAAGTATTTTTTTTAACTTGCTTTAAAAACGTTTAAAACGATTGAAATTTTTTAGTCATATCAAATTTAAATTGTGACTGAAGTAGAAAAAAGAAATGTGTGGTATATTTTTTGTGAGTGAATGTGTCTGAATCTTTAAGCTTATTTGATGGTGCAAACAGAAATTCGTTTAAAATAGTTTTTTTTTTTTTTAACTTTAGGGTGGTATATGGGATAAAAAATCGTGAAAAAAACATGTAAATACTTTTACCTAGTTGATTTGCAGATCTAATTTCCTTTATTGCATAAAACTTAAAATCCATGGATAATATCTATGACATTATATGAAAATACTTGAAAATTTATATACTGATTTACGAGTTACATTGTAAATTTTTCAATTTAAGGTTTTTTTTTTTGTTTAAATTTAAATCGTCTTGAAATTAGATGAGATAAGATGGTATTTATGTTAAGGTTCTTTTGTTGTTAATGATAAAAAGGAAAAGTTTAAATAATCTTAGGGGTTCTAGTTTTAGTAATTGACTATTATAATCATAGTTAGATTAGTTATATATAATAAATAATTTAAAGTCCTTAAACTTTCAAGGATATTTTCAAAATACTTTTGCAGGGAAATACCATAATTTAAAAAAAAAATATTTTAAAGAATATTTCAGCAAAATAAAAACCCTAAATAAAGGACTTCTGGGGGAAGTCTAATCTATATTTTTTTCTTTAAATATTGTGTTTGTTATTAATGTAAAACAATTTTGTCTAACCGTTAATGTAATTAACACTTTGGTAACTAATTACATTTCATTCCGTTTCCAATTTAATTCACACTATCTTTTTATCTTCATTAAAACATCCATAAAAGTTTTGTCGATTAAATTTTTGTATTTTGTTTTGGAAAACATTTTCTAATTGTTTTAATTATATTTTTCGTCATTGAATAAAATGTTTATTTTATTTTGTTAGAATACAAATTAGTTAATAAAAATAAAAGTTAGTAATTTGTTTTCAATTAAAGAGCAGGTGTCCATAATATTTATTTATACGTGTTGTTATATTTTTGGACAATTTAAATACACGAGTTTTTATTATAAAAATGTTTCAATAAAGTTAAATAAAAATAATGAATTATTTAGTATTTACTAACTTTTTGATAAAATACTAAAATAAATAGCATATTTTTATATTTAAATACTAAAATAAGATTAATTAAATTAATTAATATTAAGTAAAAAATTGATTGAGTATTATTTAAGGAAATATTTCTTTAATCTCATCTAATTGTTTCGTTTTTGATATTTTGCAAATAGATTTTTTTTACAAAACTGATGATCCTTAAAAAATTCCAAATTTATTAATGGTACATGTTTGTGTATCACTTATATTAAGTTTTTTTTTGTTCAGTTTCATATAAAGTTTGGTAACACAATTTAATATTTGATACAAAATTTAGAACCATTTTTAAAAAGAAATTTATTTGAAAGAAACCACGTAATAATTTTCATATTTTGACATTGATTTAAAAAGGACGAAACCAAAGTTTTTATTTAATATAAAATAAAAATATTGAAATTTTAACAAATTAAATAAGAATATTGGACAATAAAATACTCCTACAAGAAATATTCAACTTTTGATTAACCAATAAAAACTATTTAATATACAAAAAATTATAAATTTCTTTAATTTACCGAAAAAAAAATATCAAACTTTTAACAATTCCCTTAAGCAAATTTTTATGTAATATAATATAAATGAAAATTTTGGGTATTCAGTATTATAATTTTTATTACATATCATATATATATAAACTTTTTTTTAAAGGAAACCCAAATAAATTGGAACAAAAAAAAAAACTTTTATTGGTCCTTAATTTTTTTTTTTTGTATACCAAAGAAAATGGTTAAAAAAAAACTTGCTAAAATAAAATTAAGCCAATAAAAAAAAACCTTTTTCCGATATATCAAAATTATATAATAAGAACGAAACAAAAACGTTGATTTGAAATCCAAAAGTATGAACATTATTTTGGTACCCGGTTTTGTTGTTTTTTTTTTTTTTATGATAAGATATCTTATTATGATCCTTGATGTCTTATACAGTTTTCTATAATAAAAGTTACTGATATACAGTTTTAACAATTTTTTTAAAAGATTTTTTTTGTTATAGAAATTATTTTTAGTTTATGATTTAACTTAGCAAAAAAAATGAGCACAAGGAAAAAAAAAAAACAAAAAAGCTCTAAAATGCAAGGTCATTGCACATCAATGAAATGAATTTTTGTCCTTAACCAAGGACTATTTTTGAACTCTGTATATTATAGATTTTTATTAAAGAAATCTTCAATCCTGTTCACATTTATTTCATTTATGTTTGGATACAAAAAAAAATTGTTTTGGTATATAAAATGGTTAAAAATATAGTTATCCTTTTTTTTTTTTTGTGGTATATATGATCCCATAATAAAATATTATATAGTTTTATTGTAAAGTTTATTTCTTTTAAAGTTTTTTTTTTCTGTTTGGTTACTGGATGTTTCAAAATAGAACAACTGCACATGAAAATGCACCAGATAAGATATTGTTGGTATAATGGTAAACCTGTGAGAGTAATAATTCAAATATGGATTTGAAATAATTTATTATTATATAATTCTTTTTGTCTGAATGATTTTATCCCAAGAAAATAAGAAAGAAAAGAAAATTAAAAAAAATGAAATAGAGTTAATCTAATCGAAAAGGGGATTATCACCTGTTAATAAAAATTATAATAAATCTTTCAATCAAATATTTTAAATAGGAAATATTAGAATTATCTACTAAAGTTATTGATTTGGTCAAATTTATTAGATATGATGTTATATTTCACTATAACTTAATAGATATTTTAACATTTAATTTTAATTTTTACCGTGTCTCTTAATAGTTCCTCTATATTGTTTCTGGCGGTGGCTTAAGTGGTAGTGGACTAAGCTCTAGTGCAATGTTCAATTCCTATCCGAGATATCGATTTTCGTCTAAGTTTACTCAGTTCTAAATTAGTACTATAGTAATAAAATTGCAATAAAATGTAATTTAGGACTGGCAGAGATGCTTACGCTTGACACCATTTGCTAACAACAAATGTGTCACTAATAAAAAGGAATTATCTTGTTGCAATTAAAGTTTCTTAACTGTAATGAAATTTATAATTTGCAATCCATATAAATTTAGTAGGTTCAAATTACAATAGAACGCTATGAGAACCTTTAACGGAGGCCCAGGTTATCACGAGCTGTAGCGCCAAAGAGATATTCTTTCCGAAAAAAAAAGTAATCGTCATGGATTTTAATATTGCCGAGGTATAAAAAGTTTAAGCAATAGAAAATGCAAACGTTTAAGCAAGAGTATTTTCTTCAACTGCATGTAGGAAAAATTGTTTTATCTACAGTTACTAGCTTAAAAGTATAAGCATTACATTTACATTTCATTAATTTGTCCATTTAATTCGCACTATTTTATATATTGCACAAAATTGCAATTTTCGACATTGAGATTTTAGTGTAAAAAATCCGGAAGCAACACTGAACTAAGAAATGGAAATAGCGAGCAAATAATTGATTTATTTGCTTGTGGATGAAGATATGAAAGTTTTTTTTTGCTCAAATACGAATTTAGTATATTCTATATTTTTACAACAAAACTTTAATTGAAATTAATTTTTAATGACATTAAATCAGCATTAAATTTTTTTAATTTTTTTTTAAAAATTTTCCTTGTTTTCTGTAAAGACCTGAAGTTTCCAATTTTTGTGTGCAGTAATAGAAATAAATTATTTCCCGAAATGATAAACCTCTTAGAGTTTTGTTGTGATCGAAATGATCGAAATTAAAATAAAAACCATGTTTTATTTCAATAGAAAGAAATACACAGTTCAAAACATTAGAAATAAATCAAGAAGAAAATTGTAAAAGCAAATGGATTTCTTTTAACTAAAATCTTTTTTTAATATACCTGATAAACAAAATATAATATAATACAGAAAAAGGATATATCATCCGCCAAACCGCAATGTGCTTGTCTGTCATTTAAAAATATAAACATTTTTTTGGTAAACCATTTTGATTTTCTTTTATTTTTTGCAATTTTGTCTTTTAACTTTTTAAATATTTTATTAAAAATATTATATTAAAATTAAATTTTTTCTTCATATTTTACTGCTCATGGGATTCGCATTCATTTATATTTGAAATATATTTATTATTTTTTTGTTGCTACTGACTTGTAATATTTTTTGAAAATGACAAAAAAAAATAAAGGACTAGAAAGAATGCAATTTGAATTTAGTGATCCTTCTAGCAATTTTTTGATGGATGTATTTTGTTTATTTTTTAAATAAGTTGAAAGTGCTCAGTGAATTATAGTTAAATAAAGATTTACTAACTATAAATATCATTTTTACTGATGCCCGAAAGGAAAATATTTTCTTTAGAATGGTATTGTAAATTTAATGCAATATTTATGTTTTCTAATAAAATTATATGATTTTACATTTTTGTGTAAAGATTTGAAACATTTATTTAATGTTTAAAGACAAAAAAGAGGTGTTTTTAGAAACGGAGATACTACTATGATATTATAATGAGAAAAAAACATAATATTTTAATGGAAAATGATATTTTAATGGAAAATTAACTGATTTAGAAGTGCAATCTTTATAAATTAAAAGGTTTTACAAAACTAAATACAATGAACCGTTTTTAAGGACCACAAAATATTAGAACTTATATTCTAAACTGGTAATTTAGGGAAAATTAATTTTTATTCTAAAATTTCAAAGTATTTATTTTAGTAAATTACATATTTGGTTCGAAAAAGTTGTAATTTATAAATGTTAAACGGACATAAGACTTGTAAAATATCATAAACTTGGAGAATATTGTTCAGCTACCAATTCCAGTGTGTGCAATATAAAATTAATGTTTCCGAATATCAAGTTATTGCAATATCTTTGGATTAAATATATTTCTTATTGTTACACAATTTCCATAAAAATCCGGTTTTCGAATATTTTCCATAATTCCGGTTTCATTTCCTTTATAAGGACTATTGCCCTTCTAAGACGAACAAACTATTTATTATCCCTTGTTCAATTTATTTTATGGTCAATTTAAGAATTTGTTTAAAAGAATTTTTTTTTTTTTAATCATTTTAAGTGGAAAATTTATAAATACATCTATATTCCTTAAAGACATAACTTAAGTAATAGCACTTAAAAACTTTATGATGAACTTAAAAAAAATTTGTTCACCTCATAAAACTAAAACTATAAAAAAACTTTATTTATAATTTTTCTTTTTAAAAAAAAAACATATAAAAGCAAAAATGTTTGTTAGTAATCTTAACAATTTATATTAACAAAAACATATATTTTGAAAAAAAATAAAACTTTGACTATAATTTTAATTTCTTCTTCAAGTCCTTTTTTTTCTTCTTACATCTGTTTTTCTTTTTCTAAATCCGGTCCAACTATTTTCATGAAAAATCCTGATAAATAACTTATAAACAAAAGTTAAACAATCAAAGTCATTTGAAAAATAATTGCAAGTTTTTAATTTGTTATTTTTTTTTTCGTTCATCGCCAAACACCAACCAATACCATAAATAATTTTCAACTAATTAAAGGTGTTACTTTTGGGTAAAACTTGCCAATAACTATTTATAAACTGTGAATAAAAGGATTTAATTTTATCCGAAAAGGAAACAAAATGTGAAAATAACAAAAAAAATATATAAATTGTAGAAAATATAAAAATGTATAATAAATAAAAGTTAATTTTTCCTTTGGATATAATCTTATCCCCATTGCGTCAATAATTGTTATACTGTGAATGGTTGTAACAAAAACAATGAGAAATATTTGTAATCAACAGAAGAAGAGAATATGTTTTTACGCTTTATCATCCTTTTTTTCCAGGGGATGTGTAAATTTTTTTTGTTATAAAACGTACACACGATTTACAAAATCATTTTCTTTAATAATAAAAAGTTTTCTTGTTTTTTTTTTTTTCATATTTATAAAAGGATATAATGTATACATGAGTGTGAAAGGATATGGCAACATCATTTTTCATTGATCATAGTTTTTTTTTTTGTAAATTGTTGTGTAATGCAGGACTGTAGGTGCCTGATAGAAATTTTTAACATGTTTATTTTTCTTTTTTTTTTTTTAGAAAAAAATTTAAAAATTGTTAAAGTTTTTGAAAATGTGCTAATTTGATAGTCGATTTGATTGATTAACTATTGATAGGTTAGATTTGAGATTTTATGACAAAATGTGGCTTATTTAAATTGAGTGATTTTCTACGTTTTTTTCTTGATTTTGTAAATTGAAGCAAAATAAATTTTGATGAAAATATTTAGAATTATTTCTCAGTTTAAATTAGTTCATTTATGTTATGAAATTTCTGTGACTTAATAACATGATCTTATTACATACTTAAATGGGTTAAAATAGGGTTGTTAGATAATATCGTATTTTGGAACTTCATAGAGTAAAAAATATTTGACAATATACCATTTCGTCATACCATTTTTTCTGTAAACCATTATTTCAAATTATAAGCGCCAATTATTCTGTCGGTTATTCCAAATTTTTCATAAACGGTTGAAAAATTTGGAATAACCGACAGAAACTATTAATTTTAGTTTTGTTATTCTGACAAAACCCTAAAAAATTTTCTTTAACTTAAATTAATTTGTAATAAATAAAACTTACATTCACATAAAATACTAGAAAAATTAATGGTAGAAAGATTAGTTGAAAATAACAAAGTAAAAGATTTAATCCTTTAAGTTTTAAGATCTTACTTTAAATTCACTTTGTATGTCTTTTAGTTAAAAAAGATTTATTTAATTTTTTCTTATGTTTTATTTGAAACAAAAAAAAAAAAACTAAATAATTTAGATTGACACCAGATGGTTGCATTATTAACTGCAATAATAAAATAAAAAAAATAAGAAAATTTGATCATAAAAGAAGAAAAAAGAAAACATAAAAAGAAAACTAAATTAATATAAAAGTTTTACCAATTCTAAACATACAATAATCATTTCTGTATGATATTGCTACAGAAAACGAATATGTATCTATATTTTTGAAATTTTATAAAAATATTATTCTTGGGAACAATAATATATTTTCTGCATTACAATATAAATAAAATAATACAAAAAAAAACTTTGAAAATAAGAATTTATTTTTCTGCTTATCATTGCAATATGCAAATTAAATTATCAAAATAAATGCAAAATTTATAAACGAAATTTTTAAATGCTTTTATAAATATAATTTGAATAAGAAATTTAAACTTAAATGAAATGAATTAGTTAAACTTTATAAAATTACATTAAACATAGTTGATGAATTTTAAAATGCATAATGATCGGCTTTATTAAATCTCCCTAGATACATCTCAAAATTTATACTTTTGAGAAATTTAAAAACGAGGCAATTTTCTTTTAACATTTTCTATCAAAACAATACTATTTTGTAAAAGTCAACTACTTTTTTCCGAAATTGGAATTTGGTTTAAGGAACTAATATTTCTAATTCTGCAAAAAATTTTTTTAAAAAAAAAAAAAGCTTAATTTTGGAAAACAGTAGTTGACTTTTACAAAATAGTATTGTTTTGATAACAAATGTTAAAGGAAAATTGCCCCGTTTTCAAAGATTTTCAGGAATTTGATTTAACGAACTATTTTTTAAAATCAAATTGGTACAATTGGTACAATTTTAACTATTATTGGATGAAATATTATAGTACCATTTACGTACTGAATGGTAAATTTACGTATTGAAACCATCGTTTATTCGCCAGAATTCATAGTTTTTCTATGTTGAAAATTTTGCATTAATTATTGCAATTAATTTAATGGTAAAGCATTTTTGAAAATTTCGTATTCGTGTTATACCGTTCTGACTATATGTCAAGATTACCGGAAAATACGATTATTGATCCAGTCAAATATCGAAAACAAAGAGTTTGTCTGAATTGAAATATATTTAAAATGCAAATAATTTCTTAAAAATAATATTTTCTTTTTCCCACTTTAATTTATTCCTGTAATAAAAATGATATTTTGACATGACAAATTATAAACGAATAATAAATCAAAATATGTTTATCTTTTACAAGTTTAGTTTGGTTTTTTTTTTTTTTGGTTCAATAAAATGATTTTCATTGAATATTCTATTAACCAGCGATTTGAATTATTCATAAGAATAGACAATTATAAAGGAAAATTATTTTTCTTTACATCAGGAAAAAAAAAACAATTTTCTTTGTGCTATTATTTAAAAATTATGAAAGTATAAAAAAAAATAGCCTTAAGGATATGTCTTACATTAATGATAGATAAGACGATATGTTAAAAGTTGTATTGTTGTAGAAATTAATGGACTTGTTGAAGAATTTACTTTGAATTTGAGATTTTAGACGGATAAGAAAATTATGTTGTACAATACTATCCTTATTCTTAACATTAAGTTTAAATAGGTCTATCATTTTTTTTTCTCGTTTTTAGAATTACTGATCTCATAATTATAGCTAAGGAAAGCATAAATTGATTTAATTTTATTCAAAAAATTCTTGAATCCCTAATTCAAGCATAAATTATGTCTACTTAACGTCATTCAAATATTTGATTATTAATTTCATTTACTACTTTTAAAACATAATTTAATAAGTTTCTTTATAAATCTATTAAAAAATACAAAATTTTTTTGTATTATTTAAATAAAGTATTAAGTATGAAATATCTTGTGTCACTAGATAATTCTTAGAAATTCAATAAACTATATTTAATTTTTAAAAATATCTTTATCCTTTTTTATTTAGTTAATTTTCTAAAGTTAAAAAAGTTCCGAGGTTAATAAACCGTTTAGTAAATTACTCTTTCATATAATATCCTTTTAAGCCACTTTGTGAATAAGATTAACTTTCATATATATATATATATATATACATGCAACATAATAATATATACTACTATGCTTTTACAATATGTATATATCTTTTTAAACATTTTTTGCTGTTGTTGTTATATTTATTTTTGAGTTTTAAGTAAAATATCTTTTAAAATGTAAAAATATATCCTTTTTTTAACAAATATCTATTTATATAACTTTTAAGCTGGTTTACTATTACAGGTTATATACAAAGGTAGAGTGTTTGTGTCTAAATTATCCATTTTGTTGCAGTTCTTTTAGTATATAAATGTTAAGGGATCTCAAGGGCGACAGACATAGAAACGATATATTGCACATTTACAAAAACAAAAAATATTTTTAACGGAATGTAAGGAATATTAATTGAAGATTTTTTTTTGTATTTTTCGTTGTTTTTTTTTTTTTTTGGGAAATATCAAAAATGAAAATTTTCTACAGACAAACTTTTCCTATTTTGAGGAAAAAGTTATTTTGAAAATAGCAACATTTATGCAATATCCTTTTTAAATATTTATAAATATATATATATATATATATATATACATATACTGTTTGAAACATTAAAGGCTTTATACATAACGTATACAAGGTGAATGAAGTCATTAGATAAAAAGTTTTTTTGTATATGAAAATTGTAATTATAATAGTTTTAAAAAAAAATATTTTACATATTTATAGACATTTTTTAACTACGAGGATCGTTTTAATTTGACTCGAGCAGCTATGAAAAATATATAGATAATTAAAATGGAATATTTCATAATTTTTGTGTTGTTACTTCTGTTTTCTTACCTACTGCTCTCGGTTAATAATTTACAATTTTCCTTATTCCTGTCATCATAGCATTAAGCTTTCTAATAAACCGAATCATATTGACTATTAATCGAACATTATTGTCTATTAAACCCAATATTACAATATTATGGTAAATCTGATCACAGTGTTTATGAATAAGACCTTTTTATTTTATCAACTACTATTTTAATATATTTTATAGGACATACTATACAAAATGAAATTAATATTCTTGTTTTTATGTGATACAATAAAAGAATTAATTGCAGATTTGTCGAACCATAAAAAAAAAATAATTCATGATTTGACGAAGGAAATATTTTTGCTAAAAAATAGAATTCTCGTCTCCCGATCGACATTTATGTTCTTACAATTTACCTTGATTTAAATTAAAAATAAGAATCAAATATCAATTCACTAACTAAACCTAGTTAACTATTTTGTATCAAGTCTCGTACAAACCTGGAATTTTATTTCTGCATTATATAATATGGAAAACAAAATTAAAAACATGATATTTTTTTTTGTAAATTTTCTTTATTTTTCTGGTGAATTAAGTTAATTAAATCGTACATTAATTTTCTAATGAAGAGGAAAATTTGTATATTTTGTATGTTTTTAAAGATGTTTACTTTGTTTATAGTGTTTATCCTTTTTGTACAATCTATTTAAGCTTATAAGAAGGAGTTATTTTCTGTATATTAAAAAAAATAATCATATTACAGTTTTTTGTATGTTAACAAAGATATTATTTGTGTATACATAAAATACAAAACATAGAAAATGAACTGATGAACTTTCGCGGTTTTTTGCCAACAAGAAATATGTTTTTTTTCTTTGTAATTATAAGATCAACTTCTTATTTTGTGAAAAAAAACACAGATAATTAATTAAATAATTCGTGTAAAGTAGATCTTTATAAGGAATTTAGAAGATTTATGAAACTAGTAATTAAAAGGGTTTTTTGGTTGTTACGTTTAAATAACATTGTTATTCGATATAATCACATTGGCGAATTAAACTGTAATTTTGTATTTATACTTAAACTTTATTTTTATAAATATTAAATTCTCATTTCCACGAATTCAAATGTTCGTTTTTTAAAAGTTTACTCTTTCAATAAAATGTTAAGAAATAATTATTTAATTAGTTTTTCGATGCGATGAAATAAGAGCCACGCGAAATAACTCCATATGGCATTATTTCACTTTCCGATAGCGAAATAAGTTTATAATTTGATTGTGGCCTTATTTCGGTTTCCGAAAGTGGCTACTCAATTGATTAATGCCATAAAATAAAGTGAATAAAATGAATTAATACTACATAAAAGTCAATTTTGAAAAGTCAATGCCATTAATTCCCTTTCGGAACGCAAAATAAACTCACAATCGAATTATGACTTTATTTCGATTTCCGAAACTGAAATAATGCCATATGGCGTTATTTCGCTTGGTTTTTATTTTATGGCACATACTTATTAGTTAAAATATATTAGATTTAACAAATGTACGTACACATCTTATACTCTTGTCTGTCGATTAAGTCTATTCCTTGGTGCTATATTGCTTCTTAATCTAATACATATTTATTCAAAAACAACTCATGTCATATGTAAATGTAGTCACTATATTCGAGCCAAAGAATATGCAAATTATTTGATTTTGTTTGTTAAAATGATTAACACATTAAAATGATTATCACTTCAATTTCCTTGAAGTATGCAATAAAATTTCTATTGAAGCCTTTAATCATTATCACATCTTACCGAAGCTATGTGACTTTTTCAAAATTTTACAGAAAACGCATAAAAATTAGATTATTTTTTGTATTATGTATATTGTTTATTTTTGTGCAGTTTGTGCCATAAGTACACCTATTTTAGAGCACGGTTTCTAATTTTGATTCTAAATTTACAGCGGTCGTTACAAAATCACTGGGAACAGAATATATATTGATAACATGATAAATATATCCTCTAAATTTTTTTGTAGTTAGAATGAGAAAGAGAGCCAAAACATGCTAACTTATCTAAACTATTAGTTTATTATAAAAAGTGATATTGTCGCTTAATACATTTTCGATATCGATTATAGTAATTTTCTGTATTTTTTTTTTTTCATTTTTATATTTCACAATTCTCCAAATAGTCTATAATAACATTCGTATCCTCAATATTTTTCCTAAGTCTATTATTAATTTACTATTTCATGATATACCTAATTTTTGTTAGGTTTTTGATCCCAAATTCGTTTGTCATAAAGTTCTTTAATATTTGTTATACGATATTTATATGAAATGTTCAAGAATTCTTTATGAGTTTCTTACCTTTTATTATTAATAAATTTCTTTGAATAAAGTTTAGCCGGAAAAATAGTATTAAAATGAAATTGCAAATTACATCTAAAATAAAATATATATAAAAAAAAATGATGGTATATAATTAAAACAGTTGGCACACAATTGATTAATTTAACGACTGTCGCGTGTATTTTTAATTATAAGATACTACCCTCTAATAAGGCCGGAAAATTTATAATAATTTTAAAAGTAGTAATTCTTTTTTTTGATATATCTATATTTTTTTATTCACATAAAAAAGGATCTTGTATTGTTTTTAATAAAAATAAAATTTTAGATGGTATAATCATAAAAATAAAAGTAAGAATTAAAAATATTATAGGTCATTTTTTTACTACGAAGTAAATTTTCTTTTAATATTTAGATTTTATGTATATATATACTAATAAAAATTTTTTATGTAATATAATATTAGAATTGATTAATTAGACAATTTTAGATATGATATTTATTCGAAATTTTTTTTTTTAATTATGTATTTAAAATAAAACTATCATATTTAATAAATTTTAACTAATTATATTTTAATTATTTTTCTTTCTAGTATTAAGTAAAGGCCAAGGTGAAACTTGTAGATATCGTTTTCTTGGTAAATATGGTGGCTATTGTTGGTTAGTAACTCAAGCTACAGTTGTCTATGAAAAACAAAAACCACAAAGTGTTGTTTGTGTTAATTATGTTATTAGGTAAGTCAAATATATATTTATATTTCTATATTTTAATAATAAAAAATAATAATAATCTAATAAAATTCTATTTTACGACTTCATTTCAAAAATTAAAATTTTTTTTTATAGAATAATTAAAATTGCTCGTTTAAAATTAAAGTAGGGAATATTAATTAATACATATATTAAGTTCTAGAACGTACAGTTCAAAAATATTTTTTTATCTCAATATTACATACTTAAATATAATTCTTAATCATAGCCGTTATCAAAATGTAAATCGTAAATTTTCTGGTAATTTTCAGACTAGCAATAAAAATTCCAATTCAAAACGTATTTTTTTTTATTAGCTGTAACCCAACGAAAAAAAGTTTATATGACTTGCTTTTTTTTTTTTTTGCGTGAATTTTAGGCAAAAAAAAAATCATATGAAACAATTTTTATTACTTGGATTTTTTTTTATATGTTTAATTTTAACGACAATTTTTAAAAGATTCTATAGCATGTAATAAAATCAAAGGACATAAATGGTTTAATCATTAAATAAAAATTGGAGAAAAAAAAAATCAAATTTTTTTTATGTAAAGTAAACAAGTTTGGAATAATAACTTTCGCGTTTAATTAAAAAATACTTGAATTATATGAAAATTGTCATGTGTCCTGTTTAACAGACAAAAACAAAATAACAAATTTAAGGATAACTTGTTCAACATTACTTATACCATAAAATGTTAGTGAAGTGAATGACAAAAAAAAAAAAAAAAAAATTAGAAACTTTTAGGGATTATTTGCAACAGTTAAGTCATAAAATATTTAATTAGATTTTGCTTCTAACCAAAGTCAAGAGTTACAACACAAAAAAAAAAGGATATTCGTTTTTTTTTACTCCTGTGAATGCATTATATATATATATATACGTATATATTGTCCAGTGGGAAATGTTCTACATAAAAATGCATTTTTCGAAAAGTACTTAAAACTTTTGAAAAGTGTGATGAGAAAATGAAGTAAATTATTTACTACAAGAGATATATATTTTTTGAAGTGGTACATAATATATATATATTTATTTTTAATGTTTTGATATAGAAAAAATTGTCCATTAACCTGGAAAATTTTCAATCTCAAAGAATACATAAAAATAATTGAATTGTTGATATTAATTTTTAGATATGAGTCTCAGTAACAAAATTAAATTGTCTAAAATAAAGTTAGTTATCAATCAAAATTAATTTATGAGCAATTTCTTACCAAATATGCAATGATAATATATTTAGAAAATATAGTAATTTTAAAGTTTAGTGTTTTTTTCAAACAAAAATCGTAAATTTATTAAATGTTTTCTGAAGAAATTTAAAAGACATTCTCAATTTATGCAATCTTATACCTATGTTAATTTTTCAAATATTTATAATTAATTTAATTGAAAGAAATTAGCACAAATTTCAATAAAATCTTAAATTACTTCTTTAATTATGTAAATTTTTAATTGAATTAAGATAACAAAAAATTCTGATTTTTCCTTTCAGAAAATTCCCTTAGCATAAAATTCGTTTATTTAACTTTTAAAATTATATTTTTTATCGCAACCTTTAAAGCTTTTTAAATAATTACAATTCACCCTCAGTTGAAGTCTCCGCTCCCCCCAAAAAAAAATTAATGTGAAATATATCCTTTTTTTCCTACAAAAGTAATCAAATAGATAAAAATAGATTTCCGCCAGCTAAAAACGAAATTATTTATTTAAAAAGTTCAATCGATCATCATCAGTGTTAAAAGCTTTTAACTTTTTTTTCATATACATAGGTATATATATTTTATATAATATATAACCTTATTATATTTTCTACCTTATTTCACTAAATTATAATAAATATCCTGTAAAAAAAAATTTAACTTTAGGTAAGATAATAAAAATTTAAAACATGATGAAGATTCTGATAAGAAAAAAAAAAGTTATAATTTTTTTTTAAAGAAGTATAAAAAAAAAAAATTAGATACTTTTTATTTTATGTCACGGCCAAAGTAGTGATGAGTAATTTCCTGCCTTAAATTTCTAATTAAAGGAATTTTTTAAATAATCCAATTAATTGTTATGCTACTAATCAAATTAAACTTTTAATTAAAAACCACTATTAATTTACATTCATTTTAGAGTCAAAATTTTCTGGTTGTTTTTGCTATTGACATAAATTCCATGTTTTTGTAAATGAACCTATAAAAAATTCTTCTTCTTTAAAAAAACAAAAAACGTAAAGCATATAAATTGGTTTGTAAATATTTCGGCATAAACAAAGTTATATTTACCATTAACCATCAGTGCAAAATGTTTATTTACTTCACGTGAATTTTCTTCTCCATTTTTTTTTTTTTTTATAGAGAAACAAATTTTCGTTCTTATTTTTCTTCCTTTTTATTTTTTTTTATGTCTAAAAAAAAAAAATTTTTTAAGGTATATAAAATATTTTCACGGAATTATAAAACAGTCGTAAATTTATATCATCCTTTTTTAGAATAATATTTTAAAATTACTTTTAAAAATTTGATTGGAAAACAGAGCAAAAAAATTGTGTGCTAAATAATATTTAAAGGTGAGAAAATTAATTTGAATTGAAAATGAGCCTTTATGAAAAACACTTTAAATATTAAATATCCTTACATAAGCATTTATTAATTTACTATACAATAATTATTAGGACATTATTTTTAAAATGTCATTACTTATATCCAATACATATTGGAAATTGAAAATTATTGTCGAATCACATCACCTCCTAAATCATACCTAGTACTCGGAAACTAAATTATATAATTGATATCGACTAATTGGAGTGTGTGCTAAAATTGTTATAGATAAGTGATATCAACATTTAAAAGTCGCACCACTTGTATTTATTTATTGTCATTTGAAGTTTTAAGTTTGTCAAACTATATAGTTTTTAAATTCATTATTCTAAGGGGGGTTTGGATTTAAAACTAAGTAAAGATTTAATATTTTTATGTTTTGCAATCGGCAATACTAAAAATCCTTGTAACTAAAAATTTTTTGCATTAAATCCTAACTTGAATCTAGTTACGTAATTTGGCCGTGAGTCACCAATTTTCCTATATAGTGCCGGTACAATTTCAAAATATTACATTTTGGGTACTAAACTGTACCAGTTTCCTAAACTCTCCAATTTGGATTTTTACTCTACAATTTGGAGTTTTTTTTATTTCCACTTTTATGAAAATACCACGCTTCAGTTGTATCATTTTTCCAAGTTGGAAAATCATTAAAATTTAAATTTATTACAAAATTTTAAACATTTTATTCAGTATTTATATAGGAATACTGAAAAGTGGTACGATTAAGGCAACTCTCTCCTATATGGTATTATTGTAAATAGTAAAATCAAAGAGAATCCTACGAAAGGACTACATTGAATTAAAAAATATTAACTTATAAGGTTTCAAAATGCAAAATAAATTTCTGATTTGCTTTTTTTTGTGTTTAGCTAAAATTCTTGTTAGTCATTTGGAAATATATTATGTAATTGTTTCTCCCCGAAGTATCCTTTTTTTTTGTGTTGTAACGTATTTTTTTTTGTATACATACATACACCCACATTAAATTTTAATATAAATATGATGTTCTAATAAACTCGTAAAAACATAAACATACAAAAAAAACAACATTTCTATTGTTCGCATGCTGGTTTCCAATGAACTAAAACAGATTTGCAAATGACATTAATCACTTGAGAATTGATATATCCTTTGACTACATATTTAACATGTTTTTTTTTTTTATTATAATTCTTTTATTTTGTTATTTTTTGAAAACAAGTAAATATTTTTGTCAACTTCAATAAAATATTAGAATGCACAATCATAAAATATTTTGTCAGAGATTTATGATTTTGACATATTATGAAAAGTACAACATAAAAAAAAAATATAAACAATATTTTTCTTTTCAAAATTTATGTAGTTTTTAAGTCAGTTGTGTTGCTTAATATATACATACGTCATTTTTGTAATATTTCCTAAGAAAATATTACCCAAATAAAACTTTTTTAAGATTAATTTTAGGAGATTATTAAAAATTATTAGAACCCTTCTTTTTGTTTCTTTTTTTTTTTTGGGAACAGCTGAATTCCTTTCATTAGATTAAAAAATTAATAAATATTTTCTATCTGACTAAATTATTGCTTCTTTGCTCAGAATGTTGCAAATTTTAAAATTTAATTTATCATCAGATTATAATAATTTAATTTATTTTATTATTTACTTTTTATATTTGTAGAATAATTTTCTAATTTCATAATTTTTATTACAATTTTTTTTTTATCAATTTCATAGTACATTACAGATTATTTATGGCTAAATTAATAAAATTCTGAATGTATAGGTGAATGTATAGTAATATTATCCTTTAACAAGCTATAATTAAATTTAAATTGTTTTTTTGTTATATTTTGACATTAAAAAATTAAGTCTTTCGAAATTGTTAGGATTCATTTATCCTTTTTACCTGAAATAATATAAAATTTTATTATCGTGAATACCTTTTATTTAACATTCTTTTTTTTTCAGTAAAAAGGTAAGTACTTATTTTTTTTTTTATTAATTCATTAAGAGAAAAAAAAAACTTTCAACGAGCAATTTTAATTAAAAATTCTAATAAGAAAATTATATATTTATTAATTTTTTATTATACAAATTAAAATTTGTATCTAAATATTTTTTTTTGAAATGAAAGAATATAAAAAATGAAAATTTATTATTAAATTTGTCAGTTATTGTGAAAAATGTTTTATTAAGTATATTACAATTTCAGTAAAATAATATATAACTAAATATAAATTTTGAATAATATTAAAAGATAAAAAATAATACGAATAACAAAAAGTGATTTGCAAAAATTAATATGTATATAGAAAAGGATCAAAATAATAAATAAGAATATTAGCATAATATCTGTTAGTACACGTGTACTTCTGCGGTTTTTTTTTTTCGAAATATATAGTTTTCTATATTTAAGTTTTCAGTGGTAGAAATTTAAGTTTTTTAATGGTTTACAATAAATGTTTCGTTATTTTAAGAAATATTTTTAATACTTTATATAAAACAGAATAATTGAATTGAAATTATATAATTCGTTTACAAAATATGTAAATTACTATGTTTCTTACATGTAATATAGTATTTCAGAAATAAAATTAATTTATATATTTTATAAACAGATTAAAAGATAATAATTACGTAATTTATGAATAATTGTCAGCAAAATTAAGGTAATTTTATAAGTAGTTTTACATTTACTTTACTTATATTTGGTGACAACTAGTAAATGTTCTAGCAGGATAATAATTTACTATATTTACTAGATTATAACTACTTATATAAATTACTTTTTACTTTGTTGCAAATATTAATATGGTACTCTATAAAATCACTCGATAAATTTATAATTGACTTTGTAGCAAAAGTATGATATTTTAATAAAAAGATCTGATTGGACAGCTGTCATCATTATTATTTGAATAACAGATAGGCGGATCTATAATGTTCATTTATCATTCTAATTAGTAATTTTCTATAAAAAACTCGAAAAGTCAAATTGGCTATGTACCTACCTTACTTGTAGAGACCTACAATCTAAAAAATTTTTTTTAGAGTGTAGGTTTGTGATTACAAATTAAAAAAAAAATAGTAATTTTCTGTAAAAATCTCGAAAATTCAAATTGGCTATGTACTTATGCTACTTGTAAAAGCTTATATGTACTCTAAAAAAAATTGTTTGCGATTACAAATTAAAAAATTAATTAAAAATATACCTTAATTATATCAGAGATTTAAATTTTTGGGAAAATTTAATTTGGTAATTTCCGGCTTCAATCAAGCACCTGGTATAGAAAAAAAGTTTAATTACTTATTTCCTCTCATCAGTATAAATTAATTAATTTTTTTTTTCACACTAACACTAGTTTGTCTGTTACGAAATAAAATAAATAAAACTTAAACGAAAATTATTGCGCAATAAAACACAAAATTTTTATTTTTTTTTATATAAATTTACAAGTGTTTTTATGAATAGAAAGCTTAATCGAAACACGTGATTTGTAAAAAAAAATATATATAAAGCTTTGCAATAATGTGCAATTCTCTCTCAAATCATAAAATTTTATTATTACTGCATTTTAAAAATATATTAAAACATTTTAATAGAAATAAATATTATCTATAAAAATGTTATTTATTATAACACATACGTTTTTGTTGACGTTTTTTTTTTATGTTCTGATTTTTAACCATGACCTAACTCACAGAACGATAATGTAGTATAGGTTTAAAATTTTGCACGCATTTTATAATTATTTGTAATTTTTTTGCATCGAAAATATAATAAGTTTTATTATAGGCGCCTCTAGCAAATATTTTTATTAATATTATGTTGTTGTTTTTTTTTTTTTGAATTTGACGAACATAATTGATTTCATTTTCAAGTTTTAAATTAAAAGATAATTTAAAAGTTCAAAACAATTTATAAACTCATGACACCAAAAAACAACAACATAATATTAGTTTTGTATATTGCATTTAAACGATTCTTTTAAAGTTGATCCAAAATATACTTATTGTCACTTGCCAAGTTTTTTTTTTCTTTGACAACGATTCCAAATTCTTTAATTTAGTAAATATAACTATAAAAATATTATTATAAAATATCTTTAAAATGAAATTATTATTTTAAAATTTAAATGATTGTATATTTATTTATCATTTTATTAATAATGTTTTATTATTAAACTGAAAAATTATAAATTAATTTCAATTAAATTTTGATTGAATTGGTTGCGAAAAATCAGTTTATTTAATTTTTATATTTTAAAAACAAAAAAAACACAATTTTTTTTATTAGTTAAATCTTTGAATTTAATTTAAATTTTTGCGAATATTAGAAAATTAAATAATTTTAAATTACTGATATTATTGTATGCAAAATTTTATAAATCTATGTAAAATTTATTAATTTAAGAGACCAGTATAAACACTTCAGTTTTAAAATATAAATTTTGAAATAATTTCCATTTAATTTTCATTTCAGAATTGAGTAAATTAATTTGTCTTTTATATGATTAAACTAGAAAATATATTATGATCCTTGATTAAAATTTATGTTGTTATTTATGAAAATTACATAAACATTTACAAAATTAACTAACCAAAAATTATATAAAATTTTATAATATTAATTTTACCCTTTCACAATATATAATATATTTACCCAAGGCTTTTCATTTTACAGAAAACTTATAATATATTTTCGGGGTTGCGGTTAAACAGTTAAATGTCCTTTACATGAATTTTAAAAAAATTATTTAATTTTATCTAAACTAAACTAATGAAATTTTTTTTATATTTATCTTTAAAAAATAAAATCTTGTAAATTAATTGTGCAGAAAAAAATTTACATAATATACTTGACATGCATTCTAATAATACTATAAAGAAAATTACATGAAAATTATTATATTTTTAGACTATTAGTTTCTATTACAATGTTCAAGGTTTTTTTTTCTTATTTCTACGTTTTATTAATAGTTTTTAAATATATTTTATTATTATCCTTAAAAAAAAGATTATATTTCTTAAGTTTATGTTGTAATTTTATTGAGTTTTCATCTGGCAGATGTTTATTTTGACATTTCGTACAAATAATATTAATATTTTTTGCACTATAGATGACAATTTTTGCTACATACTAAAATTCCTAACTAATATGTAAATCATAGTTTGGCATTTATTAGTAATCCATTAATATTTTACAAGCGATGCTCATCATACGATTTGATAATTAGTTAACATTAGATTTATTACACTATAAAAATTATTCTAACAAGATATTTAATGTTAATAATAAATATTTGAATAATGTAAATAAAATTTGAAAACCATATGTATTACCCTAAATATATGTAGTGTGCTCTGTGACATCTAGTAGGTACTAGATTGGTTTCCAGTCAGAGAAATCGATGTTGGTCTAATTTTACTCAACTTTAAATCAGTATCAGTAATCAAATATGGTAAAATGTAATTTTAAGATTGGAGAAAAATTGTTGAAGCAATTTAAAAGGATTGAGTCAATTAAAAGGAAACGGGATTCAGAATTTAATTAAAATTGTAATAAAAATGTTAAGAAACTTCATGATAATTCTGTAAAGATAACCTAGTGGGTGAACAATGATTTTTTCAATAATTAAAAATTTTATTTTGTGATGTCGATATTAAATTAAGATGTAATAATTATATTACATCTAAATTTAATATAGACATCACAAAATAAAATTGTATTTTTTTTTTTTTTTGCAAATTATTGCGATTACATAGTTGTCTATTTAATTTGACAGTTAAATAAGCATAAAACGTGCCATTTGTTGCACTTGAATAGTGCAATTCGAATTGTAAAAAAATATTCTTGGCCTCCAGGGTAGAATGTTTTTATAATTTATTTTTTTAAATAACGATTATTTTCATGCGTAAATACAAATAAATATTTCCATATTTGCAAAATTATTATCTACATGTTTATTTTATTATTAACATTGAATTACTTGTTAGAATAATTATTTGAATGTAATAAATCTAATGTTAACTCATTATCAAAACATGTGATGTGAATCGGTTGGAAAAAAAAATTGTTACTAATAAATTCCAAAATATAATTTACAGATAATTAGAATTTTTAGAATGTAGCAAAAAATGTCATTAATAATGGAAAAATATTAATAGTAATTGTACTAAATGTCAAAATGACAATCTTTTTTTGTGCAGACAGATCATTTTTGACATATTAGACTTAATTGTCACAAATGGTTTATAATTACCCTTAAACTAAATATTTCAAATTATTATATTAAATTTTTTTTTTTATTAATTCCGAAAGTACTATAAAGTAAATAAACTGAAATGTTATTATTTAATTATTAAATAAATTTTAGGAACTAATTTTCGGTTATCATACTTTACAACTAAATTACTATTTTTTTGCCTGTCAAATTAGTATTTTTCAGAATACATAATTAAATTATTAAAATAACATAAATAATTATCGAATAAAATAAAAAATACTATATAAATTAAAAAAATTATGTAATAGGTTGACATGTCATTTTATTGCTTATGTTTTATTGTAATTTATTTTTTTTGATGGGTGTTTATTTAAGAAACTAATTTATAAAATTTTTAGGTTATTTAATTAGTTTTGAACAACAATTCTCTTTTAAACATTTCAATTTTTTATTTTATGATTTATAAAGTATACTTAATTTCTATTTAATTAAATATTTGGAAAAATTGCGTGTTATTTTAAGTAAAATAAATAGTAAAATGTTTTATATTATTTTTATTAAATTCAAATTAACTTTTAGATATCACGAATTATATGTATACTTATAAAATAAATTATATACATTTATATAATATTCAAAAAAAGATATATATATATTTGAAAATTATAAAAATATATAAATTATAACAAGCATAGAATCAAAATATAAATTGGATTAAATCTGCTTTTGAAAAATTATTTATTTATTGATATTATTTTAATAAATTTAACTTGAACGACATTTTCAAATTCAAAATTCGTAAATAAAATTCTTTTTTTTTTCTTTTTGGTATTTTTGACAATTTTTTCATTTAAAATCAATATTTTTATAATTTTTAAAACCCAACCAAATATTTTTTATGGTTATTTCATAAATTGGATTATATAAATTTATATATTTCTAAAATTGTATTCTATTTGAAATTTAATCTTTAAACAAATATATATATTTTTATTTTTATTATTATGAGCTCGTTATTAACAGAAAACACCTGATATCTTTATTGCTTTATTATATTTATAAAAAAAAAAGGATATAATTTAATTTCAATTTATATATTTATGAAAATAAAAAACCTAATAATTTCTGTCAAATTAGATAACTTTCTCTTGGGGACATTTAATTTTAACTTGAAGAAAATCTCACAAATTTAAAATTGTCTGTTATGGCATATACAATCACAAAAAAAAAATAAACAAAAAAAAAGAAAATTCTATTAAAACCGGAAAAAATATACTCAGCTAAAAATAATAAATAATAACAACAAAAAAAAATTCTTATACATATATGTCTCCCATCTAATAATCCTTTTTGTTTTCTATTTTAATACAATAAAAAAAAAGCAAAAAAAAAAAACAAAAAACAGAAATCCTATTTTTAGTAGAAATTCAAAAAAGGATAAAAATTGTAGACACGTGCACAAAAACACAAGAGAGAAAATTGAAAGCCAATTCTTCAACATGATAACCTTATATATATTCTGTAAAAAAAATAAATAAATAAAAAAACAACAATTACATAAAGTTTTCTTACTACTATTATCTTTCCCTAAACATCTTTGTCACATTACACAAAAAACAAAAAAAAATTTTGGTGGAATATCTTTTTTTTTTATCGTTGTTGCTCGTGTGACAACAATTGTAACAAGCCTCCGGAATCAAATCAACACTTTTACAAGGACCAAAAAATTGTTTTCTTTTTTTTTCAACTTTTCTAAAAGTATATAGAAATGTATTTTAATAAAATTTATTTATTTATACAGCATGCTTTTAAAATTTAACTGCATGGATATTTTGTTTATTATGAAAAACAAGTGAGATTATTATGCCTAAAAGTATGTATTAATAAATAAAACAAATACTCCTAAAAATATGTTTAAATGAATATTTGATATTGAGTTGGCAAAATGTCAAGGTTTTTTTACTAAGCTTTCTAATTTACTATCAGTTTATTAGAATTCAAGAAAAATCCGGAAAGAAATTTGAAAATAATATTATTAATTGCATTTCTTCCACAATCAATAGTGAATTGAATCCACTATCAATACAGTATATTTTTAGGTTCCACTATCAATAAATATATATTTTAGACCACTTTATTTCTTGAACAAAATATCTTCTCATAGTAAATTCTATTTCGAATTAATATTAATTAAACCAAAATAGAAAAATAGACTCCTGAATTATTATATTAAATTTACTGTCCCTAAATTCTAGCAATAACTTTACTGCCTATTATTATGTAAAAGATTTTGAATAAAATTTACTTTTTTTTTTTTTTTTGAAAAATTCATCAATAATAACCTTAATAAATCGCATTTGGGCCACCTAAGTGGCATCTCTTAATTTAACGTACCGTCATAAAAATAAAAGAACAAGGAATTTTAATAATGTTTTTTTTTTTCGTTTTCAACAATAAAAAAAATATGCAATTATTATTCACCCTGTGTAGACCCATAAAAAATTTTTTTTTATATATAATGCGTGGTGGATATATTTTTTATTTTACCATCTATCCGTATTTACTTGCCAAGAAATAAGCTTTATTATTTCTCTTTCTACATAACATTTAAGAAATAACCCCACACAGTAAAAGAGGAACCACATGTATTCAGTCCTTATATATTTCAGATTTTTGTTGTTGTTGTTGTTGTTGTACTATGTTTGTTTGGATTTACTTTTGGGTGTTATAAATTTTTTGACTTAGAATATTATATTGTCTGTACTTGTTTATTACTTTCCGTACCAGCAGCTGATTATCAAAATACTCCCTACTTTTTGGTAGCCTACGTGACTCCTTTTGTTTTTTACTGACGATATTCTTTTTATGGTAAATACAAAATTATAAATGTACATATATATAAAAGTTGCGTCGTAATTTTGTTGTTATATACACAAGCTGAAATTTATAGGGTTGGGCTTTATAGAAATTAAAAAAAAAAAAAAATCATATTTTTTGTATATAGAGATACATACTTATTTTGGAAGGATATAATAATAATAAAAAAAAAAAGAAGCTTTTGTATTTATATATGTATTTTTAAGGATTTATAGATCCTACAAAATGATGATGGTAGGCTTTATAAGCGGTTTTTGTTCTTCAGTTTGTATTTACATTCTGAACTGAAAAGACGAATAAGTTCAAAAAAAAAATAAAGAAAAATTTTTTTGAATTAAATGATAAGAATTGATTTTAATTTCATGTTAATTATATATTTTAAGGATATCTGAAGAGTTAATTGAATAAATTGAAAAAAAAAATATAAATAAATTAAAATTAATTCAAGTGCAAATGATTTTAAATCATATTCTAAGTATGCATTAATATGAAAAGTGTATAATAATAAAATAATTATAGTGATATAATGGCCTGAACTTACAATTATATTTTAAAACTATATTCAGATAAAATTTAAATTAATTGCAATTTGTTTTCTATAAAATTTGCAGTAAATCTTTAATTTAATTGTATGTAAAAAATATTGTGCTTTAATTGACTAATTTTAGATATTTAAATAGAAATATTTAATACTTATTTATCAACAAATATCTTAAATTTTGTGTCATACTCAATTAAATCTTCCGCACATATTTATATATACATATTTAACTTCATTTTATTTTTCCCCCAAATTATTTTTATTCCATTTTTACATAAACTTCATTCAATTTTAATTAATTTTAATCAATTATAATTCATTATTTCTTAGATTATTTATATTGTATATAAACAATCGAATATTAGTAAATATTTATTATTTTGACTGGACTTATAAGATAATTTTTTTTTTACATAATGAGCTAACAAATATTTTAATGAGGAAAATTGCTTTCGGAAAATTTCATAACAAAAAGTTGTCTGCATATACATTTTTTGGATATTTCAAAAGAATAGTAATCCACTTGAGTAATTTTAATCAAAAGGAATTATTTGATCTAAAAATTGTGTTATTGTTGCCATTCTCGCTAATAGTGTCATTATAAAATAGTAATTTATCGCCTAAAATATTAATGATTAGATATTTTTTCACCTAAATCAATATTTTTTTTTTTAAATCGCTTCATTTTGAATATGAAATCGTAAAATTATTGTTACGTAGTTTTTATTAGAATTTATAAAAAATAAAGTAAATTTAAATTCTTAAAATATTTTTTCTAGTCGTTTATATCCTTATACAATATTTCAAAACATATTCAATGAAAAAATTACAATAAGTATTTGAAAATATGAAAAGTATTTTTATCTTATAACAAACCTCCAAATTTTATTACCAACTTTCTGTAAAAGATTTTTACAGTGATAAATGAATTGTATATATTGTGATTTTATTTTTCATTAGTATTAGTTATTTTAATACTAATACATATTAAATATAATAAATTTACAATTTAGTAGATTGGGAATAAAGTTGTTGTACTTTGAAATAAAATATTTCGCCGACATAAGGGTGTCTTAAAATTTTGTTGCGTAGTAGTGTGAAATTTTGTTAACCAATATTTTTCTTATACATAATGTATATATTTTTTTATACGCATTTATATTTTCTCAACAAACAAAAATAAATATTATCATTTTGCTTGATTGTGTTGTTTTATAGTACGATCCTTAATCCTAAATAAATTTCCGCAATCCGTATTTAGCTTAATTATGTCATACTAAAAAAAGTTTATTAGAATACCAAAAAATACATCATAGTGTTTAGCTGGTTATTTCTGATTTGGCTTAAAAATGTAAATTTTAAAATTACAGGATATGAATGAGTTTAGTTTTTGCAAATATATTATTTGGTTATGTATTTACATAATTTTGGGTGGAATATTTCTATAAATAAAGTTATATTGCCTAGCCTTAGGAGTAAATGAAAAATTCATTGATTACACTTTAGGAGTTAAAAAAATTTCTATGTTTAATATAATATTTTATGTTTAATATAAATTTATTT
The DNA here is from genome assembly GCA_963932195.1 of Empis livida. Taxonomy (NCBI): domain Eukaryota; kingdom Metazoa; phylum Arthropoda; class Insecta; order Diptera; family Empididae; genus Empis; species Empis livida. The sequence goes on from OZ010645.1 coordinate 15,386,544, forward strand.
TTTATACGTTTTATTCGAAATCAAAATTTCTAGGCTCTTACAAAATACTTTACCAGTTCTATATTAAATTCTGTCTATATATACATAAATAACAATGGGTAAAAATATTTAATTTTACAGCAGCATTTATTGTATATATATTTCAGAATACATATATATATATATATATATATAAGAATTTTAATATCTAAATAAAATTATTTCAAATACAAATAGAAAAGCTTTTTTTTTACTGCTTTCAACTGTGGAATTTTATTATATATTATCCTAAAAAAATGATATAAAACTTTTATGCCTACAACAACATCAACAACAGCAACATAAAATAAAATAAAAATTGTGTAGATATTATACAAAAAGCTTTTAAAATGAAAACGAAAGTTAAATGAATAAAAATACACTTAGTATATTTATATAAATATATATATATTGAAAAGCCTACAATGTACCCTGATGAAGTTCAAGGTCTTGGCAAGGCCGCATGCTCCACACCCTTTTAACCAAAACCCCTAACAAAAAAAAAAACAAAAAAAATTTTGTTTTCTTCCTTTTTTTTTCCGGTATGTAGTATAAAAATTCTGAATGGGAAAAATTCTTGGAATAGGTTTATTGGGTGTTGATAAAAATGTGAAGGAAGAAAAAAAAAATAAAAATAAAAATAAAAACAAAAATTTCACTTTTATTATTAAATCGTATACCAAAAAACAGTCCTTAATTTTTTATATACTATAAATTGCCTTTTTTGGTTGAAATGTTTTTATGTATGTATGTATGTATATATATTGAATGATTTATGTAATTGTAAATTGTTTCACTAAAAAAAAAAAAAATGAGAATTTTTTATTTGCCACGTGTACCCATTTTTAGGGACTGTATAATTATATATAGATATATTTTTTTTAAACATAATATACTATTTTTTTTATGTTAAATATATTTTCTACCTTAATTTATATTTAGTTTCCGGTTCATAAATAGATTGAAAATAATTTATAAGGTGGTAAAAAATGTTAAATATAATTTTTGACCAATACATATTATGCAATTTGATTATATATTAAGATTAAGTATTAGTAATTATTATTTTTGTACAAAATCAACTGTTGAAATTATATTAGACAGGATACTATACTAAATTGTTAGAATTGTATATTATTCCAATATTTTTTGAAGTTTAAACATAAAGAGACATTTAGGTTTTCTGTAATCAAAAAGTAATCATTTCAAAATTTATGAAAGAATAACTTTGCAATAACCATTAACCAATAAGGACACCTTATATACACAGAAAAAAAATATTATATAATAAAATCACAATTAGTTGAAATCACGAAATTATTATCTTAAATTAATACAAAAAAGAAATTGGCTAATCCGAGACCATACCCATAAAATATTATATATTTTGATAATTTTATTGCTTACACGTGTTCCCCTTTCTGTCTGTACAAATATACATATAAAAAAATATTTGATTTTTTATATCCTGTGAAATATGAAATATACAGTATATATAAAATTTAAGGATTTTGAAAATTTTGAAAAATTAAAAGATAAAAAATCAAATATTAACTTTTTTGTTTTAGGAGAGTATCTTAAGTACAATTAAAAAGTTTTATATTTAATTTTATAGACTTTCAATTTATGCAAAATTTGTGTGTCGTAACGTTACAGATTTCACAACATTTTTTAGGACAAAATTATTGAAGTAAATATAAAATAAATCTTTTGGTCTTAAAATAAAATTTATATTTTAGGATATTTTAAAAAAGCAATAAAATGTGGATTTTTTTTAAAGTTATTTTACGATTGTATTTAAAATGTGTTTTTTTTAAATGTTTTCTTATAGAAATGAAAATCTTCCTTGTTGTATGATGGTCCTTTTAATGTTGATTCATTCTTTTTTTTTGGAGCGAATTTATTTCTTATATTTTTATTTTTTTGTTATATTTTTCTTCATAAAATTAAAAATATCTTTTATACAGAATGTTTGTTTACATTAATAATTCAGTAAAACAAATTAAGTATATAAATATTATTTTAGTTAAGGATAATAAATTTGATATTGAAATTTTTATATAATTTGTAATATGATGTGAATAAAAATAAATTATGTAAAAATCAATTTATTATGATTTAGATATTTTAGTTGTAGTTCTACTGAATAATTTATTAATTTGTATCTGTTCCAATGCACGTTACGATGGAAATTCCCCTCATTCGATCGAAATTTTGTATTTCAGCAAACGTTTACGTCACGCCGGAAGTGTCCGGCGTGACGTAAACGTTTGCTGAAATACACTTTATATAGGTTTAAAAATATTACAATTTACTGTCAATAAAAACCAGCTGATTAATTTAGAAATTCATCATAGTACATACTACTTAAATTTAACTTTTCCGAATTCCGAATTTATTCAGTAATTATCCTTATTCTAGTAGTCCGATATGACACGTCCTGTCCGACAATTGGAATATGCATGATTATTACTTTAGTTTTGATTAACTAAAGTCTAACTATTTTATTTATATTCATTAATATTTTAATATTTAAATTGTTAAAACTTTAAAATATAATTTATATAATATAACAAATTATAATATTAAAATATTTCAATGTTCTTTAATTATATACATTTTTTATATAATTAGATAAAATAATGTTTTTCTGTATTTACATAAAATTACCATTAAAATAGGGTAAATCTTTAGAATTTCTAAAACACAAAAAAAAAATTCAAAACATTTATAAGTTTAAGTATAAATTAAATATTCTAAAAGATCTTTCAACATTTTTAATTAATATTAGATGTTGAAAATTTAATTTTTTTTAAATACGTTTATTTGTTGAAAAGCTTTTGAACTAATAGGATCCTTCAAATCGTATGTATTGGTTTAATAACAATTTGTTTTATATATAAGGGTTTTTTTTTTGTGGGTTGATAACAATATTAGATTTTTTTTTTTTTTTTGTTCATAGATTAAGATTATTTTTCAAAATTTGATTAAAGATATATAAGATCTTCTGATAAGGGTGTCTTCTATTGAAAAAAATTATTTTTTTTATCAATTTTATTATAAGGATAATGATTTAATAAAATTTACAAACCAAAAATATTTATTACAAAAATAATTGACTTTGGTTTATTTGTGGTTTGTGTAAAATTACAAAATAAAAATTAAATAAATTAGTTTTATTAAAATTTTAGTTCAGAAAATAATGTAATCCATTGTTTTTTTTTCCTTGTCTCTAAATAGAAAATATTTTAATTAGAATAAAATCCATTAAATAAGAATTTCTGAAATACTATTAATTAACATTAAATTAACAAAAATTAATCAATTATAATGAAGCATGAATATTACGTTTTCTTTATTATTTATCCGTGCTGAAAATGTTCAGAAAATATCAGGTGAAATTATAGAACATGAAAGTTCATATAATAAAGTATGGTATAAATGTGGTGGGGAAAAAAAATAGCAATTTAAAAAACATTGAAATGTCATTCGTAGTGAAAAGATAATAGAATTATAAGTAATTCGGTTTTTATTTTTATTTTTGTATGGTTGGCTGATATTAGAAACCTGTGGCCAACCATAGTAATATGCCTTAATATTAAATTATTCATTTATATGGTGTAGAGAGTATTAAGAGGATTGCATAATTTATTTATTTTTGTGTTCATGTCGTTAAGAAATTTTCCATTTTATGTAAATTAATTTTCGAAATTTTATAAAATATAATTAAAGTTTTAGGTTTTTAGATGAAAGTAATTAATATAACTTTTTAATAAACAACCCAAATTCTTGAATTAAATAAGTTTTATTAGATATTTCAAATTTCTTGTGTTTATTAAAAAGTTATATTAATTTTGTAAGCACTGTAAAAATTTTGTTTTTTTTTTCGAATCGTGTCCATTAATAATAAACTTTCAAACAATATTTTTATCGCATAAATCAATTTCCACACGAAAATTATTATTTAATTTTCTATTTAAGACATATGCGCCTAAAAGAGCCATGATTATTTTTGTATTCATAAGAAGTTATCCTAAGGGTGAACAATCTTAATGTCAAAAAATACGAATATTTATTATAAAAAAATATACTTAGATTGTTTTCTATACTCTCTACAATATAATTGTCTTTATTATAAAAAAAAATATTAGAAATATTTTTACTTTAATATTTCAAATTCAGTTCATGATTATTTCCAATTCAAAAATTGAATTATTTACCAATTTTATGTAATTATAAAAATTAATCATTTAATAGACAACATTATTATTTTTTTATTAGATATTTAAAAATTACTAATATACAATTTTATTAATTGAAGAATAAATTCCAGAAATACTTACTTTAGAGATGACAAGAAAATTTGTTTAATTAATTAACAAATTGCATAGTACGTCTTATTAAATATTGTTGAATAAAATTTATATTATTTAATTAAATTATTTTTATATACATGTACAGTATATTTATATAGAATACATTTTCTTATTATAACATAAATCAATCGGAAAAAAAATAAATACATTTAAATATTTTGATATTTTTACTTCTCTTTTATTCTTGTCTATTTCCCACCCCAATTAGGAAAAATATTTCAAGAAAATTGAAAATTATATATTTATTGATTGAAAGGGACGTAAAAATACGTGTATAACTAAATTTATTTTGGTAATGATATTGTGAGAAGATCAAAAGAAAATAATTGAAATTAATGTTTAATTTAAGTCACAATATTTATGTAGTTTAATTTGTCATAAAAAAAGCATATACATATATAATTATGATATTAGTAAAATATTTTTTAATTTAATATTTATTATAAAAAATGTTTTATTAATATTTATTACTTTTTGGTTTATTTTTGAATTACATTGGACAAATTAAGCGAAATAATTTGAAATAATGATTGCTCTTATCAAGCAAACGTAAATTAATTTAAATTAATTCCATCAAACAAATAAAATATCTTGTCAGAAAAGTGATTGTATGCCAAAAAGAATATAAGCATTTTATATAAAATCTAAGCCTTCTCTGAATCAAGATCGAGAAATATCAGAGTTAGTTTATGATTATATGAAAATATCCCCGGAAAGGGTAAGGTGACATTATAGAATTTAATATTAGATATTTTGGTCGTAGATTATTCTAAATATATAATATGTTCCCAATGTTTTATTATATTTTTGTCTGAACATAGAAGACAAATAATAAATATCCTTTTATAAATATTTCTGCCTATTGGCATTCCAATCCATTAATTCTATTTTTCACACAATTTTGGATCTTGGTATTTTTATATTATATATTGAAATTACAATCGATAGAATTTTTCTTACCAATATATTTCTGAAAATTTACTCCATCCTAACAACATTGTTTATATCTTATAATCGTAAGATTTAGCTAATTCGAAATATTACTTTCTATAAATGGGTGTAGTTTTAAATTAATTTTAATAGTTATGACCCCAAAAAAATATTGCTTGTTAGCTTGTTGTTTACAAAAATATCAATATTTAAATTAACTTTATAAATACATTGTAGGAATACTACATATTTTAGCACACAAAAATATTAATTAAAATAATTTAAAATTTTTCATTGACTCATAAGTGCATAAATTCTAAGCTAAATTAATAAAAAATAAAAAAATTCACGTGATTAATAAAAGTTATGTAAAAGTTGAACTTGAATTATTGTCTTTGTATAATATTATTCACTGCGAAATTATTAGATTGTGAAAAAATTGAATTACTAGTTTGCCTTTATAATTGTTTATCGTAAAATTTTAATTAATCTTCAGAAGAGGTTTATGAATTCATTAAAATAATTATTTACGATAAAAATTATTTTAATACGAAAATAATATGATTTTTATTGCAAATAATATATAATTATTTGTAATAAAAATCATATTGATTTTTTAAATTTTGAAATCAAAACCAGACAATATAGTGAAGACTTATGTAGTAATGACTTTTGTTTATAATTTAATTAGTATAAAAGTATACGGGGATCAAGTCAATATAATATTGTTTTAGTTTCCTTGTTCGCTTTAATTTTTAAAATAACGTACAAAATTAAACAATATTTGTTGTTTTTCATTCCAGCTTCGAGCTACTCAGCTCGTGAAGATCCTAGATCTCGCTTAAAGGACCTAGAATATTGTATTACAATTTGGATCTACTAATTTTATAAGGATTCCGAAGCATAATTTCTTTGTAGAGAGGAAATTTTAATTGCTAATTTTAAGACTTTAATTTTTTCCACTTTTAAATTACATTCTATTGCAAATTTTATTAGTTTTATTAGTAGTTGTAGTACAAATTTAAACCTGAGTAAATATAGAGCAAGATTGTCGCCTCAGACCCAGTGGTTGTCGCACCTTAATTTCGTACAACACCGTCCACATTTGTTTCTTATGTATCATATGACAAAATTTAATCATTTAATATTTAATTATTTTTCAAATCCTTTGATAAATAAAATCAAAATTTAATCAGATATTTCCATTTTTATCTCTATTTTACACATATGAACAGTTCACTATTAGATTTCCTAATTTATGATATTACAATTAAATTAATTATAATGTTGATTATAATTTGTCACGGAAAACATTCTGATTAAGTTCACAGATAAAAAAATAAAATAACAACTGACATCGTAAATATAAATTAAAAAATAATTTTACCAATCAACCAACCAGTTAGGATAAATATGGTAACAATTTCAATTGATTATACTATATAAAAATAGTATCATATTCAATTATAAACACTAAATCATCTCATTCCATATAAAAAGTTCATTGTATTCTGTTTAACTTCTTGGTAAAAAATAATCGTTAAACCATAAATAAAATATTAAAGTTTTTTTCTTTTATTGAATATGTGTGCATGTGTTAATAATAATTTTATTTAGTCACGCAAATGGTTTCCTTAAATTTGATATTTTGAAAGTGTATAGAGAAATTTTTTTTAATTGAAATAAAATATTTAAGAAATAACGAATATATTGATTATGATTGAGTATTATATTTGTGTAATATGTAATTTGTGAAATGTCCTTAACCGATGTAAAATGTCCTTAACGATACATAAAAAAACTAATTAAATCCATAAAAAAATTATGCAATTGATGTGACTAAACCAAACAATGAAAAATTCTATCCTAAAATTTTAATAAAAATATTATATACTGTACTGTTTATGAATAGACTTGTCTACGAATTTTGCGTTGTTGAACGCAAAATTCGTAGACAAGCTTACGAATTTTGCGTTCAACAAAATGTCAATTAATTTTTATGACAATATTATCCTATGTATTTTCAACAGACAAATAATAGGGAGGCAATATTACATGTTTATCGGCTAACATTAATTTGCCTAGAAAATATGTGAACTATACATCAGTAATTAAACTTTGAAGGAATTTTGCAAACTTCGAAGACAATTGCTGGCAATTCTTACAAAGAAGTTTATGCTTCGGAATCCTTATAGAATTATTAGTAGGATCAAATTGCAATATAGATTAAAATCTTATTTTTCCAAATATTTTAAAGTTCTGCATATTGAAATATTTGCAGTGGTCACATAATTTCGAAATTCTAATTGATTTAAAATTTTAGTAATACTTTTTCATTAATTTTTATGTGAAATTTCTCATCTATATTTAATAACTTGATGATAGTGTAAAATATGTGAACTATACATCAGTAAATATTATTCAAAAATTATACTATCTATTTACAATGTTTTGTCATAATTGTTTTCAAGTTCATAAACATTAAAAATATTACAAATAAAAATGACTTTGTAAAAATTTCAGAAATGAAAAATCAAAATATTTCGTCATTAGATTTTAGTATCATTATCATCGAGACTATATGTTATGAGTTAGAATATTAGTCTAGCAAAGGTAAAATTTCATTCATTTAAAATGTTTATTACATAAGCATAAAAATATTATGGTTTTTCTTTTTATTCTGAAAATTGTTGCTATTTTTATCAACGATAGTATAAATATATTTCGAATGAAACTTATTGAAATTTTGTTAGTCATATTACCACTAATATTATTTTTTGTTACACTATGCGGTTTGGAGAATATTTTTTATGGAATTTCACAAATTGCAATTTATATTACAAAACAAGATTTTTTTTTTTATGTGAAATTTATTATTTTATAAAAGTTTTTATAAATTTAAAAAAAAAATGGTTTTTTAATAGAATTTTATGGTACAATTTAGATTATAAAAGTTTAAAATCATAAAAAAAAAATTTCATAAAAATAATTCTAAAATTTCATTTGATTTTATTAAATATTTCATAAAAATGAATTTGTATTTCATTATAAAATTGTATAAACTTCCTATTATTTATAATTTTAATTGCTATTCTGATTGCATTAAAAATCAAGTTGAAATATGACGTATGCAAATTATATAATCTGTTTGTTCACTGTTGCATTTCCTAATTAAAATCAGGGGTTTGTTTTTTTTTTTTTTTTTACATAATTAAAATTTTTTACATACAAAATATTAAATTACATTAATATGTACATATATATAGTATGTTATAGGAAATAAGTATATTTTGAAACGTAATACATGGCGTATCGTAAGTTTTTTGTTTTGTTAAAATTCCCAACAGGTTTTTTTCTCCCTTATACACTCGACTTTAAATAATAATAATAAAAAAGTATAATTTTATGTATGAGTTTGAAAAGAGTTGTTTAATGATTAATTCTAAATCAACACTTTAGTAATGTTAATTAATATTTTTATGACTTGAAAATGTACTTTTTATGTAGTAACAAAAATTTATTTAATTATCATCTCTTGCTAATTGAAATTGTTAGAATTTTATGCTACTGGTATGTGTGGAACTTTGTCAAAACACAATATCTACATAATTACATATTTTGAGCAGAGCAAATTTAAGAAAATTCTATCATAATTTGTCATGATAATAGAATACTTGTGAAATTTCAACTATTTGAGATTAGAGAATTTTTATTTTATTTTATTGGTAGTTTTGGTTTAGCTGATTTTTAAACCAAAATTTGTGGAATGGCTTTAGTTTTCATGTTTTGGCAAAGAAATAAAAATATCGGTTTAAAAATTTACCAATTTTTCTGTGGTTTATACAAATTAAAACTTTGTCATGTATTGGTAAAGTTAAAGATTAAATGTTTAGCAATCGAAATTAGAACTTATCTTAAAATTTGAAGAAAAACAAAATCTAGATATCGTGTTTTGGCAAAGTTCCATATAGATTGTTTGTTTTGCCGAACAAGTTTTTATTAATTAAACAAATTTTTTGTATACAAATTTAAAATTAAAAAAACAATAAATTTATTATTTTGTAGCAATTTTTTTATCATACTGTTTAGGAGATGTTGAAAGATTTGATTTGTATGGAAATTTGAATTTTCTTTTAATATGGCTAAGTACTGTAAGATAAATTTTCGAAATATTTTTTAGTCACACTACAATTATCTAAGATATGTATTAACCAGAGATTTAAAATTTTATAATTAATTATTAATTTAAAAATTTATCACGGTTCCATTCGCGATTCACGGTTTTTAACAAAAGTAGTGTATTACATACTAATACATTTACTACATTTACTAAATGAATTCAATTCATACTACACACAAATGATCCTATACAAACATACAAATCTAAAAAAAAATGCTTCTTTTAAAAATTCATAAGATTTATTTCCTATTTTAGTTGAATTACGTTCTGTACAAAAATTCTTATATATAATTTTTGAAAAAAGTTATTTAAGAAACTCTGCAAACGTTAATTTTATATAATCTTGATTATTTAACTTATCTAAAGTTTGCTTAACGTCTGGATTATATAACAATCAATATTAGTGTGTATAAAGTGGTATTACAAGTCAGGATAAAATCAAAACCCAATTTTTCACCAAAAAAAAAAAATTAATTTAAACAAGTTTTATTTCTCTGTACATATATATAATTTTAATTTCTAGACGAATCTTACTACTATAATGTATAAAAATTTTGTGGCACATTAAGCAGCTGTTTTAGATTGTTGCATTTTATTTTCATATATATTTCTAATTTTTTTTTCTTATTCCAATTTAATTGCACATTTGTAAAAGTGAATATTTCCAAAAAAAAAAAAAAAAAAAAAATATATTACTTAAAATTTTGTGGTTATATATACGCCCAAACATATACATTGGATTCAAAAATCACCATAAAAATTTCAGAATATTAAAATTGTCGTCGTTCGTTGTTGGTTTGTTACAGACGAACAGCGTATCTGAAGAAAAAATGCATACAAAGCATGGGTATATATATATATATATATTTTTGGAAATGTTCATAAAGGAATTGCACTTGAAATTGATGAAATGTGAGCATATATATATACAATATTTTTTTATGATTTTTATGTTTTTGTATATTTTTGGAAAATTTTATAAAAAGACAAAAAAATAAACTTTGTTCAGTTTAAGACCAACCGCAAAGGTGGCGTGGTGTAGTGATAATAATAACGTAAAATGTCAGTGAACTCGCGTGTATACAGCAGCTAAATTGTTTCTTGACACACTAAATTATTATTTTTTTTTTTTTGATTATGTTTCTTTCGTTATTGTAATGTCTCGTCGAATATGCCAAAAGGAGAAATAAAAAATCTAAACATGTTTTAACTGCCATTTAAAGTAGAAGGTTTTTTTTTATATATTTTTTTATAAAATTTGTGAAAGATTTTGATTTGCAGTACGATGAAAATTAGATAACTGGTTTAACCTTAAAATTTATATTCAATATATTTTCACTATTTAAACTGATATATGATGTAAAATTAAATAATTTAATCGAAATATAGTATCATTTAAAAATCAACGTGACTATTTGTCATATTTTTTTTATGCTCTGAAGATTTATTTAATCATATATCCAAAAAAAAAAAAAAAACGAATGTTTAAATAAATAAAAATATTTTAAAAATTCTTGTATTAATCATAAATTTTTGATATAATTTTTTATTTTTTTTTTATCAATATTCTAGTTAGACTTAGACAAACAAAATTCATTTATAAAATTCGCCCCAAATCTGATGTAATGCATGACTATGTGAATTTTAGTCAATAGTAGACGTGACAATGTACAAGTATATTTTTATTTTGCTTTAATATAATTAAAACTTTGCAAATATCCGTGTAATTGCACATATAGTAAAAATAAAAACTTTTTTTTTGAATTTGGGAGGTAAAAATAAAAAGGAAATTCACGTGCGTTTTGTTTATGACATCAAAAAAAATATATAATTTCTTTCATGTAAAAAGTTTGTTTTTCAATATTTTTTTTTTTGGCAAAACTTCCGTAGTTTTAATATTTTGGTAATTTAGTTCATTTTTTTTTTTTTTTACTTTTCAAACACTTTGTGCCAAAAAACATTATAGATATTAAGTGAAATTTTTTCGATCATATATCAAATAGAATTTTTTGATCGAAAAAAAAAAAAATAATTAATGGAAAAATACTAATTGCAAAATGAGATCATACTTGTGAAATTTTTGATAATATTTAATTATTATCTGTTAATTTCGAATATTAAGTGTTTTTTGTCCTTTTTTTTGCCTAAAATATTATTTCTAATCAGATAATAATGACTGCAGGTATGAAATCATAATTTAGTGTTAAACTTTTAAAATATTTCGTCATGATAATAAATAGGGGAGAATTGTCTCAATTGTATCACTTTTCAGTATTCTGGTATTTTTTTTGTAGTAAATTTTTTTTATAATTTTGTAATAAAATAACGTTTTGATGTTTTCCCTACTTAGAATTTTTCTGTACCAAAAGAAAATGAGAGTATTTCTATATTTAGAAAATTATTTTCGTATAATAGAACAATTTAAGATATTTGCAATAATTATGTTGGTACTATATAGGAAAATTGGTAACAGATAGTTTGCCAATTTAGGCAACTAAAATTTACTAGGAAAATAATTTAATTCAATATATTTTTCTGAAATAAAAGTTTAAAATAATTGTCTAATTTATGGGCCATTGTAAAATATAAGAAAACTAAATCTTTATTTAATTTAAACTTAAAAACACCTAAGGATTATTACTTAAAATTTAACTATTATCAAATAAAACTTAAATGAACAATAAATAAATATAAGTGTGACCAATTAATTTTTAAAGTGGATATTTCAATTAACTTGATACTAACAAATAACACTGAAAATAATAATAAATAAATACAAGTGTGTTCAATTAACTTTTAATATTGACCTCATTTATTTATAACACAATTATCTTCCATCAATAAATATCAATAATTTAATTTAATTCCCGAATACAATGGTACAAGCAATGGTACAAGTTATTTGTTACGATTTGGTCGGGTCTCCCCTATATGAAAGGGAAATTTCTTATTTTTATTTCACTAATTTTGGTAACTTTCTAGACAATTAACTACAATAAACAAAAATAAAACATAAACTAAACATTTTCATTAATTATTTCATTGAATAAAGTTTAAATATTTTTGTAGTCTCATTTATATTTTGAAATTTGCAATTAATCAATTCCCAATTAATATTTACTTGAAAGTATTCAATCAAAATATTAATGTGATAGAAGTGTGATTTTTTTTTGTTATTATATAGTAGTTAAATCATTAATAAGATTTTTCCTGACACGTCCATATATACAACACAAGGTCAAAATTTTCATTAAACTTTTATTTAGCCTATTGCACTAATGTTTCTAGTTTCTAAATAGGTTATAATAGGACCAAGAATTTTTTTTTTTAAATATATAAAGAATTACTTTTTGAATAAGACAAATTAATATATAAAATATTTTAGAATTTATATGAATATACATAATATAATATAATAGGAGTTTTTCATTAATCACAAAGTGGAAAATCTTAAATAATAAAAAAAATTTCATAAAATAAAGAAAAGGAAAAATAACCAAAACAACCAAAAAAAACTTAATAGTCATGATTTGAACTTCCTTAATAATAATAAATTTTAATATAAATTAGAAAAATATTTGATTAATATCAATAAAATGGAATTTTTCCAAAATACCATTTTTCAATAGGAATATTCTCTTATATCCTTTACAATAATTAATATTAGTTATTTCAAAAATTATCTATTAAAATTGCGTAAGATTTTCGATATGATGTCAACTTTTGAGTTTCATAATATTGGATATAAGTATATTATAGAAAATTTATAATTGCATGATGAAATTTAAATCAAATTGATTGAAATAAATAATAATTTTGTGGTTAACCCTGGTAGATCATCAATGTATTTTGTATTGTGTACGACTATAATTGTTTTTATTTTTATATATGTAATATGTAAAGAAAAAAAACAAAAACATAAAAATTTATTCTGATTTTAAGTATTCATTAATTTATCGCCTAAAAGAATTTTATGGTAATATGTGGGTCAAAGAGTATATAAAAAATTTTTTTTGCTATAGTTTTTTTTATTATTATTATTTTATTTTTTTTTGGAAGACTGAAATTTATTATGTAAAAATGTAGTAAATAGTAGATAGAAATATTGATTTTATTGACAATATTTGATATTTTTATTATATTTAAGGGCAAATTGAATAAATTACGTACTTTAATTAAAGAAATACTGAATAAAAAATGGATATATGTACTACGTATATTTTTTGTTATGGTCTACAGGATTGGTTAGAACTTTTAATTATTAATGCATACTCTGTCCTTGCTCTAATGCTTTCATGTCCTTGCTATAATGCTTTAGTAACTTACTATATTAAATAATTACAATACTGAATTTCAAGATTTGGAATTAGGATTTTGCTTTACAAAAACTATCATATGACGCTATAACATTTATTTTACTCATTTAAAAAGTAATACTATTGGCAACTGACTTTATCAATACATATTGGCAACACAGATGATCTAAAATCGATCGTAATAAACTGTAGTAGTTATTTACAAGAACTTAAAAATAATTTATATCTTTTTAGTAAATTTAATATAAATAGTTACGAATTTCTGTATAATACATAACAAAATGTTTATAAAAGAAAAAATTGTTGATTCTCAAAATGTAACATTTCTCCTCAAAAAATTTAGCTGAATAAAAGTATTTTACCTAAAATTTCTTCCTTTACAGAATTACAAATTTTTATGCGCAAACTCTACAAAATTTTTTTTTTATTTTATATATATAAAAAGTAAATAATTTTACTTACTCTATTTGATATTTTTGGCCAAAAATTCATCACAAAATTAATAATAAAGTTTAAATTACATGTATTTTTCCAAATATTTCTAATAATTTAATAATAATTATACACTGAATAAGATTAATTAAAAAAAAAAGAAACAAAAAATATTATATCACGTTTTATTATTTTAATGTCATACCATTTAAAATTAGGTAAATCATCCGGAAAGGTGGAGTAAGGGTATAAATTTCTACATTCTCTAACTCACGTGTGCAAAAAAATTTTTTTTGCACTCAAATAAACTCTCTGATCAAATTTACTTTATGTATGTGTAAAATAATATTTATATACATATAAAAGTGTGTAGGTGTAATAAGAGAATAAGAATTTTATATCTTAACAAAAAAAAAAATTATAAAAAAGTTCATTTCTAAAATTCATTTTCATTCACAACCCAATATAATATATACACTTACTATATTGAGAAGAATTGCAATTTTATTATTTAACAAATATTCTCACTCAACAAATCCAAGAGAATTAAGTATTTTTTTTTGAATTTGAGTAAATTTTTTCTATGTGTTTTTTTTTTTGAAACTCAAAATTCAAATTTAAAAAAAAAAAAAGCTATTTTCACTCTTTAAGTTAGATTTTTTTTTTGTTCTGTGAAAACACACCACGAAGAAAATCGAAACATATTACAGAAAAAATACAAAAATTCTTTTATAAACATTTTTATATAAATTTTTTTTTTAAGTCTGTTTCAGTTTGCCGCACTGTCAACAACGTTTTTATTTTCACGAAAAAAAAAATTTTTAAAAAAAATATTTTTTATCGGTAAACGCGACTGACAACCGAGATTAATTTTTAAAATACAATTTTTTTTTTTTTATTTTTCTTTTGCATAATTATTTTGTTTTCTAAATTTTCCAAAAAAATAAAAATTGAAATTGAAATTAAAAAAATATATATTATTTTTAATTAATTTAAATAATTTTAATTAATTTTTAAAATTTCCATTTTACTAAAAAAATTAAAAAATAAGAAAAGTGTAACAATTTCGGGGTCCAAAATATAATTAAATAGCAGTAAAAAAAAAATTTTCATATCAAAATTTAATATGACGTTGTAAAAAGGAAACTAAATTTGTATATATATATATATATATACAAACAAAGTACATAAATATATATATGTATATAAAATTGTTGTTGTTGTTTTTTTTTGGCTATGTATAGTTAATAAAACAATTAAGCCTTTTTATTTGTGTATGTTTGATTTTATTTTTTTTGTGCAAATATTATGCAAATTTTGATCAATTTAAATATCAATTTGTGCGACTCGTCAGATAATATTTTTTTTTATAATAACAAATAAAAGTAGTAAAAGATTTTTTAAAAAAAAATACGTCGACAGTAAAAAAGATTTCAAAAAAAAATTATAAAAAATTAAAAAATTTTTATGAATTTTTTTTTTAAAAAAGCTAATTTTTAACAGTGTAAACATTTAAAATAAAAGGCTTAAATTTTTTTTTTTTTTATGAAATAGTGTTGTGTAATAATTAAAATTTTACTTTTAAATTATTTTAATAATAATTTCAATTTTGAAATAATATATTTAAAAGAAAATTTCAATAATATTTTTAAATAATTTTTCCTTAAAAAACTAAAAAATGAAGAAAAACTAATTATTTTTCTTTGATTTGTTTTGAATCATATTTTTTTTTTTCACTCATTACACAATCAAAAAAAATTTAATTTTTTTTTTACACCTAACGAAGTGAATTTAAAAAATTTTTTTTTTATTTATAGATCAATTTTTTTTTTTTTTTGATCATATTTTTTGTTGTTGTTAAATTCGAATCAAAATGACAGGAAAATTAAAGTAGAATCTATGTTAATAGGCAATTTAAAAATCAGTGCAATAACATATTATATTTTTTTTTTTGCATAATAAAACTCTTTGACTATTGTAACAATAACAACTACTGAAAAAAAAAAAAAATTTATAAAAAAAATAAAAGATATTTTTATGTTGTGCTTTTTAAAAAAAAGATTCTGGTTAGTGAGATGATGAAAAAGATTTTGTATTTTCAAATTAACACAAAAACAAAAAGAAGAACAAAAAAGAAACTAAAAGCTACTATTATATAATAAATTTAAATATTATGCAAAACAAAAAAAAAAAAAACAGAAACTATTAAAATTGATCATAAAGCATAAATATTTAAAATATAAAAATTCTTAGTTGAATCGGTTTTTGTTTTTTGGCTACAATACATTTATAAATAAATAAAATTCAATTTTATTGATATCTTATCAATAATTTTTTAGCTTTAATTAAAATGTGAGGCAATATATTTTTTTTTTTATTGGTGTACAGAGTGTTCAAAAAAAATATTGAAATAAAAATATCTTTTTAGCATAAATTAAAAACAAGATTTTTATAATATATGTAATTTGAGTGTCAACTTTTAAATTTCATATTTTATGTAGTATTTTTTTTTAACGAATTATTAGTACAAATTTGCGGAAAAAAAAATTTACGAAATGAAATTTATCAAAGATTTTACTTAAATCTTATGCTATAATAAGTAATTATCTGATTTTTTTTAGCTCTATTTAGTAGATTAAAGTATTTTTTATCGTTTATGAAGAATTTGATAAAAGGAATATTTAAATTTAATAAATATCCTTTTATTATATGTTTCTTAATTTATGAAAATATCTGTAAGTTTATCACCTAATACAAAAGTTTCAAAATTATTACATTTGATCCAAAATTTTTTATCACTTTATACATTATTTTTTACGATTATGAATCTTAAATGATTGCAGTGCAAAGTAATAATTAACAACATTTGCATATCTTTAAACATAAATTATATTATAAAAATACAGGTGATTAGATTATTATTGTTATCATTTAAAACTTCTATATTATTTAATTACAATTCAATAAAATTATTGTATATTAGTTCAAAAATCAAAATTATATAATTAAATTCAGTAAAAGCTTCCCTATTAGTCTTCCATTCAAGTTTATTGACCACCAAATCTTTTGGAATTGTAGTTATTCATCCATCACTTAGACTGACGTCCTGATTTTCTTTGATTTTCTCTAACGATGATATTAGTCATACTGCAATTGTGACAATTACAAAAATTTTTTACTATAGTTTTAAAATTATCTTTTACCATTTTAAACAATTTTGGAACACTCTGTATTATTTAGATTATTTTGCTCCGTAACAACACCAATAACAAAATATGCTTTATTATCTATCTTTAGTAAACTTTGCCTACAGGCTACAACAGATCAGTCACAATTAAAAATCATAAAAATATTTTTACTCATAAAAAAAAACAATTTCCAAAAAAAAAGGAGAATATAGAATTTAATTTTTTACTGGCCGCAAATCACTTGATTAGATCCGTATTTTTTTTTTTTTTTTAATTTTATTTCTTCACTTAATATTGACACAACAATTTAAATAAAAATTTATTGAATTTAAAGTAAAT
Source organism: Empis livida (assembly GCA_963932195.1). Lineage (NCBI taxonomy): Eukaryota > Metazoa > Arthropoda > Insecta > Diptera > Empididae > Empis > Empis livida. The sequence goes on from OZ010645.1 coordinate 15,404,323, forward strand.
TTCACAGAAAAAAAATGTAAATTTAAAAAACAAATATGTATAAAAAAAAACAATATTTAATAATTTAAATAATATATAAACAAATTAATTAAAATAAAAAATATGAAATTTATTAAATTTGAAATTAAAACATTTTTCACAATAAAAAAAAAAACAAGCGCCAATTAAAACTGACATCTGCTGATAAATATAATAATTACAATAATAAACAATATATATTACAAATTAATATTGAAAAATAAAATTAGATATTTTTAATAGAAAACTATATTAATTTAAAACATAAATTATATAAAAAAATTAGTGTTTCAAAATGAAATTTATATAAAAAACCTCTCATTTAAAATTACATAAATTAAATTTTTTCTAAAAAAAAAAAATTTATTAGAACTTTCATTAAAATGACTTGTTTATTAGCGTATTACTTTTTTTTTTGTTATTGCTATTTTGAGTGCATAAATATCTAAAATTCATCATACGTCATTTGAACATATTTTATTTCTTTGTTTTTTTTTTTTTTTTATTACAAATATAGATAATATTACGTATCACAGATATATATATACATCTATATATTTTATTTTACATAATATTATTTACATTTTTGTAATTTTTGCATTGAAAATGGTATTAATGCTCATTTGTGAAACGTTGTTGGCTTTATAATTTATGTATATAAATATATACATAAAAAAAAGCTCACACTTGAGTTGGCATATCTAAAAGAGATGCAATTCGTAACTAATTTAACGTATTTGTTTTTTTTTTTTTTTTTTGTATTATCTAAAAATAAAAAATATCTTAGATATACATAAAAAAAAAAAATGTGTGATGAGTGTAGTGATATTTTTTTTTTTTTGTGTAACAATGTAATATTAATTTAAAAAAGAACCCAATAATAATATACGTAATAATAGGGTAACGACCCTTACTATTAGGCACTTTATAGATAATTTTAAATTTAGGCCAATTATATCTAAATTATTTAATTTTCAATGGAAATTGATTTTAAATCAAACTAAAAACTAAATTTAAATAATTCTACTAAAGTGCCATTTATTAGTAATGATCGTTAGAAAATATATAATTTTTCATTTGATATATAAAAATTATAAAACAACGACCTGAAATATAAATTTAATAAGTGAAAATAATAAAAAATATATATGAAAATATTAAATATTAATTACAATATTTTGAACAATATTGTAATTAATATTACCAATAATATTATAAACAACAACAAAAAAAATATGTTTTTATATAGTAATCTTGAAAACGAGAATGAAATTTATTCATGTGAACAATTGGAAGCAACAAATTCCATAAAACAAGAAATTATACAACATAACGAAGAAAATATACAACAGATACAAATTGAAATTAATGAAAATAAATTGAAAAACAATGCTGATAATAATAAAATAATTGATGAAAATGATAATAATATAAAAAATAATAATAATAATTGTGAATTAAATAATATTAATAATAATAAAATTGTTAATTGTAATAATAATAATAATAATAATAATAATAGTGATAGTGATGAGATATTTAAGAAAAATATAAAATTATCACAAAATCGTGAAAATTCATTATCACCAATACGTCGTACATTTACAAATAAATGTTCAATATCACAACAAGACGGATTATTATTACATCAACAAAGAAATATTAATAATAATAATAATAATAATAATAATAATAATAATAATTATTTGTCTAATATTATAACAACACCAACAACATTTGGACAAAAATTAAATATTATTAATAATAATAATAATAAAATTATACTTGAGAAACGTCCAAAATCTGTCACTGCATCAGTTTTTACACAAAAACGTTTACCACCATTAACAGTTTGTACATCAATATCTGGTTCAACAATATTACCAAATGCTGTTACAACAACTTCAAATAATATAATATCTAATAGAAATACAATTCTATTAGATATAAATAATATATCACAAATAAATTGTGCACCACGAGCCCAATCAGTTACAGCATCAATATTTAAACCAATATCACAAATTGATAATAATAATAATAATAGTGGTATTTTAAGTGGTAATAATAATAATAATATTAGTGCATTTAGTGCAATAAATAATCAAATAAAAACACAAATTTTATCACCAATACCACAATTACAAAATATACAAAATCAAATTGAATTACAACAAGAAGAGGAAGAAGAAGAACAGCTACAAACTGAAGAAGAACAACGTACTGAAGATATGAACAAAGGATTTTTATCATTTTCTGAAGATACACCGGAATTAACAAGTAAGTTTCATTTTAATATAATTTATAATTATTTGTGTTAATTTTTTTTGTCAACATTATACGGAATCGTTAACATATTTTATATAGTAGTAATGAGACCGACGGTGGCTTAAGTGGTAGTGTGCTAAGCTGTACTGGGTTCAACTCCCGTCCAAGACATCCATATTGGTCTAAGTTTACTCAGCGTTAAATGAGTACCAGTAATAAAATTATAATGAAATGTAATTTAATACTGGGAAAAACAATGCTAACGGCCGAGACCATTTGCTAACAACAAATGTCTCACTAATAAAACCATTAGCTTGTTGCAATTAATAGTTTCATCACTATAAAGAAATTTATGGTTCGGAATCCATATAAAATTAGTAGGTCTAAATTGCAATAAAATATTAAGGACCCTTTATGGGAAGCCCAGGCTCTTCACGAGCTGTAGCGCCAAAGAGAAGAAGAAAAATGTTCATTCTAGATTGATTGGACTGTTATAAGTATATATAAAATTTATAAAGGCAACTTTTCCTTGTAATTTTTCTTCAAGAATTATTTAATATTTAATGCTAACTTAACATTTAAATTTACTACTTTTATATAGTTTGATTGAAATATATTATTATTGTAGATCGATATTACTTTTACAAAAATATATGTGAATTGAAAGTGTAATAACTTAGATGGGTTCAATTTACAAATCAGCATAAAATTTACGATAAAAATACTAAGGATATGCTTTTAGGAAGATATATTTTTAAAATCAATTTATACTTGTTTAGGTATTAATTGAAAATTTTCAATATTTTTATAGTAGAATTATTAATATTAAAACATAGATTTTCTTCTTGGTTCTTAACTTTGAAGTAAATATTAATACAATATTTTTGTATTCAATAAATATATTCTAAATGTTTTTCGTAAAATTCTAACACTATTTACTTAGGTATTTTTCCTAAAAAACCAATTTTTTGTTTTATTGTTTTTATAAATTATTAAATAATAAATTTTCCACAGACTTGTCTATTTATGAGATACCAATTAAAATTATTAAAAATTTGTAAAAATATTGAAAAAAAAATAATATTATTTATTTACTGAACTTCGGATATGGTATAAAAATAAATCCTTTATTAATCAAAATATTTATTTGCTAATCATTAAAATAAATGCTTAAAATATTTTTAAATAACAACACAATTATCAAACATAAAAAAAAAAAATATTTCCTACATAAACTAAAGATTATGATGAAAATAAACAAAAAAAAAATATTATGAAACAATACTAATAATAATTGCTTAATATTAAAAGGTTAAAGTCAGGGTTACTAAATCTGGTGATGATACAAATTTTTAAAAAAATAAATAAAGATAATTATTAATCTGTGTTGAATAATATAAATTTATTAAAACATAATTTATGGTTTTTCAATTTTTTTTTTTGTAAAATTAAACTGAAAAAAAAAAATTAAATTTTAAAAATTTCAAATATTTTAAATATAAAAGAAAAATAAACAATTTTCTTCACAACTTAATTGTTTTCTCGTGTTTTAAAGAAATTTTCTTTCCCCAAAAAAACAAAATTTACTAATCCGTAATCCCTTAAGTTAATGGTTCTTATTTTTCTTTGGTCTTTCGAGGTAGAAAATATCTATTTTATTTTTCTGTCTATTTTTCAATTAATTTATATTTAGATTTGTTGAAAAAAATGAAACTCATATTTTTTTTTGTGTATCATACAAAAAAAAAAATACATATGTCACATATATATACATTATGTTAAAATATATTTTTATATACTTTTTTTTTTCCATAAATCTAAAAAAAATCATCTCCTCCCCACAGTTACATTTTATGTTGTTTTTTTTGGTATTTGTTATTCTGAGACTTTTTAAATTTTAATTTCTAAAAATAATTTTTATTTTTTTTTATTTTTGAACAACAATAATACAGACAAATAAAAAATATGTATAGTATGCAATGTTGGGGAATTGTTTGGAGCATATTTTATAAAATTACTTCTAAATTAATTAATCCACAGACAGTCCACAGATTGTGGCATATTTATAGAAATATTATTTGCTATTGTACATCTACTTCAACAAGCGCTAGGTCCAAAATTTTTTGCGCAGATGTGTTTAACTGCTCCTGCTGATCTAGAAAACTAGTACATCATAATTTTCCGAGCGCAAATTAATTCCCGTATCAAAGGGTTAAAGTTTAAAAGACTGTCTTTTAAACTGTATTCATTGTATTCAAAATGAATTGAAATGTTTGTAGTGAATATTTATAAAATTACCAATTATGAGTACACGCAGAAATATTATTAGGTAACCTGATCAGACAGACAAACAAAATTTAAATTTCTTTTAAAAATTATAAATTTGCTTAAAAATAAACCCGAAAAATTATAATGACAAGATATAAAAAATCTGTTGGAAAGAATTTTTTTTTTTTTCAAAGAAAATTTCGAATTTATGCCAATTTTATATGCATTTTATTTAGAAAAAAAATTCTTTAAAATATATATTTATATAAATTTCCAAATATACATTTTTTATCAACTTTTCGAACTAAACTATAGAGTTTATTTTAAATGGCGTGATTGTAAAATTGTTATCAAGTTAAACAAAACTCAAACTTAATAATTATGACAAATAAACATAGGAAATAATTGTTTTTTCTTTTTTTGTAATTTTATTATTTAATACATATATGTGTATTAACATAATTAAATGTTATGCAATAATTGTTATTAAATTTATATATAATTTAAATTGAAGTAGAGTTTTCCAGTAAGTTAAGAGCTAATTTCCAGTGATTACGTCATTTAATTAATTATTAGTGAATTTTATTTGCAGAATAGTAACATTCTTTATTAGCTATTATTAGCTAATTTAAGTTACAGAATGGCTACAGTTCAGTTAATTTTTTTTTTCTAAGGAAATTACTAACTTAATTTGGCAATATAATTATTTACAAAAATAATAGTTATATGTTTTCTTATGTACGCAAGTTCATATCAATTAAGGGTAACTAAGGCTATTTTAATTCATTATAGATTAAGTTGTAATAAAATATTCAATTATTTAGTTGATTTCTGAGTATTTTGGTTTATAATTTTAGCTTTTATCAAATACTAATTTAGTTTTCCTCATAATATTATAATTACATATATAAATTATCATTTAAATTGTTAGAAAAATTAGAGTAGTTCGTGTAAGGCAATAAACTTTGAAATTTCATTTATCTATTCCATTATTTGAATTGTCAGTTCAATAATATTAATTGCATTATCATAATTAAGGGTTTGACATAATTATGATAATGCAATTTATTGTGCAAACTGAAATAAAATAAATGATAATATAATATGAATTATATAAACCAAATGTATCCGTCTAAATTTTAAGATTCATATTATAATTCTTTTTTTTTTTGTTTTATTGTCTCAACAAAACATTATTAATTATTAATCATAATTGCAATTGCATTACAAATTATTAAGGTCATACGTTATCAGAAATAATTATCTTGTTAACATTACACTATCAAACAATTTTATTCTTATCAATTAAGCTAAGAAAAAAAAAACAAAAAAACAAGATTTCAAAAAGTTAACATACTTTTAAGTTCATGTCATTAAGATATGTTCAACATTTCTGATAAATATTTTTTTTTAAATAAAATTTATTTTTAGCTAAAAGCTCATATAAAAAAGTATGACTCGAAATAAATAAAATAATTAAAAATACTATAATAATAAAAATTTTATGATTTAAAAACCATAATTTCAATAATATAATATTTATTTATGGAAAAAAAAAAACTTTAGACTTTTTAAATTCTATGTAAATTATCAAACAAAATTATACTAATTACATATTTACTATCTAAAAAAAAATTTTTAAAAAAATTTGTCCCAAAAATTAAGTAAATAATTGATTCAAAAATAACTGCTTCAAAAAATAAAATAACCAATCAAGCAATTTTTGGCCGGAATTAAATCGGAAACCAAAAAAAAAAAATTTTTTTTTATAAAGAAAAACCGGAAATTATTTCCAGGGCGATACTAATAACATTGATTTAGAAATTTGTGACAGCATAGTAAAGTAAAATGGGTTTTTTTTTGATAAATTACTTCAATTTTCATTATTATTTTTTTGTAGTATTTTTAGAAAAGAAAACTGAAATAAAATATGAATTATTGTTATTAATGGGGAATAACCGGAAAAGACAATTTATTTAATATTTTCGTTTGTTGTTTTCAAAGAGATGCTAAAATAATTGAACATTATATGGGTTTTTATTTATATTTGTAGAAAAATTGTGCCAATTTAGTTACAAAACCATATTTTTAGTTATTTTTGTTTTCGTTACTTCCTGCTGAGTTAATTCTATAATTAACGCTTTTCTTTAAAGTATTAATTTGAATTGATCTTCGAAAAGACAACAAATAAATGTAATTTCAAAAAATTGTAATTGAATAATATTATTTCTTAAAAATTTCACACAATTTATTAGGTCACATGTTTTAAATATTGAAATTAAATCAGATTTTCATAAAATATTGATAATGACTGTTGAGTATCCTGCTTTTAATTTCTAATTCTGAAATCAAATTAAATAGACTTAATAGATTAGATAAAAAATAACTTAATTTGGCCCTTTTGGTCCGTAAAGTATCAAATTTATATTATCCTATTTAATATCGTAATTTAATCCTATTTAAAAAATAAAATCAATTTTCTTTCCTTTTTTTAAACAATTTTATTTATAAATATAATTAAATTAAAAATATGTAAAAAGGGTATTCTACATTTCTTATCTTATCAAACTCTACAAGAACTAAATTTATTTTTAGTTATTAAAATCTTAAACATTTATCTTATAGAAATAATTATATATAAGATAATCTACAATTTTGTGGTATATGATTTTTCATCTAATATATTTAATCTTTATATACATAAAAAAAAACAGTAATACAACATTAAAATAGATCAGAATTTATTGCAATCTCGTTAGGATTAATTTCAATGTTTTTTTTTTTTTGGTTTTGTACCAAAAAAAAAAAAATAATAATAAATATAATCCTTTTATGGGAAATAGATATTTATATATTATGGTTGGTATATAAAAGGTAAAATAGCTAAAAGCTCTCTTCAATTGTTGCAAAAAAAAAAAAAATTATTATAACGAAATAATAAAAGATATTATTATAACTATTTAAGTAGCTTATATGAAAGTTTGTTGAGTATGAAACGTAATTTTTTTGAAGTGTGATATATTGTAATTGGTTTTTATTGTACATTTTAAATTAAATTTAAATTTTACTACAAAATCAATACTACTCTAAGAAGAAATTTAAAGAACAGTTTCAGAAAAATGTAAGATACTCTTTTAATATCATGAATATTCAACAGATGACGTTGTATTGTAAAATATAAAAAGGGAGACCTTTACAACGCCATCTGTTTCTTGTTACACATCTCAGTGTTTATACGTGTTAATGAAGTTTAGTATTTTTTGAATTTCATATATATATATTTATTTTCGTATACCCGACAGCTTGTCAGACCAATTCTTAAAAAAAGATTAATTTCTTATTTTACAGAATATATATATAGAGAAAAAAAAAAATGATTTGTTATATATTTTTTGCTTACCATCATCTTACTCACTGTTCTGTATAAAACGTGCTCGTCGGCAATAATAATTTTCCATTAAGTTTCATCTAAGAATTATCCATTAATCTTTTTAGTTTTGAGTACCAAGCCAAAAACGATAATAGTTGATGCTGGGTTTTCATATATATATGAATATACATATAGTTTACCGGTTAAAAAAAAAATAAAGGCGAACAAAATGAAATGATTGGACGACTCTATAGATTTTACTAAATTCTACAAGTTTTTTTTTTTTTTTTTTTTTTTTTTTTTGTATTTAAAAGCTAAATGTAGTTTCTCTTATTACATTTTATATATCTTTATTAAAGAATATGAATAACAACACTATTTCTCTTAATGGTAAAGAATATAAATATAAAGTTTAACATTTTCAAATAATATTTATGTTTGTTCATAAATTTTACTGTTTAGCGAGATAGTTTGAATTAAATAAATTGTACATTTTGTTATCTTAATAATAATAGTTGAATTTATGTGCCTGAAATACTATTTAATTCAATATTTAGATGAATATTTTTTTTTTTTAAAACTATAGTAAATTGTATATGTTAATATAATTAATCTTAATAAGACTTTCAGACATTTAAATAGAAATTTTTACTTCTTTAAAAACTATATATTTTTTTTTGTTTTTAGAGTTTCTTAGGGCTCGTAAAAATTTAAATTGTTTTTAATATTAATTTCTTAAAATAATTTAAAATATTACAAACATTTTTTTAATATGTTATTTTGGACAATTTTTCAATTGAATTGATTTAAATGAAGAGTGAAAAATTAAAGAGGGAGTGAAATATATAAGATACAATTTTTTTTTTTTGTATTTCTATATAATTAAAGCAATTTATAACATTTTAAAGTCAGTTTTATGTGTAAAAGCATTTTATGTGCGTTGTGCACCGGAATTAAGTAAATAATATATATTTTCTTTTTGAATTAAAAGAAATTATTTAAATTAAATTTATTTTTTTTCAGTAAATTTATTTTTAATTTAACATTTTTTTTTTTAAAATAAATTCTTTAGAAAAATACTAAATTAATATTACATAACAAAAAATTCGGATAAATTTTCGAAAATAATATTTTCTTTTCTTAATAATATCTTTCTTTTTTTTGAAAAATAAACTGCATTTTATTTCTTCAAAAAAAAACTCATTTTGAACAGGCCACATTTTAAAATTTATGTATTTTTTATTTAAATTTAATAAAAAAAAACATTTCTGAAAAAGATCTCATGATCCATTAAATAAAAAATGAAACTAAATTATATATGAAAATAGAAAATGCCGGTCTTATGATATTTCTATAATATCTATTTTTAATCATAGTCAAGAAAATATGTTTTCTTTTTTTGTTTTTATTACAAAAATTCTTTATTTTTTTTGGTTGTTTTATAATGTTTTTAATGGTAAACAAAATTTATGTAGATATCTTTTTTTTTTGGTTACAATATTTTGGAATATTATAAATTGAAGAAAACAACAATCTATTAAATTTATATCATAATTTTTTGCTGACGAATAATAAACATGACTAAAAATTAAGTAATTAAAAATTTAAAGCAAAAAAAAAATTAGAAATGTATTAAATAATAAAATGAATTTTACTTGATGGGAAAATAATTTATTTATAAATTAAATATTTTAAATTATAATTAGTATATTCCGGAGTAATAATGTTGACAAAAAAATAATTCGCATAAAATTAATTTTTTTTGGAATTATATATTTAATGAAATTATAATTTTTTTAATTTATTTATATATGTAATTTATTTTAGTGCTTAAAGAAGAACCAGATGATTTAACACATTTAGCACCAACAGCTGGTGATTCATGTATACAATTAGATGAACCAACACCATTATTTGGTGAAATGCTTGAAGGTTTAATATTACCAGATGCATATTGTAGTTTATTACCAGATGATATAAATTCATTAGATTCACAACATAGTGAAAATAGCACTAGTAATAATAATAATTCAACAAATAATCAAAATAATAGTAATAATAATAAAGGTTCAATTGATCCATTTATTAATTATCGTGATGAATCTAGCGATACAAATAGTTCACCGCATTTATTATCACCTGGTAGTTTATCAAAGGTAAATTATATTATAAGAAAAATTGTTATTTGAAAATACAATTTTTTTTTTTTTTATATTGTTGATACATATAATTAAATATTTATTTATTTAATTTTAATTTGTTAAAATTATAGAATCCTGAAGTAAGCAGTCTACCATCATTATGTAGTCCACATTCAATGAATCAAGATGATGAATTTGCATTTATGACAATGAATGTTGATGATGATATTGATTTAACAATGCGTGCACCATATATTCCAATGAATGAACAAGATGATTTACCATTATTAACAGATGATTTAATGTGGAGTGCATTTTCTGAAGAATTAAGTTTACATAAAGATATGAAAGATGTTATACAAATGCATGAAATTGCAATTAAAAATCATCAAAATAATTGTTATAATTCAATATCATCACCAAATAAAATGGAAGTAACATCAACAACAACAAACAGAATTAATAGTAATAATAATAATAATAATCATAATAATCACAGCAATAATAATAATAATAATGATAATAATAATAATAATAATAATATTAATAATGATAATAATGGTAGCAATAATTTGACAAACAATCAACAAAATTCAAATTCAGATTTACTTAATAATGAATCAAATTTGGCACAAATTTTATGTGGCAATACAACAAATGATGAAAATACATTAAATACATTAAATCAAAATGATATAAATTGTAAAAAAAGGAAATTTATTGATGATGATGATAGTTTTAATGATACAATTGATGCATTTGGACAAGTTTTTAATAATAAAAATTGTAAGTATTATAATGTTTTTTTATGTATACGTATATTAATTTATACTTTTTTTTTTCGTAATTCATTTTTATGTTATTTAAATTTAAAGAATTCACAAAATTTTTATATATTTTGTATGTTTCTATATAAGTGTTTTTTAATATTATTTTTTAATTCAAGTACATTTATAATTTACTCGTGTTTTCCTAATTATTTAATCATGTATTCCAAACTCTTCAAGTAGTTATTTATTGTGATTGTATAATTTATAGTCTACGAAGCCTGCACAATTTATAATCTATAAATGTATAAAACAAAGGTATTTCCAGGTCAAGGTCTTATAGATTATACCATATTAAATTTAAATTATCACTTTTTGGTTTGGTTAAAAACTAAATGTGCGAAGTATTTCTCAATAAGTTCTGACAAATGTCTATGATTGTTTTGGCAAATAATTTAAAATATTAACAATATTATAAAATTTTTAAATAATATTTGCAATATTCTGATTATATGTTAATCAAATTTTCAACACATTCTTAAATTTACTACTTAAAAATCTTCTATATTTATATTAAAAATTAACCCTTTCAGAATATTTTTAAATTTGTTGAAAACCTTTTAAATCTACATTGGTTATCATGATTACAAATCACTCTGTATATAAATTAACTATACACATTCTCTTAATTTAATCATATTATTTTTTTTTGTTACATAAATTTAATTTTAATAAGTTTGTTTTATACCCAAAAAAAAAAATAAACAACAAAACGCGCACGCCGCCATCATGGCCAAATTCATTAAATTTTTAAAATCATATAGTGACAATTTTAAATTCACTTATATAATATCACAAATGAAAATTAAAAAAAAAAATTGCGTATTTTGTTTGATAATTTGTTGTGGTTTATTAAAAGAGAAACAAACAGAAATTGATGTGATGATAAATTGAAGAAAAATCACAAAATTTTAGGGGGAAAAATTAAATATTATTTTTTTTTTATGTTATTTTATTGTTTATATATATTTTAAAAATCATCAAATACGAAAAATAATGGTTTTTTAATGTTCATTAAATTTTGTTCAATATTATTTAGTGAGTATCTCTCTCTGCATAAATAAGTAATACACGTGCTCGAGGGGATAAAATACTAAATTAATGTTGACAGAAAATTTCAGTATAATCTGCTTCTTTTAAAATATATATATATATATGTTCTGAATTTATGAAATTATAATATATATACATATATTATAATTTCATAAATTCAGAATTCAATCATTTACTTATTGACATCTGTCATATTATAAAATGAAAAATGGCGTTTTCTAATATTTTTTTAGCGGTCCTTTAAAACAAAATGGCAGTTTACTAAAATAATATTTTAATATTTTTTTCTGTAGTATTATTGCTAAGAGAGACAAAAAGGTTTCCTAAATTTTGTAATATTTCCTAAATCTTTAGCATAAAGTAATTAGAAGTTTAAATTAGCCATTTATTTCGAAAGTGGTGCAAATCCACTTTTTGTTATTTCAAGTTAATTATCTCGTAACAATTTCAATACACATTCAATTGAGGATTTTTAAAAACCTATAAAAAATTTTATGGTTTTTTCATAACTTTTGTAAAATAATCTTTTGTGAATTCTTTAAAATTAAATTAATTATTTTGTATAATTTTATAATTTCATGTTTTAATTATATTTCTAAAATTTTTTATAATTTCTTTTTTTTTATTTCATTTTTTTTTTTTTTTAAACCAAAACCAAAATTATTTTAAAAACCAAAAGCTTCAAATTTAGATTGTTGGACAATGAATGATTTATTACAATTAAATCAAGAAAATAATAAACAACAAAATTTATTAATTCAAACATCGACTGAAAATATATCAACAACAAGAACAACACCAACAACAACACCAACAACAACAACAACAAAATCAACAACAACAACAGGAACAATTCATGTACCATTAATAACAATTGAAAATAATCAAAAAATGAATAATGCACTAAATACAAGACTAAATTTAACAACAATTAATAATAATAATAAAAATAATATTAAAAATAATAACTGTAATGATATTAAAGAAAATAACAGTAAAATTAATTTAAATAATCATAGTAATTTTATAACAACAATAAAACGTTTAACCGAATGTAATTCAACATCATCAACAACATCAACATTACAAAATAATATAAATGGTGGTAGTGGAGGTGGTGGAGGTGGTGGTGGTGGTGTTGGTAGTTGTATTAGATCACAAGATGTTAATAGTTGCCACAATAATAAACGTCATTTAAGTGGTACATCATCATTAGACTCGAAACGTGTAAAAAATAATAATTCACTATTATCGTCCTCATCATCGTTGTCGTCAACTAATGGTGGTAGTAATCAAATTGCAACATTATCGATTGAAAATAAACCATCAACAAATTTATTACAACAATTGATGGCACAAACACCACAACAACAACGTCAACAACAACAACAACAACAACGTCAACAACAACAAAAAACACAAAAATATTTATCCTCATCATATGATAACAATAAATTGAATAAATGGGGTGGTAGTGAAGGACATCAACAACAACAAAATCATCATCATCAGCAACAACAACAACAACAACAACAGCTACATCAACAACAATCACAATCGAATTCTGTATTAAAGAATTTATTGGTTAGCGGATGTGATGTAAGTGCTGGTTATGTTTGTTTAGTGCCAATGCGCCCAAAAAAGGCAGCAAAAGCATAAACAAATAATTAATATATTATTAAATTAAATTAAATGTATATCCTTTCGAATCCTTTTTTTTTCTTTTTTGTTAATCCTTTTAAATCAATTTGGTGAATTTTATTATAAAAAAAAAATTACTATAATTTTTTTTATAGATGTAATAAAAATACAAAATACGTTTTCGCTGCCGGTTAAGTGTAATTAAATATAACACTTTTAATATCATAATTCCTGGATGATCCTTTTTAAAAAATAAATATATTTAAAAGAAATTTATGAACGTTATAACAATTTTTATAGGATAAATTTAATTTAGTGTGTTTTTTTTTTTTTTTAGATTAAATAAGAATTTTAAGAATTTTCTATTTTAATTTTCGAAAACTTTAGTAGGAAATTTTTATTTTAAATACTGTTAAGTGTGAAATTGTTTTGTTTGTTTCGAAGGATTTTTATCAAAATTTAAACAATTTTCGATTTAAAAAGTCAAAAAAAAAAACAAACAAATATAAAACTACACACAAAAAAAATAATATTTTTACAGTGTAAATGTTATTATAAATATTTTCGGTTAGTAAAATGGATCGATTTTTTTTTTTTAAATTATTAAAAAAAGGAAAATTTTAATTAAAAATTCTTTTTTTATAAGAAAATTTAAATAATTCTTAAGATAAAAAACAAATTAAAATATTTAAAAATAATAATAAATAAATTTTAAGAATATTATAATAAAAAATAATTAAATTTTAAGTTGTTTTTTTAATTAATTTATGGCGTGAAATTTTTTTTTAGTAAAAACGATTAATTTAATAATTATTTATTAATTATTACCAAAAAAAAAACATAAATTTAGTTTACCAAAAAAAAAATCAATGCACAGGGTGTCTAGTTTAGGTGAACATATTTATGTACATAATGTTTTTATTTTCGAAGTTTTTTCGATAAATTTTAGATTAGAATTAAATAGCCAATAGTTTTATTAACTACAATATTTTTTAGTTTAACATAACATTATCCGTGCCGTGTAGAATTTGAAAATATTTTTTAATATTACTGGACGTGTATAGTCAGAACCGTTTTTTTTATGTAAAAATTCTAACAAAAACCAATTTATGTTGTTGAAAACCTAGAAAATTATTTTAAATGAATAATTAATAAAAATTGAAAAATATTCGATTAATAAAAATTGAAAAATATTCGATTATCTTAGTTTGTTATACCGAAAATTAAAAAAGTTCGTTTTCAATATCGTTTTTTTTTTTGTCGTTGCAATACATAATATAGTTTTGATCTATGTATGAAAAATTTACTAATAATTATCCAATTTTACTTATTTGTTGTTGAATTCAAATAACAAAGAACGAAAAGTAAAATTGGAAATGATTTTATTTAATTACTTTCTCTAAGTATTTAAAATATTGAAAAATTATACGACAGCAACATATTTAATACATCAAAATTGATGTTTACATACATACGCCGCTTAATTAGTAGTTTACATCTTCTTTAATTAATTTAAATTGATTTCGATTATAATGTCAATCATTTTCAAAATGTAATTTCATATCAAAAACTAATGTCGTGTTTTAATTATAATTTTTTTAGTTCAGGATTTAATATTTCATAATTTTGGAGACACTCTGTCTAATAAAATATATATTATAGTTTGTATATTATGTAATTTTTTAGCGACTATATAATTTACTGTGATATAGATTTTTTTGAATTTAAATTGTTAAATTTTTTTTTTTTTTAAATTTTCTTTATTTTTAATAGAAAAATAAATAAAATATTACGAAAATTAATTATTTTTCAACGACAATTTTTTTTTTTTTGTAATGGAAAATATAAATAAATATTTATTTAAAAAATCCTATAAAAATTTCATTATTAAAAAGAGCATATATAGCGAAAAAAAACAGTATAAAAAAAAATTCGATATATGATTTTAAAAATTTTTTTACGAAAATTATAAAGAAATAATCCAAAAATATAGAAAGTTTGAAAACTTTAAAAATTTCAATAAAATTAAATATTTTTAAGAAAATTAAATATTCAAAAAAAAAAAAAAATTATAAGCGTTTTTGTGTTAAAATTGCTCTAAATAATTTTTCTTTAACGAAAATTAAAAGAAATTTTGAGCGCTGACCGGGTACAAACGAAAAAAAAAACATAAATAAAAAAATGAAAATTTCATAAAATAAGAAAATATTGATTTTCTATTTTTGGAATTTATCAAAAATTATATAGCAAATAAAAAAAGTTGATTGAACGAATATTTAATTGTGTAAATATTTTAAAATACAAAATATTTAATTAAAATAAGAATTAATTAAGAATTTTGTTTCAAAAATTTTAAAATTAAATTAAATTAATGTTTTTATTTGTTTAGGTTTTTTTTTTTAAAAATTCTGTTGTTTTTCCTTTTTTTTTAGGTTATCGATTATTTGTTTTTTAAAAAATAAAGTTGATTTTTTAATGCACACAAAAAACACAATTTTAATTAAAACAAAAAATTATTTTTATTTTTTAATTAATTATATTATTTTTAATTGCTTTAATTCTTTTTAATTGTAATCTAATGTAAATAAATGGAAAAATTTTGTAAACCCTTTTTTTTTTTCTATATTGTTTTATTTTATATTATTACTTTTAATTTTATTTATTTTATGCTATAATTTTAAATTTATGGTTTAATTTACTATCATTTACATACAATGTGAAATAAATTCGCTTAAATACAACAAAATATTTAAGGTTTGTTGTAAAATATAGATGACGTTGAAAGTTTAAATTGTGCTGTGATTAAGTGATTTCAGTACACTTTAATATGATTAGTATGGCCTAATATAATTTACAAAATTATTGAAAATTGTAACTTGTTTCTAAAAGTTGAACATCCAATTTTGTGGAAAATTCGGAAAACAATTTTTTTATGTGGATTAGTTTTGATTTAGTAATAAATATCCAATCATAAAATTTTATAAAAACACGCCACTTTCCTTTATACAAAATAAAAGCTTGTCGTGTTTTTGAAAATTTAATGAATCTATATTTAGCAAACGAAATCAGAACTTATCTACAAATGTCAAAAATGTAGTGATTACTTTTTGGCAGTTTTTCCGCTAAAGTTCATGTTTGTTTTATGCTTTTAACATCCGCGGTACAGGTACAATCGTAAAATATCCACCTACAACAGTTACAATTTAAAAAAATGATCTAAGTACAAAGAAAGTATTTTATATATACCATGTTTCCAAATTTAGTTTAGACAGTCCCAGAATAAAAAAAAATCCAGTACCTTCCGTCAAAATTATGATTAGAGAAGTTATCATATTTGATGACACAAATTATATATGATGGCACATAAACTACAATTTAATTGAGACAAATCTTTGATAAGAATCCTAATACCACTAAACTTCTGTCCAAATTTAAAAAAAAAACTGATATTTTAGTAATAAAATCATATCTGAATTTGAATTATTTTATAAAAAAAATATGTTTATTTTAATAACAACATTTTTTTACAATCAATAAAAATTCCATTTAAAATTTGAGAAAAAGAAAGTTATATATTGAAATTTTTTCAATAAAATAGAATCCAAGACATAAATTCCCCAAAAAAAAATAATAATAATAATAATAAAAGAAAATCTAAGACGAAAATATAATAAAGTATATAGTAATCAATCAAGTGTTAATACTGGATAAAAATTGTTTAACAAAAATTTGTCTTGAAATGAAAATTTCATATAGATTTCCCATTGAAGTATATAGATAAATTATAGCATGTAGGCAAAAAAAAAAAATCGTTTTTTTATATTAAATACTAAAATTATTTGTCGATAAAGATATATTCTCATTGGCTGAAAAATTCAAAAAGAAAGAAATATTACATAATCAATAAAAAGATACGGAAAGAAAAATTATGTTTTTTTTTTTTATTATTATCTTTAAAAATTTAGACAAAAATCATATTTTAAATATTCATTTTACATATACATATATAATTTTTTATTAAATTTTTTTTACAATTTTTGTTTCAATTCATTAAAATAAAATAATTAAATTAAATATTCTTAGCGATAATTTTAAAATATATTCGTCAGAAAGCATAATGACGATTAGATTTAATTATAGCAAATTATAGTACTAGTATTTATCTGTAGTAAAAAGTTATATCTTAAGAATTCGATTTTAAAATTTATAATGTTAGCAAAAATTGTGTTCTTAGTAAAAACTAAATAATTAAGAGATAGTAAGTTTTTTTTTTAGTCATTCTTAAGGAAACACTTAATAAATTAATTAAATTATAACAAAAAAATACTTATGTAATTACATATTTTAAAATAACAAAAAAAAAAAATACATAATTTTTTTTTATGTTATAATTTTCTTATTTCTGTTCAATTTATTGAAAAGACTGTATAGGCAACTGATGGATTTATGAAAGAAAAGGATGTGAAAAAATAATAACCATAAATACGCTTTTTGTTTTGTTAATAAAACATTAAAAAAAAATATTTTTTTTTAATATAAATTTTAAGGATGAATAATTTTCATTTGGAAAGGTGCTTATAAAAAAAAAAATGTTAGGAAATATTTATACAATTATTAAAAAATTAGTTAATAAATTTTTTTATTTTAAAAATAGTAGAATTTTTGATATAAAAGAAGTAAAATTAAAATTTATTTAAATTATTTTAATAAATAAGAAATTAAAATGAAATTGAGGGTAGCTAATGGATAATAAAAATGTTGAAAGCTAATTTTGTGATTTTTAAATGAAATATGTAATTAAAAAAAAAAAATTTTTTTTTAATTATACAAAGTGATTGTTAGGGCTAAAATTTAGCAGTTGCTTAATATAAGCAAAGAAATTCATAAATTTCTAGGATAAATTGAAAAAAATTGCAGATAGAAATAAGAGATTGAGAGATAGAAATAAGAAATATTTTTCCACAAAAATTTTACTTTAATTTTATTCGAAAATGCTTTAATTAAATATAAATGCTCATAATTCTATTTTAATTTGTTGGTAATTTCTTTCTTAACCTTAATTATGATCTTATGGAAAATTTCAAAAGAATATTGTTCAAAAATTGTGAAGAATTTTAAGGATTTTTTTTTTTTTAAAAAACAATTTTCTCATTAATATTTTCATGAATGTCATTGTCCTTTATTTGTTTAATTTACTTATTTAATATAACAAAAATGACAAAAATAAGTCCTTTTTCTTTTTAAAAAAAAATCAATTCTGATTGAAGTATATATTTAATTTTTCTTTTCCATAAAAATGTATATATTTTTTATTCGAAATTACCTTCCAAAGATGGAAATATTATATTCCCGCCTCCTATATTTTCACAAAAAAAAAAAACACCATTATTAGATCTTTTTATACATTGATTTACCCACCGTTGTCTAATAAAAAACCTCTCAGAACCCACCCACTTTACCCTAATATTGATTTTTAGTTTAAAAAAAAATATATATTTACGAAAAAATGATTAAGAATCCCGTATATGTGTATAAAGTTACGAAGGACGAAGGACATATGTTAAGAATTTTTTATGTTACACATATAAAAAAAATATTATTTTAGATATTACATATAAGAAAAATTAAATAAAATTTTTTTAAATAAATATATTATCTATCAATATATTAAATAAAAATTAAATTAAATCAAAAATTAATTTAAAATATTTTATCAAAAGTCTCTGATAAAAATAGTATCGTTGCTAATTGAAAATGATTTTTTTAAAAAAATAATTTTAAAATCAATTTTTAAGCTTCTGATTTTTTAAGTGGTGGAAGTCATTGATATATTAAAAAATTATATATAGTTAACAGCAATATTTTGACTTATCCATATCGATATCATTAAGTGTTAATTGTGTTCATAAATAATTGAATAATATCAGTTTTTTGTTTCAATGTAGCTAAATATTATATTTTTTTTTTTTTTTTAAATACTTCACATATATCTTTATGCAATATAATAATCTAAAATCTTTTCACTGATTTGTAATATTAAAGCATAATTTGTAAAATTAAAGCGTAATTATAGTTTTCAATTAGCAATGAATTCTTCAAAATAATTTCATGAATTATTTAATTTAAATATCTATTATGATATATTAATAAAATGAAATAAGTAAACATATAAACTACCTCTTAAAATCAATAAAAAAATACAAAAATGCATAAATACAAAATAGACATAAACTATAATCTACCTCAAAATATTAAATTAAACAAAAATTGTTATCAGATTTTCTAATTCTTATAGAATATTTATTTATTTATCAAATATCTTTTAAAGAACATAAAAATATATTAATGAAATAATATCGGAACATAATAAACATAAAAAATAAAATATAAAATTTATATATTTATTAAAAATGACTATTTATTCAGATCAACTATTTATATACAAAAGAAAAAAAAAACACGAAGAACCTCATTTTTAATAATCAAAAAAATATGTAAAGAAAAAAAAACATAAATGAAAATATAAAGCAGTAAAAATTACAAATTTTCCTAAATGTCTACATAAAGAAATAAATAAAAATGAAAAGAAATAAATTATTAACGTAAAATAGAAAAATAAAATGAATATCTTATATAGACAATATATATAAAATTAAAATTTATTATACAATAAAATAAGCTCTGCCATCCGATTAAGTGGAATTATCGTAACCACATAAAAAAAAAAAATATGTATATATATATCTATCATAGTTTTAGAATAATTATTTTGTAAAATGATATTAAATTACAAAATATTGTTTTAATGAAATAATGATAAGTTTAACACTTTCTGTCTACTAATAGAAATTATATTAAAGTTTCTGCCATAAAAATAATATTTAATAACTTTTAATAAATTGTCGCGTAGTTGTATAAGGACTAAGGAGTTCGTCATTAATCTACAAATTTAAACATATACTTGGATTTAAATCTAAAAATATGAGTTATTTTGACTGCTGTCAAAATCAGATAGCATTGTTTATAATTGTAATTGTAATGATTTTATTTTTTCTTTGGTTGGTCAATTTCTACAGTTATATAGGAAAATTGTCATAATTTTATGGCATTTTGACAGCATTGTCTATTATTAACATAAAATGACATTTTGACAGCATTGTCTATTATGCCATTTTGACAGAAATCAGTAATAAAAATTATAAAAATATTATACTTTGAGACACACATCTGCATATAATTGATAGAAATCGAATGATTTTCTATTTATATTTTGTTAGGACGAATAAATAACTTGATTTGTTGTGTCAATTTCTAATTTTGGCAACATTATTTGCCAATTTTGGCAATAAAACTACAATGTCCACTTTTGGCATATAAATATATTGCCAATTCGGTGTTTATTTTTCTTCTAAATATAAAATATGATTTAATAAGAAAATTTCTTAAAAAATTTTCAAATCAACTTGACAGCTATTAATCGCTATTAATTATCAAAATGACAGCTATTAATAATAAAAGTTATGAATGCACTGGTATTTTGCATTACTAATAGCAAAACATATACATACTTATTAAACTTAATAAATAAAATTATCAATTATTATAATATGTAATAATATTTATTCACCAAAATATTACGATACAGACTTATGATTAAATTATTAATTAGAGAAATTTTTTAAAAGTGCAATTTTAGATTTTGTTTTTTTTTTACCAAATCAAATATATATAATTTTTGAAAATATGAATTTCAAAATAAATTACAATATAAAGAAAAATAATTGGAAAATATTTTATTAAAATTATAATAATTTTTAATTTTATAATCGATTTAAAACACAAAGAAAATTAAATAATTTATGATAATTATATATATACATGTAGTGTTAATATTAGTTACCAGAACTGATTACATAAATTAATATTAAAAATTAAAATATTTAAAAAATAAAATAAATAAAACTAATTTAAAAATAAACTAAATAATTTTCAGAATTAAATACATTTTAATATTTAGTAAAATCCTAAAAATTCTTAAACTGAGAAAAAGTTAATGCAAAAGAATTAAAAAAAAATAATGAGGGAAAAGTTCAGTATATTTAAAGAATATTATGAAAATAATAATTCAAACTATATTAATGAAAAATAATAAAAAAACAAAAAACATAATTCAATAAATGTTGTCATCGCTTAATAAAGATATAAAAAAAGGATCAAAAATCTTGTTTTCTTTCTAAAAAAAAATATTTCTTAAAACCTAAATAAATTAGTAATTTAATTTTTACACAAATTTCTACACATATTTCTTTATCTTAGCGTAATTATGATAATTTGAATTTGACATATGTAAGTTGTCTTTCAAAATATTTTTACTAAAACATGTTACGATTGTTGCCGGATTTTAATTCTTTTATAATCGTATCACTTTCTAAACTGAATTTTAATTTGAATTGGTAAAAAGTCTTGTACAACAAATTTATTTAATTAAAACAAATATTCTCATAGTATATTTGAATAATGCCGAAAGTTCTTTTTAGACACCTTAAATAATTGTTTCATTTGTTAGTTGATATTTTTTTTTTACCATGTATCCTTTATTTTATTAATTAATCAAAGTGCCATGTACTGTCATGTACTTATCGAAATTCCAGTGATTTGGGTTATATTTGTTTTGTTTTGTTTTTATGTACATATTACTTTTTGCATTAAATTTAAATATATTTATAAATAGAAAAAGTTACTTTAAAAACACTATTAGAGATTATACTAATAATAATTTTAACCTTGGTCCTACTGAAACACTAACTATTAATATCCATTTCTTGAAAAATGCTTAAATATATTTATATATAGATATATTTGTGGTTTTCTATATAAATTAATTTCCTTATAACATAAATCATAACATGCTAAGTCATAATAGCTCTTAAACAAAAAAAAAAAAAAAAAACTTCAGCCTATGAAATCAAAAAGGATAATAGAAAAACTTACCCATAAATTCCTGAAAATTTACAAAAGATTATTTCTATTCTTTTTTTGTTGTTGTTCACTTTATCATAAAGAAGAGATCACGACTATATATAAAAATGACTATTTAAATACAAAATTTATATTCACTATAAAATTATTAGGGGAAAATGGGATTTATTATACGCATATATAATTTTCACCATCATCATATATACATATATAATTTTTTTGCGTCTTGTCTTAAACCCATATTTAAGGATAGCAATTTGTTATAGAAATAAAAATTTTTCTAATAAATGTCATATAATAAA
This sequence comes from Empis livida, assembly GCA_963932195.1. Taxonomy (NCBI): domain Eukaryota; kingdom Metazoa; phylum Arthropoda; class Insecta; order Diptera; family Empididae; genus Empis; species Empis livida. The sequence continues at coordinate 15,427,190 of OZ010645.1, forward strand.
TAAAATGATTTTCTGATTTGTTTACATATTTTTCGAATTTGAATAGAGGGGTTACGCGAAAGTTGTTGGACTTATACATAGAAATACAAATATGTACATATATAAAAAAAAAGTTTTACAATCAATTTTTTTTTATATAAACTTCTCAAAGTTTTTTCTTATATCCAAAAGGATTTAAACTTGATCCTTTTTTTTTAAGACCATATTTTATTATAATAATATTTTTTTTTTGTCGTCCTTTAGATTATTCACAGGACAAAAACCTATTATGAAATCCTTTAATTGAATAAATGAAATAATTACTAAAATGAAATTACTCAGATAAATATAATGAGATTAATCTTTTTTAGGGCTTTTTGAAAAAAAAAAAAACACGACAAATTACTTTGTCCGGTCATTCATTGTAAAATTTTCCAAATTAATAATTTTAATAAAGTAAATTTCTGACTGAACAATTTGGTGAATTTCGCATTAGAAACCTTCTAAATTTCGTTAATTTATACTAATTTTTCATTTTAAAAGCATATTCATATGACACAACTCAATAGTAGTTCTTGCTGTGAGGCTTATTTTAATTAAGTACAATTACCAAAACTTATATGTAGAATAGTTATTACACAGTAGTTGTACTATATACTTGATTATTAAATAAAATAGGTGCGACTAAAGATGATAAATGATTAAGGTTATTAGAAAATATTATTTATCCTTCCTGAAAAACTACAGGATAATGGTATCCAAGTGTTTAATTTATGTTAAAAATTTATTAAATTAAATCAACTTTTATACGGTAAACAATTAGAATTGAATGAACAAACATATATTTAAGTTATTTTAATTAAGTATAATTAATAATTTCTAAAAGTTAAATTCCACAGAGATGGAATTAAATTCCACAGAGTTGAATATCATATTTAATTTTAATATTTATTATTTTTTGTATTTACATAAAAGATGATTTATTACACAATCATTAAAAATAACTATTTTTTTTAAAATAAATGGTGGTTACTCTAAAAACAGCATAATTATAGTGAAATTTTCTGGTAAAATTTTATATTTAATTTTAAGTGACTATAAAAATTTTCAATGTTTCTTCTTACAAGTTAAGGAAATTTTATTACTTACATAAAAATTATCCCCAATATTTGACATTAAGTCTGTTAAAAATTTCAATATTTCGTATTTCTTAGAAATATATTATGATCTGATATCAATCATTGTAATATATTGAATTATTCGATATAATATTTAAATTTAATTTTTAACCAATTTAATTCATTATGTCTGTACGTATTGCACAACGATAAAAAAAAACATTTATATCAAAAGAAATAAACGAAAATGTAATAAATCTCATTGTGTCCTACATATAATATACGTACATATAATTTTCATATATGTATTAAATATCCTTTTTTTATTTTGTGGAAAAAATTTTTCATTTTTTTTTTTCTACTTTTCCAACAAAAAAAAATGAAGATAAAAAAGAAAGTGACATTTTCGTTGCTGACTTTTATATATCTTGAAAAATACAAAGTTACCTTACTGTTTCACTGAAAATGGGGTATTTTTTTTTTTTGTAAAAAGAAAAAAGATATAAAATGTCAGTTGAATATTCAAAGGGACTATAAATTTGGTTTTTGTGTATTTTGTCTAACTTAAGCTATATAACGAGTTTTACGACTTTTCGTTACTAGGATATTTTTAAAAAAAATATATATGTATATACCGTATATACGTATTTATATAAATTATAGAACAACTAATGTCCTTTATGACTTGGTAATAAAAATTATCCAATATGATATGAAAACCTAGTAAAAAAAAAATTGGTATCATATGTCCATTTAGGAAATTTTTGGTTAACCATGAAAAAAAAAAAAATAAAGTTAAAATTACAATTAAATATTATTAGTTTATTTTAATGTAACATGTTTTATTATATTTTAAAGATTTAAAATTGGTAATTCTTTAAATATCCAAGTCATTAGTACTAAATAAACTATATTTTTTACAAGAATTTATTTTATTAAAAATATAGAAGCAAAGTTTAAATTTATTTGAGTGTTAAACATTATTAAATCGTTAAATAAGGATTATTATTATTATTTTTTGTCAAATATATTACAATAATAAAGTGACTTTCCTAGGTTTATCGTATAATATTTCAGTTTAAATATCAAAAAAAAAAAATTTTCTTTATCCAATTTAAAAAAAAAAATCTGTTTAAATGTGAACAGTTTTCATTATTCGTGTATGTAAATTTGCCAAGTAAGCTATTTTTTCACTAAATTTTTTCCATTTCAAATATACATTTAAAAATCTAGACTGTTTTTAAAATGAAGGGTTTGTAAAAAATATATTGATTTTATTTATATAGTAATTGGACTTATTGAAATATCCTGCATGCTTAGAACATAAATTCGCAAGGCTTAAAATTGCCATAAAACTTTTTTAATTAAAAAAATGTTTTAATATTTTTCGTAAAATTAAATGATTATTCTAGTACAGATAAAATAAATTTAATATTCCTATTTTTTTTTTTTTATATAATTAGAGAAAAATATTACTTAAAAGAAAAATTCAAAGGACATAAAAAAAAAACGAAAATTTACTTAAACTCAAAGAAAAAAAACTTTTTTTTTTTTTCATTTCTGCCTCAAAGGACAATTTTATATAAAGTATATAAAATAAAAAGAATATTATTGTATTATTTCATATATGTCGTGTTAAGGAAAATGGTTTCAGGATATTTTCTTAATATTTTATTTTATTTTCTTCATTTTTTTTTTTTTTTTTTGCACGAATTTTATAAATTATATTTAAGACTTATATAGGACTACAAAAAATAAATAAAACCATATAACAACATAATATTAGAGTTTTCTAATCAATTTTATTATTCCTGGCACATAAATAATTCTAGTAAAAATAAAGTTGAATAATTTTCATCAGGATATAAGTAAAACCAAAAAAAAAAAAAATAGAAACCTAAAACAAGAAGAAGAGAGCCTAAAATTTTAGTTATTATGTTATTGATAAAAACTGACATAATCATGCAAGGACTAATAATATTTATTATAAAATGATCGAAATTAAATGTTTAACAGACAATTTAAAACAAAACAAAAAAAAATCTCTTAAAATTATTTTTATGATTTAAAAACAAATAAAAAAAAAAAAACAGAACTCTTTTTTGCGGAAGGGAAAAAGATTGAAAAAAAGATTAAAACTTTCACTTTTTCTTCAAAAAAAAAATGAAAATAATGACCTTAAATATTTTCACCATTTTTTTTTCTTTTCTTCTATATTTAATTGAATGGAAAGTGAATTTTTTCATGGATGATGAGGGAAATACAAAAAGAAGAAAAAAAACAACAGAAAATGAAAAATCTTTATTAGTGATGACATGTTTCAGACAGTTTCAATATTTTAACTTTGACGTTCATTTTCTAAATCCTCTTTTCATTATGTTATCAGCAGAATTTAATTAATTATATATTGGTAATATTACCAGATGTTCAAATTTAATAAATATTAAATTTATATTAAAAAAAAAAAATTATTAAATGTGAAAAATTGTATTTATATTGAAAAGTGTATTTAGATCGAAATTTTTAATCGTATTATAAAATTATTGAAAATAAGTATGTACATATGGAGTCTAATTTACATCAAAGTTCACAACTTAATTTTAGAAAATATAAAATATTAGATTGATTGAATAGAAATATTAGATTATTTGTTGTGGTACATCAAAGTTAAGTAATAAAAATTCGAAATTTAAATATCAAATCAAAGAGAAAATATCTACTTAAAATTTATTATTTTAAAATTATTCTATTTACTACATAAAAAATACATAAAAATTCCATATTTTATTTTCATTCAATGTTTTTTTATAGAAGGTCCTTTAAAACTATAAATGTAAACAAAAAGAGAAAGTTAAAATAATATCAATGAATAATTTTTCTTTACCATTCTTTTACAAAAAAAAAAAAATCCTTTAATTTATTTATTTATTTTTATTGTAATAAATTTTCCATATAGTCTGCAGAAAAATTCATCACACCAAAAAAATAATTCAACAATAATAATAATAAAAAAAAAAGTCCTTTTCCTTTCAATTGAAAAAACTTTCTTATACATAAAATTGCATAATCAAATATGTGTGTATTTTGTGCTCTATGTATGTATTTGTACTATTATTTTTTATCTCGTATAACTTTCACTTTTCGAATTTATTTTTTATCTTTACATTTTCCATTCTTAAAATGAAAAATTAAATTTATTTTGTCGCGATAAAATTTCATTTTATGAAATCTTTTACTAACACCACTTCCCATACAATTTACTACTTATTTTAATATCCTTTTTTTTTGTTGAAATATATTTCAAATTTATGGTATAAAATTTAATGAAAAATTTCTCTAAAATAAGATATTCTTTCGGTGAAACTTTAATAAGTCGAAACATATTTTCATGAGCCAAAAACTGGGTGTAAAAAAAATAATATTTAAAAAAACATTTTTAATAAGGAAAAAAAAGGATATTTTATTTTGTAAGAAAATCAATGAAATAATAATAAAAATTGACTGTGCTAGTATTTGTAAATTAATACATTTTTTTTGTGTTGTGCTCGGCTTCCTTACACTGATTATAATCATCATTTTAAGGATTGTCCTCAGAGAATATTTGAAATATTATCAAAAAAAAAAAAAAAAAACAAAAAAAGCAAGGAAAGAAAATTAAATGGGAAAAAATTGAGAATGAGTAAAAAAATATCCTTTTTATTTTAAAAAAAAAAAAAAGATCAACATTTAGACTTTTATTACAATATTTATACTCAAGAGATTATTAAAAAATATAAAATCTCAAATTTCTTTAAAAAGTAAATATTCTCAACTAAAAAAAGGATAGATAGAAATTTTCAATTGTGCATAGTTTGCCTTGCAACATAAAATGAGAAAAGTTTGTGTTTAATTTGCCTAAAAAATTACTCTTTCAAAAATGCCTACTCATACAACAAATTTTTACTAGGTTTTTCTAAATAAAAGCTTTGAGAAAATTTGTAATTTCGAAATTTTTATTTTTCTGTAATTTCGAAATTAACTTACTTGGATAGAGATTTTTTTTAAATTCGATTTTACTGTTATATTTATATATACATACAATTTCTCCATAATAATTTGACGTCATTTAAAAAGGATATGCTATTTTTTTTATTATTTTCACAATGAAAAAAAATTGCATATAAAATAATAACAAGGACGAAATTGGATATTAAAGTACACTTTTATCACTACAAGGTTTATAAAATGTTAATTTTCTATACATTAAAAAAAAAAAAAATATTTACAATGTATAAACTCCTACTACTTACGTAATTGACCTAGTATAGTATAAAATGTATCTATATGTTTACGTTTATATTTACGTAAAAGAAAAATATGTGAATAGAGAAAATTTCTTGAGTATTTTTTTTTGTCTTTTCTTTCTAGTTTTTTTTTTTTTAAATTATTAATAATTCTTTTCTACCACAATTAAGGATTTTTAATCCTTTATAAAAATTTTTTTTTGTTCCTATGTTATTCTTGAAAAACTATTGTTGCCGTACGTAAATTAGAAAAATTAAAAAAAAAAACTAATATTTTAAAGGTTTTAAACAAAATGATATTAAATTTTTTTCCATTTCTTTTCTTTCACAAATCTAGGTTACACGTTCTTCTCTATTTTCAAATAGCGAAATTTTTATATCCGGAAATTTAAAAAATACTAGTTTTTTCATAAATTTATTCAGTATTAAATTACCTTTTATAATAATTATGTTTCATTCTACATTTTTTTGCTATTTTCTTTTTCGTTTTTCATTTCGAGATAATTAAGTTATAAATCATATTTAGTAAGTGGAGCAATGAAATCGAAAATTAAATGTTTCCCAAAGGAATAAAGAAAGGCGTTGACTAGGATGAGAATTTATATAAATTCTAAGAATTATATATATATCTATGCATATACATTACATATATTTTTTTTTATATAAATATTTTCATGTGGATTTCGACTTTTTCATTTCAAAAGCACATAATTGAAGTGTTAAAAAAAATTGTCCTGCGGGATGTTAATTATTAGGCATATTTATAAAAATAAAAAATGTAGAAATATAATTTTTATTTTGGAAGGATATGAATGGTTTTAAATTTAATAAATAGAATAAAGCAAGGCAAAAATCTACCACACATGAATTATTATTATTGATCTCATACTGAATTCATATCCTTGTCAGAATATTTAAGGGTATTAAGCAAATTTTATGGGTTTTGAACAATTATATTAGTATTTCCTTTTAAATTTTCAAAACACCTTAAAATTAGAGAGATATTTTCTTTAATACAGTTTTTGTAATTTTTAAAAACTAAAATAATTTAATTCGTGGAGTTAAATCGAAAGTTAAAGTATTTTGATGATGTTGTTTTTTTTTGTGTGACAAGAGTGTTTTTAATTTAAATTATTGGTGTAATAAATTATCTAGAAGTCTACAACTTTTATATGCGTTAGAGGATGGCTATTATTTATATTTGATACAAGAAATTACTGGAATAAGAAATTTGTATTTATAAATTATTGAACAAAAATGCTGAATATAAGATTAATATTAATTTAAGAATTTTATTATATAAGTTAGTTTATAAGATAGAAAATCGATCCATTTAAGAATAATTTTAAGAAACGTTTATAAAATTTCTTTATCCTTTACTAAATCCTACATAATTTCCTATAATTTCCTGTACATTTTTTTTTTATAAAATATTAAAAATATTTAAACTACAAAAAAGAATGAAATTATTAAATAAAAAAGTAGTTTAAATATTTTTTAAAATAATAATTTCTTCATTAGACAATTAATAAAATAATATATATTTTTTCATTTAGGTCACATCACCATTACCATCAATAATAACAGAAGAATGCAGTAATGAACAAATAATACAACCCATGACATATAATCCAGAATTATTATCACCTTGTTCACCAACATATTACAACGATAATAATCTTTCAATACATCTTTTACGTCATTGTTGTACAAATCCAATGATCGGCGGTACTGGTTTATTATTATCACCAACAATTATACCACAACTTAATAGTCCAACTAGTAGTGATACTAGTGTTGATAGTGGAATAGAATGTAATCGTATTAGTAAATCATTAAATTTTATTAATTATGAAAATATTTCACCAAAAAATGAAAAAACTATTAATAATAATAATAATGGAATATATTCTACAAAATTAGCCATATCGCCAAATCAAAAAAATGATTATATGATTGAATCTACAAAATTGGAAATTGTTACACCAACATCAATTAATAATATTATGCCATCTACAGTTTTTCAACAACAACAACAACAATTGCAACAAGAAAATCAAATTCAACAATTACCACAAATAAATAATTCAGTTCAATATATGAATACTGATAATCCATTTGAATCACAACTTTTAATGGATCTATGTAATGATGATTATAATATGGATACAAATATTGAAGATGATTTTTTAGTTGGTGAAAATGTTTTATCAAAAGATTTTAATGATTGGACTGCAAATGTTATATAAATAATATATAGATATATTATTTTTTTTTATTATGCAGTTTTTAAAATTTATCAGCATTTATAAAATCCAAAAAAATAAAAATATGATTATACAATTTAATAATTTAAGTCGAACAATATTTTATTTCGTTTTTTTTTTTATATACTATTATATTTTGCAATTTTAAATGACACTCAGAAAAAATAATTTAATACAATTTTCTTTTATAATTACATATATTTAATATTTTTATTTTACTTTTTATGGATTTTCACAAATAAATAGTTTTTTTTTATATTTTTCTTCTTTATTTTCCATTTTTTACATAAAAAATGCTGATTAAAATATTACAAAATTTTATAAATAAAAAAAAATTTTAAAAAGTAAAAATAACTCTTAGAGTTTAATTTTAATTAATACTGCCTATAAAAAAAACATAATATTGTTTTTATTAGTTTTAATATTTGAACACTTAATTAACCAACACTTTTATCAAAACATTAATATTTAATTTTTTTTTTCTTCAAATAAATACATATTTTCTTGAAAATTGGTACACGAATTATTTTATAAAATTACTTTTAATATAAATATATATATTTTTTTTTCTGTACGAAAATAATAATTTTAATAATTAGTTGTTTTTTTTTTTTGGTGAAGGTAAATTACAAAAATTCAAAATTAAATTTTAATATAATTTTTAAAAAAAAATTGGTACAATTTATAATTTTACAAAATTTAATGACAACAACTTTAATTTAATAAAAATAAAAATTTATAAAATTTTGTTAATAAAAAAGTTAAAATTATTTAAAATTTTTATAAAAATGTAATTTTTTATTTTTATAAAAATGTTTCTGAATATTTTTTGAAAAAATATTTAATTTAGCTTTTTATCTTTTTTGAGATTAATGATTTAAATTATTTTAGAAAACTCAGAGTACCAAAATGAAAATATTATTATTTTAATAACTTTCATTTTTATTTAACTTTTATCTTTATCATATTTTATAAATTATACTAAAAACAATATATATATATATGTATATATATATACATATATACATATATAAATAATATTATGTCACCAGAAATTTACATAAAAAAATATAAAATAAATTTTTATTTTATAATTTTTCAAGAAGAAATCAGATCAAATGCGTTTATACAAGGTTTTTTTTTAAAAAAATTTATTTCATATTAAAGTAAAGGACATTTTTTTTTTGATTATATTCAAAAATAAGAAGAAAATATTCATTTAAATTTTATAAAAATATATACAAACAAAAATATAGTGTAAAAGTTTTTAAAAGCTATTTAATAAAGGATATTTTGTTTGGATAATTGTATAAAACCAGAAATGTTTCGTTTTTTATTTAAATTGCATATATTAATGTGAAAACATAACCATTGGCAACTTGTTTAAGAAAATTAGTTTTAAACTCTGAAGTGTCTGAGAAATAAATTCTGATTTTGATAATTTCCTCAAAATCAGCATACAAGTATCACTGCAACTACAGGTAACTCAGCAACTTTCAAGCAATGAATATGTGTAATAAATTCCATTTTAGTCACATGTGCAATTCATAACTAACTTTAACTTTACCATTTTAAATTAAAATCCAGATTAAATAAATCCTCCAGGTTATCTGAAAATTTTGAAAAAATTCGATAAAGTGCACATTGACTCAGTTGTAATTAAAAAATTACAACTGAGTCAAAATTATCACAAATAATAATAAAAAAAAACTGACAAAACTACGAATTTTGTGGCTCTCTACTTTTTGTGGGTCTACTTCCTCGCCGGTACACCCTGGGTAAAGCTGAATGGGCTACATTATAATGATAATTAAAATTCCACATTTCACTTCAGTTATCCTTTTCGACATAATGTCCTTTTCGACGTATTGGGCTTTTTGATGAATTGTTCTTTTCTATGAATTCAGATGTAGGGCCAGTGCTATGCCAGAGTATATAATTTGCGACACCTATGTGGAAAAATTAAAACTATAAATACTTTCCAAATTGGTTTTGAAATTAGCTTAAAAATTATTTAGTTATACTCTTACCCGTTAATTATATTTCAGCGCTGCATTCGTTAATGCCTGTTTGATAAACATGCTTCTATTGCCATCTGTAGGCCAATATTTTAGGAATTTTCAATATAAAATTTAAAAAGGAGATAAGTTTGGGTATAAAAATATGGGATATTTCTATATTTGTTCAATTATATATTTAGCACTGTATTATAATCTTTTAATTTATTTGTGTTTCATAAAAAGAAATTAACTTTATTTATATATCTCTTTATTGGGAAATTTTTCTTGTCATGAAACTGGGAATTTTTAAACCAAAAGGGAAATAGGAAAAAAAATTTTGACAACCCTGGTTTGACTTTTTCAATTGACGTGAATCAAAAACACACAAAAATTTGGGTTTTGTAAACAAATATTTTTGATGATGGAAAGAAAATGGATAAATTGGAAGAATATAGATTAAGAAAACGCCGAAAAGAAAGAGTTGAAAATTTTAAGAAGACGTTTCTAAATATGATACCATTTTTAAATCAAAAAGATGATAGCATCAACAATGATAGTGTTATTGAAGTCCACGTAAGTTTTTGTTTTTTAATTTTAGATTATAGATATAACATTACACGTAAATATAAATCATAGGAACCGAAAAATATAAAAGAGAACACATCACCAGTTTGTAGTGAATTAGATCCAGAATTCGAATCCGAAGATGATGATACAATATTTCCAAAAAAAACAAAAGATCCTCCAAATCCAATAATTCCAACAGATAAAAAATATCGTATATTATTTTGGGTTTTAATTTTTATGTTTTGGGCAACTTGTTATGCGATTGCAATTCAATTAAAATTTGGTGTAGTTTACTTATTATTTTCGGCTATCTTTGGTATATACTTTAATACCCGAACTGGTCCAAAGAAACGTGGTGAAATAAGTGCCTATAGTGTATTTAATAAAGATTGTCATGCTATTGATGGAACATTAAATGCAGAACAATTTGAACGGGAAATTCGTTATGGATCGACAAGTGTTCGATAATATTTAATTTTTATTAGCAATTATATTAAATATTTATAAAATATATTGGTTTTTAAATTAATTTATATTTTTATTCAATAAGTAATTTTATATTCTTTTAAAAACTATTAATTGGAAATATGGAGAATTATAATCAAATTCCTATTTATTGATGATCGATAATTTTGAAAATATAACCAGATTTCGGTAAAATATTAAATAAATTTATAGAATAATAAAATTATAAAATATTATTTACCTTTCTTGTAATTTTGATTGAAAATATAAATTTTTATACTTTGACATATATTTCTTATTTTAATATAATTGTTAAAAATTCAATTACCATAATAGCAAAATTTAAAGTAGTTTATGCTTATTGTTAATTGGTATCTGAACATTTTTTTAGCCTATGTTTGGTCTTCCGATATGATATTAGAAATTATAGATTTGCAGGGCTAACAAACTACATCAATTCAGTAAAGCAAAAAGAGCGAAGCAATTATTGGGCAACAATTGAAAGAAGACGTTACGTAGGTTTTCTAAATTTTATTTAAATATTACAATTTATCTGCTACAATTATAGTTTTTGAGCTTGCTCTTATTACCTTTACTCTAAACAAATATTATTAATTAATTTCAGAGTCGTCTATGTGTTAATAATCAAAAATTATTACAAGGCGATCAAGAATAACTGAAATTATTTATGGAATTATTTTCAATAATAAAAGACAAATAATTTCTTATATATTGGTGTACGAAATAACAATATATTCTTTATTACATCAAAAGTGCATTACATAATCAGTTTTTTGTGTATTTTTTACATTTTCCTATAAATATTTACTTATATTCTTTATTTCTTTTATTATTTTATCACTGACAATACTTTTAATACGAATATTTATTTTATATTTATTTATTTAGCATTTAGTTTTTAGATAACATCCTTTTTTTTTGGTTTTCAGTATTAATTATAATATTTTTGCTTATTTCTTTATTAAAAAAAAAAAAAAAAAATACATCAATATTTTTTACACATAAACACACATAAAATAAGTGCCAGGATATTTTTTGTTTTTAATTTTTTATATAAATTTACGTATATTTATAATCATTTACTATTTCCCTTATTATACATTTAATTATATTAATATTTTTTTTTATTTTTATATTTTTTAATGAATAATAATTATTAATCGTAGGAAACTTTATACCTTAATTAATAAAAAATAGCTAACTAATTAATTATTTATATTAATATTTTATTTTATTTAAAAGCATATTTGTTTTAGCCAGTTTAGAAGAGAAAACATTCAGAAAAGCTCAATTATTATTTATGTTTTTTTTTTTTTACGAAAATATTTATTTTGTGTATGAAAATATATTTTGATTTTTTAGTTTGGTTTTTTATATTTTATTTTTTTAGAAAACTGTTTTTTTAATATATTTTTGTTATATGTTATTTACGTTATTTACTTTATTAATTATAGTTAAATTATGATTTTTGTAATGGAATTAATTGAACTGATGATCAGAAAACATAATATTGTAATAATAAGTTTAAATAGTTTTGTTACAAAGCAGAAAGTTATTATCATAATTTTAGGATTGAAGAAACAAGTAATATGAAATTTATTATATGTAATCGAGAATTTTACTAAAATATTATTTAGTCCCAATATGTTTCGTTTTTTGGATTACAAAGTAACTGCGTTTTTTTTTTTTAAATTTACATATCCATATATATTAATATTAATTTGAATTACAATTGAAAATATGATTTACTGCTCATATTGTTATTCAAAAATTTGTATTATTCTGGCGAGGTTTTGTAAAATTAATTTTAAAGAACATTTATATATGACATTTAATTTACTAATTTAAATGATTACAAAGCTTTATTTTTTAATTATTTTTAATAACTTTTAAATAAAATAATGTATATAGAAGTAAAAATGTACTTAGCCTCAGTCTAAAAAATGAATTTTTATGAAGAACAGAGAGCAAAGATTTAAATATGATCCTCTAATACCACAAATAAATTATAATTTGATTATATATTTAAGAATTATAATAAAAGCTTTTTATTATATAAACGTATAACATAAAATATTTTTAATAATGAATTTAAAGATATTAGTCTTATTAGTTTTAACAACATATTTCTAAATTATTATTGAGAAAAAAAGAAAACTTTATTTTTCATATAAACGTATTCATAATTAATTAGTTTTTTTTTTACTTTGTAATTTGAACATATAAAAAATATTGAAATAATATTTTAAAAATTGAAATAATATTTGTTTCAGTTTCAAGCAACGCATAATTTTTATTTTTAAATTCATTTTTTTTTTAAAAATAAATAATTATGTTTCCTTTAATTTACATAATATTTATAAGTCTTCTCTTACGGCTCCAAGTCAATTTCTAAATTTTAATATAACAAATATATTGAATAAATCTTGAAATAGTTTTGTAGCATTTACAGAAATTTTATGAGCAAGTAGTTGACTAAAATCTTACTATTTTGAGCAAATGTCGTTAAAATTGGAAAAAAATTCTAAAATAGTAAGAAAATACAGTCCAGCAATTGGCTATTTAAAAATAATAAATAATTTAAATTAAATTAATTATCAATATTAGTTTTACATATTTTTAAATATTTTATTTTCCTGTTCACTCCGCTAGGGAGTATAGGGCTCCAAGTACTGAGTTATCTGCACTTGAAGTTTCTGTAACAGTTTTGTATTGCAATTTGGACCTACTACTTTTTTTATATGGATTCCGAACCATAAATTTCTTTATAGTGAAGAAACTATTAATTGCAACAAGCTAATGGTTTTTATTCGTGAGACATTTGTTGTTAGCAAAATGGTCTCTTCCGTTAGCATTTTTCCCAGTCTTAAATTACATTTTATTATAATTTTTTATTACTGGTACTCATTTAAAGCTGAGTAAACTTAGACCAACATCGATGTCTCGGACGGGCGTCGAACCCAGTACCTAATGCATCACAGCTTTAGCACACTACCACTTAAGCCACCGTCGGTAAATATACACTCTCAGAATTTAGACAATTTAAAAATAATTTTAAATAATAAAAAAAAAATATGCTAGCAATTTAGTTGAAATAAATTTATTTACTATGTCATTTTTATATATTTAATAAAAATATATATATAATATTTCATTGGAATTTTAATAATTAAAAATTAAATAGCAGAATGATGATTTTTATATAATTTTAAATTTATATTTATATATAAATTATATAATTATAGTCACGAAAATTTATATATAAAATGTGTCATTTATATTTTATGTTAAATTCTAACTATATTTATAATCTACAAATCTAATTTACTTAATACATCATCAAAATCGCTATAATAATGAAAAGCTTTTAAGTTTTTTTTTTCATATAATCTTTTATGTACATTTATTTATGTTTATAATATTATCTATAAAGTTTCCCAATTTTTATATAAATTTTGTTTTGTTTGTTTTACTAGTAAGGCTTGAGTTTGTAATATAATTTATACAGCGTAGAATTGTTAAGAAAGAATAAGTTTCCAAAAAAAAATTTGAAAATTGTTGTAAGATAAATTTTTATTAATTTTCTAATTAAGTTACAAATAAAAATGACAAATTTTATTTTCCAAAAAATATCTGAAATTTGTGTTAAAAGTAATCTAAAAATCAAATAATATCTTTGTAAAATTATCATAATAAGTTCTTAACAATTTCACTCTGTATAATATCTTTTATTTTTTATATTCTTGTCTTTTTAGTTACTATAATAATATAATTATTCAATAAATATTTTTATATCATGTTTTTACAACATTAATCTATATTTTCTAATTAATTACAAAAAAAAAAAAAACTATAAAATTGAACTGAGCAAAAAAAAAATTAATTTAAAAATATTTTGAGCGATTTAAAAAAAATATATAATTTGAACAAATTTTGAAAGGAAAATAATTCACATATAGAATTCCTGTTCAATTAATAAAAATTCTCGATTATAATCCTGATGCTAGCATTTTGGTAAAAATGAATTTCTTGATGGTAATAAACAAAATATACTTAATGCCATTACCATATGCCAAATTGAATGTACAATATGATAATTTTGTTTTGTTTGTAAAAATGCATAACAAACTAAACCAATCATTGCTAATAAAGCACCAATTGGCATAAATATTGTTAAATATTTACGTGATGGAAACCATTTACGTGTTTTACGACAACGCATACCCCAACTAACAGATATTAAACATAAACCAGTTAATGCTGGTGCTAAAAATACCCATAAACTTTGTTTATTTAATTCAGTACCAAATGCTAATACAATTGCACCAATCATATGTAATAATGATACAAATTGTTGACGTATATGTGCCATTGCTACTAATGTTACCCATATTGCTAATAAACCACAATAAAAATCACAAAATTGTAATACACCAATTTTAACTAAACAAAAACTATACTCATCTTCACCAGAATCACAAGCATGATAAAATATTGAAAAGAACATTGCAAAAAAATATATCACAGATTCTGTATAATATTTACGATGTATTGCAAAATATATACTTGGTATAAATAATAAATTACTTAATGTCAATACCAATGATGCAATTAATATTGACATTGAAGATGGTACTTGACTATCTTCAGTACAATCCCATCCACGATATCCTTTAATACATAAACATGTTGAGAAAACAAAACCACCAGACATATAATGATAACAACGACCATAACGTCCACAACGTCCAGCAACACATGGACTTGATGATATTGTAAATATTAATGATGTATTACAACCTTCTGTAGCTACACTTTGTTCAGTTGCAAATTTATGGTGTATTTCAAATTTTTTTGTCATATCTAAATAATCATCAGTACATTTTGAATCCATTAAACATTCTTTAATTTTTAATGTTTCTGTTTCGTTCATAAGATTTAAACATTTACGATCTTCAATACATCCTTTATAATATTTAATAGATTTTGTACATGAACATGGTAATTTCATATTATCTAGCATATTAACATAAGTTTTAACAAAATCTTTAACACTATCAATAATAGTAACACGTGCTGTTGTTTCAGCACCATGACAAAATAAACCCATTGTTATATACCATTGTCCACTTTCTGGAAATGGTACATGTATTAAACCAGTACTAGTTTCTGGATCTGTATTATTAATAATACCAGATGCTGGTAATAATTTACGACCATAACGACATTTATCTGGCCATTTTGGTTCACCTGGTTCACCTAAACGCATACATATTATAATTGTTTGATTACTACGTGGTGGTGGTTTATCATCATCATTATCATTATCATCAATTATATTTAATTCAATATTATTAAAATAACCATCTAAATTATCTGGATTTTCACCAATTAATTTTTCAGCTATAATATCTGTATCACTTGTACTACTACTACCAGATTGTATTACAGCTGATATATCATTACCTTTAATGTCACGTTTCATAGCTAAACCAAAACTTAATGTACCACCAATATCATAAACATCACCAACTTCAAAACGAAAACCAACTGGTTGACCAGCTGTTATATTTAATACTGTTGGTACACTACCATTTGTATCTGGTATTAAATCATAATCAAACATAAAAAATTCTCTATATGTTTGACGTAATAATGGATAAAATTCAATATCACGAAATATTATTGGACGTTCTGGTTCATTATTATTTTCTACTTCATCTTCAACATGAAAATCAATTTGAAATATATAATCTAATTCATACGAAATTTCTGTATTTAAATTTGTTATATTATTTGATGAATTATTTTTACTATTGGGAATTCTTGTTGAAGTACTGTTACTATTAGTTGATGATGATATTGATGGTATAGTTGATATTATTTGTTGATATTCAGGTAATACTTTCAAACTACCATTCCAATTATGAGATTGTCTTTGTTGATAGTTATTATTATTATTATTATTTTGATTATTTATTGATCCATTTGTTCCTCCAACCGTTGATGTTGATGATGATGGTACATTATTAAATATATTATTTTGTTGTTTTTCAAATTTTAAATCAACATAATGCCATGTACCTGATTCAACATAAAATTCAAATGATATTTCACCAGTTTGATTTGGTTTTATTATAGCACTATGTATATAATTTGTATTACTTGGTAATGCATTTGCTTGTACATAAAATCCAACATCCGGACATGTTAAACATATATTACCAATTGTTATACGTGCCGTAACAATACCAACATTTCGAGGTACATAAAATTTATAGCTATTATTATTATTACTACTACTATTGTTCATTTCACCTTCTCTTGTACCATTATTATGATCAGTATTATTACTATTACCAGTACTATTGTTGTTATTTATTGTGGGTGTAGTGGTACCACCGCTTAATAATGTACCATTTTGGGGTTGTCCATTTTGAAGAATTGTTGGTAAAATACGTGCCACTGACATCTCAGAAAGTAATAAAGTTTCACAGGATGCAGCCAAACCTGTTAAAATAAATGAAATAATAAAAAAAAAATGTTTTATATAATTTAGTTAGATTGAAAAGAAAATATCTGTGAAGTTAAATTTTATAGAAGGAATATTTTTTTTAGCTTGTATAGTAAATATTGTGGAAAATGGTTGTCATGTGCAAAAAGTTAATGATCCTGAATGCTAAGTGAATTTAACTAGTAAAGTTTTATTCACAACTAATAAATTGTTGGAAAACTAACTTTATTGGTAGACAGGTACGGGTCAATTCACATTTACGAATTTTATTGGACGATATTTTCGATATACAACTAATAAATTATTAGAAAACCAACGTTGGGTGCAAGTAAATTTATATTTTCGAATTTTATTATAACGAAATATAGAAGATAATTATTTTTTTTTTTGTAGAGATTTCAAAAGTGACAGATTTATTTATTTTTAAACTACTGATGGAAATTTGCATTAAATATTTATAATTTTGCATTAAAATTCAATGAAATCTAGTCACAATTTAATTCAATTCCCAAATATCTAAGCACATATTAATTGCATAATTAAACTATATAAAAATTATGTGTACCTTAGCAAGAAATAAATTCAGATTTAATTAAAAGAAAATTTACATAATGTTGGATGCTGTTGTTATACTTTTCGGATGAGACAAAATTCAATTTAAAATTTAGTCCGAAAGTTTTTTCTACTTTTCAAAAATAGATATATGTGCATACAAATGTATGCATTTAATATTTCCGAAACAGCAAAACAAGAATTTTTAAAAACATTTATTTCTTAATTTATAAGTTTTTTTTAAAAATTTTTAGTTTTATTGCAAAATTATTAATTAAAATCTTAAACTTCTTCAGTTTTTATAATGAAATATAAATTTTTTTTCATAATATTATTCAAACTTTTACGACTTATAATTAAGTTAGAATTTTTCATTTTCAAATTTTCATTTCTACATTTTATTTTACTATTTAAATATAATTGGATTTTTTTTTTGGAAAATATTTCAATTAAGTAAAAATTTATATATTCAATTGTGTATTACATTTGTTTTAAAGTTTTTTTTTATACTGATGACTGTAAACGAGTAATTTATAAATAATTATAATATTATGACGTATCCGTAAAAATAACTATTTATCATGATTGACATTATTCAAAGTCATCAATTACCGATCTAATGAACTATCCAATAAATTTAATTTACCTGCCTGATATTATTTTATTAAATAAATAATATTTTTTAAATATTAAACTAAAGGATATAATAATTTAGATAATAAAGTACTTTATAAATATTTTCAAATTTAATACTTGTTATCTAACTTGATAATATTTTAAATATTATAAGCTATAAACTATATAAATATAATTTAATAAAATATATATGTACGATATTCTTTAGATTATTCACAAGAGTCATAAAACGTAACAACTTTTAGTAATTTTCCTATAAATTTATATAATTTTGAAAAATGCTGATATAAGTGATATTATGTGATAATATTTATTTTCTATTTTGCAATAAAATTAGAGAGTATAGTAGAAAAATTGTTATCAAAAATGGTTATATCATTATAAGGATATAATATTAGCGTTAATGTGTTTTCAAGAGTGAAAAATTATGAGAATATTTAAGTGTAAAATTTTGAACAATACCAAAAAAGGACTAAAAAAAAGCAGTACAGAATCAAATATATATAAACGATGAGAAGCTATAGTACCAAAAATTTTATATCCTTTTCTGTTTGGCTCTAATCCCAAGCAAAAAAAAAGGATATAAAATATTTGTTACTCGCTTGTCATCGTTATATATTATATAATTTTAAAATATTAATTTTAATCTAATTTAGTTGATGAACTTTGAATATTTGATTAAATTTTGTTAAATAGATTTTTAAAGTAATTCGTATATTTAACAATTTTCAGTCTAAAATTCTAAGTTTTCTCAAAATTTGACATTGCAATGTACATATGACTTATATACAACTATATATGTTTGATATCATCCATTGTTGTAATAATTTATTTAACATAAACATGCAACATTTAAAATATGATCTACTTAAATAGTTTATATCTAAAACAGATCATTAGTTTTCTTCAATATTTCGTATATAACTACAAAATTTCCATTTAAAGTTAATATTTCTTTGTTTTCCTCAATGTATAATATCCTTTTCGAATATGTAATATAATTGCCTTTTAGTATATTCTCTTAATATTATACATCAATAACATTTTAACATAAATAAATAAATATATATATATATATTTATAAAGAAATAATAATTTAACTTTTACTAAAATCTTTTGATATTAGTCAATATAATTCTATTTTATACTGAATCTAAAAAAAAAAAGTGATATTTTCTATTATTGAAAATTCTTAATTTGAATGGAAGACTATTGAAATATTATATTAAATATATTTTTACATTTTCATATACATATATAAAATATATAATTTAAGTCAAACAAAATTAAACTATAAAATATTAGGCATTTCCATTAAAATAAGAAAAGTTCTTTAATATACTTGTAACTTAATAGAGTGTAGACATGATTACAAAAATACTTTGATAAACCAAAAATATTCCTTTAATATTGTTATAGACTAGTTATATAAGCAATATAAAATTTTTGGTATTTTCATGATTTATATTATTTGCATATATATATATATGTATATTTAAATGTTTTAAATTTCATTTATCTTTAAAATACAATTTTTGTATTATTATTTTTTTTTGTGTTCTTCTGTAAAATTCAATCGTAAAGATAATAAATTTTGATTTAAAGGCTTGAAATTTTCAAATTCAACAAATATTTTAAACAAAATCTACACAATATACATAGAAAAGAAAGAAATACAAATTGATGTCCTGGATAAATAAAGAAGAGTATATCATATTAAAATTCAGTACAAGATAATATAAACAGGAATATGTTTGTACTTAATAAACATTATATTATACTAACTAGTAAAAAAAAAATCAACTATAATAATATAGAAAATCTTTCCAATTCACATTTTACATGCCAATATAGTATATTTTCGATCCTGTCCATTATATACATATATATATGTATATATTTATAGTTTTGTGTATTATATAATATATTTATATATATATATAGATGCGGTCAGGTGGATATGAACTGTGTACGCATTTTAAATACAAATATCTTATTTAAGGTAACAAAATATAGAATTATATATTTTAACTGAGCAAACATTAATATATATATACAGATCAAGAGATATACATTTATGTTAATTTGTTATAAACCATACATATGTTTTAAAATATACATATAATACATTAGGTAATTTTGAAATACTTGTATTTTTGAAATTCATAGGCTTTTTCGTTTATATATCAGTTAATGGAATGTGGTTTTATGGTAGAATAACTCGATATTTTAGGTATTAAGGTTTATATATAATATTAGATTTTCTACAATTTTTTTTTTTTTTTTGGTCCTGTAACGAATATATTTACAGATATTCATTATATAAATCTTTAAATACTACTCAATCTTTAATGGGGAAAAAAAAGTGATAGATGTCATGTTTAACAATATTAGACAATATATATTATTAACAGGGTAATTTATATATAACTAGCAGCATAATTCTTTTGAATAAATATTAAATATTATAAAGAAAATCTCCAAAAAGTTATAATGTAGATCTATAAATTGAAATGAACTTAAAACTTATTATTCATTCTAGAAAATCTATAAATAATTTTTTAGCATAAAAATTATTAATTGGGGTTTAATTTATGAAGTTATAAAGTTTATTATACAAAATATTTAATAACCATTAATGACACCAAAAATAGAAACAAATAATAAATTTTGTTTTTATCCTAATTTAATTATAATTTGTATTTTAAAAATCTTATTAAAATCTTAGTTAAATTTTTTAGCACAATAATACCAATAAAAAGTAATTTTGGTTATTTATAATTTTCTAAAAATAAATTTTTTAATAATTAATATAATAATTGGTAATTAATAAAATAATTGGACAAAATAAATTTGAAGTAATAAATTAAAATTTTATATTAATAAAAAAATTTTAAGATATAATTAATTATTTTAATTATTTTCAATCATAAATTTTATTTTATTTGTTATATAATTAAACTTTATAACCTAATATTCGGTTTAAAACTTAAAATTAATTTTATTAATTTCTACCTAATTTTAAGTAGAAATTATTAAAACATACTAGAACTAATAAAAGATTAAAGTCATTATGTAAAGGATCCTGTATTGACAAAAAAAGAAAATTATAAATACAAATCTGAATAAGGAATAAACAAAAATATATGGACTATACATATTTTAATATTTACAATACAAAAAAAAAAAATACATAAAAAATTGAAAATAATTATGTATTTGAATTGAATTATAGAGTAAAATGGTTATGATGAAATTTCGAAAACATTTACAAAATAAGTTTTTTTTTTTTTCCAAAACATTTATATAACTAACAAAAACAAAAGGATAATGATGTATATTCGATTTGAACAATAAGTTTTATATGTATTGTATATTTAAATACTAAATTTTGAACCAAGTACACGTTTTGTGGTTTTTATGGTATTTCAAATATGATTGCTTTTATCACAAGAAGGACTAAAAATCTTTTGTTCATAAATATTCATTTTATGGTATATATGTGTACATATTAATATATAAATTGTTCAATGTTAAAGTGGTTTTGGTCATAATAGAACAATATATCTATACAAATTTATAATAATTTTATTATTATTATTTTGATTTCATTTATGAACCAAAAATATAATGGACCACCAATGAACATTATTATTATACATTAAAATATGGTCAACCTGACTGAATATATATTAAATTTTTTTTTTTTTTGGTTTTCCAAGAAGCTTAACATATTATGAATGGGATTTGATGTTGTTTCAAAGTGCATTAAAATAAATAATTCATAATATTAACAAAAAAAAATAAATAGTTTAGTGATTACATATTATAATAATAATACTAATAAAAATTTACCTTGTTGTTCTATACGATCATTGTTAGGATCTGTCCAACTAATGAAAGCAACCGCAAACCAATTACCAGATTGTGGTCCATCGATAGATAAACGTTGTTGTATTCCATTAGATTCAAATTGCAAACTGTATATTTTAAATCTAAAAATATGAAATAAAAATAATAGTTTTTTTTATGTTAAATTTAATAAAATATTAAAATACAATTTTTTTTTTTTTTTAAAATGGTAATTTGTAATTATAGAGGAGAAGAGAAAATTAATTATCATTTTGAATATTTAAAATAAATGAATAGCTTTTCATTAATTTAGAATAAATATATACTAATAAAGTTTTAGAAGAAAATGAAAATGAATATATTGGAAAAATAAATGATTAAAATTCAATGAAGAATTCAATTACGTTTTCTAACCGCAAATTATAAAATCAAATTTAATTTTGGTTTAATATTTATAACTAGTATATAATTTTAAAATATAATTAGGTATAAAATAGCAATTAATTACTATAATTAAAATAATTATAGAAAAATTAATATGACGGGAATTTTTCTGATTACAACATTTTTGTAAAAATTTTAAACATAATTAATTTATAATTTATGACCTGCAATAAAAATTTTGTTATGAAATTTCAGTATAATGTGATTTTAATAAAATAATTTTATAGTTAATACAACGAAACTAAGTTTTTACAAAAATATAATTAAATGCTGGACTGGAATATTACAAAAAAATGACATACAGATAGCACGAAATAAATTTTATGAAAAGGACTTTTAAATCAGAATTTTAAATTTTAAGAAGTAGTAATTTAAAAATTGGTCAATTAACCAAATTCAATAAACCAAATTAATTAAAAATCATCTTTAATACTAATAGTAAATAAATTACTAAAAACTATTAAATTTCCAAATGACATTATTTCTGAAATCTTTTATATAAATTTTTGTGACATCATCTTGAAAAAAAAAAATATAATTTGCAATTTCATTTAACAAGGATATTATTTATTATATTCCATAAAATTAAAGTTCAATTTAATTTTCTAGTCAATTTGTTTGAATCACTTTTTTATTTTATCCAAATATTAAAAATATAATATTTTCCAATCCAATTCAATTTATCTTAATTTGAAAAAAGAAATTTCTTTTAAAACAAAAGAAATCTTATTAAACATTATGAGATGCCCTCGTCCTTTTATGCTAACAAAAAAAAAAAAAATTCTCATAAATCCTTTTTTTTTTGTTGTTGTTGTGGGTTGTATGACGAAATTTTTGAATATTTCGTCTTTTTTATTATTTTTTTTTTTTTATTATTATTATTCGTCCTTTATGATGTCATTCCATTGACTTTTTTTTTCTTCTATATGTTTGTTTTCACTGCTTCTTCTTTTTGTTCGGTAATTTTTTTTTTTTTTGGTATACTTTTGACATCAAAAAGGAGGTAACAAAACGTTAAACAAAATTTTTATACAATATGAAATCAGTCACCCAATCCCCGCCCCCTCCATTCTTAATGTTTTATTTCTCATTCTTAGATTATTTCAGGAAAAAAAAAAACATAGTATAGAATATGAAAAAAAAAAATGAAAAGTTTTTATGAAAATGTTGGGTATTTTCTTTTATATATTTGAAAGGAAAAAAAAAACCAAGTAGGAAATAAAGGAATTTTTTTTTTTGTAGTTTTTCCTTGTTGAAAAGTAAAGCTGAATAGATGTTCTTATTATTATCCTTTATTTTTTAAAGCCTAGCAGCTTTTCAAAAAAAAAAAAAAAAAAATCTTTCAAACAATTTGCTTTAGAAATTAAGATAGACATTATTTTTCTTTTAAATATTAAAGTTTTGTGTTGTTTTTTTTTATGCTTGTATTTATAGGAAAATTATATTGATTTTAAGTTTTTGCAGATACAAGAAAATATAAGTAAAAAGATAAATATTAATAGAAAAGGAAAGCAGCAAAATAAAAAAAAGAAAGGTAAATTTTAAAGAAATGTGTAAAAATTTAATAATATGGCAAAAAAAAAAATAGAAAGTTTTTAATATTTGATGAAAGCCAATTAGAATAAATCAATATTATGCTATTTAACTAATTTCTATTTAAATGTACAATTTTATTTATTATGCTTATTATAATTTCAATGGATCATTTCATTTGTTATATAGAAATTTATGAAATAAGGAAATTCAGATAAATTCTTGATAGAAATAATTCTTCCGAAGTGAATGAAAAGAAATTTGGTCTGATTAGAGAGCAAGATTAATTTAAGAAAATTAAAGATAATTCTAAAGAATTATTTAAATTTTTGTAAAAATTTCTTCAAATGCTTTATAATACCGAAAAAATTTATACAATTTTATAGAAATTTGTGTTATTTAAATATTAATTTAAATTTGAAAATAATGTTTAAAAATTAAATATTTTAATCAGGAGGATAAAATATTTAGCACCATTTATGGATTTTAACAAAAAAAAAATTAATTGGTTGTTTAAAATTAGGCCATTTAATTTCCAGTTTCAATAATAGAATCTTTTCGAAACAGTTTCTTGAATCGTCTATCATCATAGGAAAAAATAACTTTTTAAAAAATAAGATGAATTGATATATTTAGGAATTTTGAAAAATACCATATAGTTCTAACTCGTTTTTTATTATTCGTATTCAAGAAACATTTTTATTTTGATCCTTTAAATAATAAAACAAATGTAATTACACTTGATTTATAAATGAAATTGTGATTGTTTAAAAGGTAATTTTTAATTAATTTTACATGTAAATTAAATTTAATTGTTGTAAACTCAAATTGTACTCCAAAACATTGATTCAACAGCTTTAAAGTAATAATATATATATTCTATATAATACAAACGGTTTATAAATAATGGAGTAGTAGTAAGTATTTTTTTTACCTAGATTTTTTTTTAATTAGAAATAAATTGCAGTTAAATATTATATATTAATTTTAGTTCAATTCATTTATTTCTCAATAGATATATCCGTCAAAAATATAATATTAGACTAATGCACAAAATACAATTAAAGCAACCACTTCCAATAAAACTGAGACATATTTCTGCAAATATGCTACATAGATCTAGTTTTTTAAAAATTTAAACCCCGCAATTGTAAAAAATATTAAAATATTATTGTAAATAAAATATATTCTATGAAATTAAATTATGTTGCCGATATGAAAATACTAGCAAGAACCGACATGAAAATATTAGCCGGTTTTTTTACGCCGGTTGTAACCGGCATCACGTCTGTTTATAAATTCTTGATTTCAATTACATATAATAAATTATTTGAAAATCTTTTAATATTTAATCAAAGTTTATAACTGTTGACGTGTGTAGTACATATATACTCAGAACAGAAAATCAAAAATTAATCCAAATATAATATAAATAAAATTTATGTAAAGCCTTTATAAATATACGTCAATTCAATAGATAATCGTATTTTGGAAAAAAAAGAACATCATAATTTTTTTTTTCTTTATATTTATTATTATTACAAGTAAAAACTCAAGGGTATTATGTATCAATTTCAATTTACTCAAGGCTAAAATCCAATTTAACAGTATTATAAACATTAAAATATAAAAATTTCACATCCTTTGTACATAAATATATATAAATAATATTTCCAAAAAAAAATATCTTTTTTTTTTTGTGCATAATATTATTTAAAAGTTATTTATGATTTAAGTAAAATGATTACAAAAATAAAAAAAAAAAAACGAAAAATTATTCAAACATTACCTGCCCTTTTTTTTATGCAATTTAAATTCTTCCTTTTTTGTTGTGCTTTTTTTTTTTTTAATTTTGTATATTAATATTACAAAAAAAAAAAAAAAGTAAATAAATTTAGCGAATATAACAATATAAAATATTTCACCCTCATATTTTTTGTTGTTAACTTTTCATTTGCTTTTCAGCAAACAAAAAAATGACAAAAATGGTTAGAAAATAAGACGATTTTAATGCTTGCTTAAACACAACAAAATTAAACTATAAATCCCAAATCCAAAAAAAAAAAAAAAAAAACGACACTAGAGATGAGTTGACAAGGTATCAACTTTCCGCTTCTCTTATTCAATTCTTAATAAAAAAAAAAAAAAAAATCTTATTTCTTCTTGTGCAAAGATACTTTCTACAACAAAAAAAAAATTTTTACCAACAACATATCCCAGTGTTATCAATGTACTTATAAAAGAGATCTAATATTCAAGCATGATAAACGAAGTAAAAGGAACAAAATACTTTATATATATACATTTTTTTTTTTTTCAAAACCATTCCCATTCGACATACCATTTCTTATCCAAAAAAAAAACCCAGAGAGATAAGTTATAAGTACAGTACACAATTGGATATGATGGTTTAGAATTGTATTCCTTGTATCCAATTTTCATTTTTTTTTTGTATATATAAAATTCAACAAGACGCAACACATAAAAATAAAAAAAAAAAATTAAGGATATATGTATATAAAGAATATTCAAGATTGAAAAAGTATCTTGTATCTTTTAATTTTTTTTTTTCATCCTTAGATTCCTTCTCTTTTTGCCAGAATAAAAAGCAAAAAAAAAAAAAAAATTAAATAATTGTACTTAGAAAATTTGCTCGACATTTTGCCAACTTTTTAAAAAAAAAAAAAAAAAATCTTGGTGTTTGTTGTAATTTTTTTTTGTTTTGTTGTATTTTGAATAAGATTTGTGCATGTTGTACATTTATGTATCAAACCAGCAGGAGCAATTCTTCAACTTTTTAATATAAATATGTGAAAACTTAGAAAAGCTATACAGAAATGTGTTTTTTTTTGTTGTTGTTGTAGTGTTCCTAGTGTTCCAGGACAAGGAATATAATTTTGTCGTTCACTTAATTTTCGTTATTATTTAAAAGGAGAAAAAAATTTTAAAAAATGAAGAAGAAGGAAAAAAAAAGAGTTTAAAAGATAAAGAATATTAGAAAATTTGAAATAAATATATATACATATATATATATATACAAAATAATAGGAATATTTAGAGCAAGAAATTTTCCTATGCTTTATTTGATTAAAAACGTAAAATTAAAATATCTTTAAACATGAGGGCAATACGTTTAGTAAAAAAAAAATTTGCTATTATATATAAAAAGCTCATAATAAATTGTTAAATTTTAAATAGATTAGTTTAGTAGATAGTAAAATAGAAATACATTTTTAATAATTAAATTATTTTGCAATAGTAAAGGACCAATTTTATATTTAATACATAGCCGGAAATGGCGATATCTGTTATCCTGTAGGAAATGGAGACTATAATCGCACAGAAAGAAAATCTTTCAAATACCAAAAGGATATAAAATATAAATTTAAATTGTCCAGTAAATTTTTGTACTAATAATGTTATTAATAATTTGCAGACCGAGAGTACCGAATTTTTACCATAATCTCCAAAGTTTCTGGTGATAACATAAAGAAAAATTTCTGGTGAAATTATGAGAGATCGACATTACCATTAAAAATTAATCATATAATTTACTTAAAATTTGAATATTAAACGATTAAAAATTAACAGATACAGCATATACAGTAAAGTCTTGCGAGTTAGCTTCTTTCTTTTAATTCGGATTTCGAGATTATCCGAATTGCATTTATAATCTTTTACTAGATGTGAATTTTCTATAACACCAGCTAAACTTTTAGTTATTTTTCATTAATTCGGATTAGTCTTCCATTAATTAATATGGATTAGCGAGATTATACTGTATATATATTTTTTTAACCCCAAATTTTTTTGAAGTTATATATAGGAAAGCCCAGTGAAACGTGGTCACATTTTGCTATGGGCGGAAATACAAAATAAATTGTTCTTTTTTAATATTGTTATTTTTCACATTATTTTAACAGACTTTTCATATCCTTGCTATTAACATTTCAGTACTGAAATGTGACATGTTCAGCAGATTTGACCGAAAACTTTATCGACCAGCTTATCATACTGAAGTCTTTAAAGTTAAATTGTACTTAAAATTATTCTTAAAATATTAAATTTTTTATAAGAACAAAAAAACTAGGATAATAATCAGACTATCTAGAAGAAAAATCAAATATAAATATTTATTTTTGGCTAGTTTACAACTTTCGCATCAGGAAACATTTAATATTTCTTCCTTTTTTTTTTTACTTTTTTTTGGCTACAATCATAATATTTTTTTCGTACATAATAGTTGATTTAAAATAATAAATCTTAATTTTAAGTCAAGAATTATTTAGAGCATAATAATTTTAATAAATTTTCCTGTTCTATTATCCTAAATTACAAAATATGTAACAGGATATAAAAACTCAAGAAAATTTCAGTATTTTTTTAAATTTTAAATCGCACTTTAATAGCTTTGTGTAAAATATTCTGTAAATTAAAAAAAAAAATATTTTTGTTTATCTTTTACCTTTGATCGGCATTTAAAAAACTTTTTGGGAATGTTATATTTTCTGGACTTATCACAGGATAGCTGCCCGCTTTTAAATGTAATGTTACGTCACGTGGCTGGCAAACTCTTTCTGTAATAAATTAAAAACATAAAAATTATAAATAAAATTAAATCATTTATAAAAGTTTTATTAAAATTATTTAAAATTTTTAAATATTCCTATATAATAAATTATTTGAAATTGGTACTTCAATGTCATGTTCAAGTATGTTAACTCAATTTAACTATGAACCACAATATTTTTTTCAGAAGAAAATTATATTTTTACTGAAGTATTTTACTGTCAGCAAAATAAAGAAATAAATCTATGATTGTTTATTTCATTTTTGTAGTGATATACCACTTGTAATTATGCCAGAAAAGAAATACACTATGTTTACAAAAATTTTCATTAAATATACATTTTTAAAAAAATACTTTAATTCAAGTAATGTTTAAAAAAAAAAACTGAACATATTTTATGTTTACCACTTTTTTTTTCTGTTTTTTTTGTTTCGCAACCCAGCTTTTCGTAATGAAAATCCTAAGTGAATTTATAGCTGCAAATTAAAATACGAACAACACAGAAAAAAAAAATTTAAATTTGTGGAGGAAACAAAAAACATGCTGAAAATTAAAATATGTAAGAAAAGCGTTAATTTATTTAATCCGAAAACAGTTTTCACCCTTTTGTTTTGAGAAAATTTGTTGTTTTTTTTTTTTATTAATGTATTTGCGAAATTTTTCCTTTAAAATGAAAAAAAAAAAAGGAAATGAAACCCTAAATTAAAGTTCACTGGAAAGGTTTCTTTTGCCGAATAAATTAATCTCATTATAAACTTTCATATTATTTTACTTCAGTTGATATTAATAAAATAAAAAATGTGAAGGTAGCTTTAATATGTTAAATAAATTCAAAGTTTTAAAACATTATTTACAGCAATGTTTTTCCTGGTTTAAAATTTATGTATTAAGCTAATCTTTTTCAATACACTCTTTGGTTAAATGAAATTGTAAATTGTTTAAAGATGAAAATTTCGATTATCACATAATTAGATATTCATGAAGGAAAATTCGTGCAATACATATTTATGACAATATCGTTCTTTTTATTTTATATTTTTCACCACCCACGTTCAATTGTTCCATCAGTGAAATTTTTTGTTTTTATACTTGTAAATGTTTAAAATAATAAAAAAAAAATACGTATTAAGGATTGTCTCGCTAAAAACTTAAAAGTCCTTTTTTTTTTGTTTAGTGGTTTTGTTTTTGTGTTAGAACGATGAAAAATCCTATCAAAAAATTTCGAAAAAGAAGAAAAAAAATGAAAAAGGAAAAAAGAATTTAAATTGAATTTCCCTTATTTATAAAAATTTATAATATAACAATTTTCTTCATTTTCTTCATTTTTTTTTTTTGGTACAACTGACTTAATTTGTATAAAAGTAACTGTAGGCATCATGAAAATTGAAAATATTCCCAGAAAGATGAAATATAAAAGGTCATAAAGAAAAATAAAATTTACATTAAGGATTTTCTTTTCCTCCTTTTTTTTTATTTTAGTGTATATTTTTTTTTAAAATTTTGTTTTGGCAAAGTCGTGAAGTGATTTTTCAATTTGGCCTTTTTTTTTGTGGAAACGAAAAATGTTAAAAATAATAATAAAAAAAAAAAAAATTAAGAAATAAGCTAAATAAATAAATAAAAACCTTAAATATTAAATTAATTTACATTTTTAATTTTTTATATTTTTAGGATTTTATTTACCCTTAATATGCTTAAGTTAAATTGATAATTGTAAAAAAAATATATATATACATTTTGACCTCAGGCTAAACTGTCCTAAAATAAAAGCTATTTTTGACTTAATTTAGGATTTACTAAAATAAAAATTAAATTAAAAAAAAAAATATATACTTTTATCAGCATAAATTATTAGCTATTAGATAAGAGTTTTTGATTAGATTTTCTAATATATTTATAAAAAAAATGTGCAAAAAAATTATCAGCATATTTTTTTCGTATTCGTCCGCAATCTGTAATTTATCATTTCGAAAAGTTTGAAAATGTTTTATTGTAATTTCGGTCAAATGGGTTCGTATCTATAATTATTTGTGAAGTAATAACAAGAATCTAAAACGGATATCCTAAATTGTCAGGATTTTTTTAAGTACTAAAATTATATTACTTATAAAAGGGAATATTAAAACGACCGAAAATTGAACACGTATTAGAGGAGAGTTGCCTCCCCTAATACGTGTTCATACAAATTTTCAGTATTCCGCAATTTTCGTGCAGAAATTGAACATGTGTTAGAGAAGAGTTGAGTAAATCATACCATTTTCCTGAAATTTTGACGTAGATACACTAAGTAAAATGTTTATATTTTGTTATAAATTTTAATTTTCATGTTTTTCTATTTAGAAAATATTTTGTACTAACAGGGAAGGATAATAGTATTTTCGTAAAAGCCGAAATAAAAAATAATTAAAAAGGACACAACTTTGGAAAATGCTTTCCTCAATGGTACTACAAACTTAATATTAAAAAGTTAGTATGTATACTAAAAACTTAAAATATTTTCAATTTGCTTTAATTGTGCCGATACATCATAGAACAACATAGAATAGAGAGTGGTTCATTTTAGACAAGTATAGTCAAGTTAAGATTAACCACAATAAATATTTAATTACAATGTTTTTTACGGAAATAAAAGTTTAAAATAACAGTTTAATATATTGCCGTTGTGAAATATAAAAGAATTAAACCTTAACTTAATTTTAAATCCAACAAACCCTTAGGATAGCTCGTATAAAAACTATGATCTAACTTCTACTACACTTGAAATTTAAATAAATATAAATATTGCTGATTCACTTTTAATGTTGATATCACTTATCTAATACCACAATCTCACAATAATAAATATCAGTTTTTAGTTGCCGAATACAAGCAATGGTATGATTTACGAAGCAGTACGATTTAGGCGACTGTCCCCTATAATTTAATAGAGAATTGTATCACTACCGACAAGATTAATGTTTACTCCTACAGCAGCATTTGTAGTCAATATTCAAACTTTGATTTGACTGTCCATATTACTTTTAATATTTTTTTGCGTATTTGAAATTCTAATTCTAAATTATCTAATTTCATAATTTTTTTTTGTGCTGAAATAAAATCTAAAAGGTCATAAATAAAATTAAAATTTACATTAAGGATTTTCTTTTCCTTCTTCTTTTACTCCACTTACTAAAGCATAAATTTAATATTTAAACTAATTCATTAACATTAAATAAAATGTATTTTTTAAAAAACAAATGAGATATATTCTACTAACCCACAAAATCCAAAAAAAAAAACCAACATATTTTATATCTTTTATCTTTGTATATATTATTATAAATTAATAATGTATGTAAAAGTAATTAAATTTTATATACTACATATATATATTTTTCTCAGGCTATACTCTTTGAAACAAAAAAAAAAAATTATTATAATCTTGTGAATATTTAATAAATCAATTTAAAAATCTAGTGAAGAAAATTCGTAATACTATAAAACAAAAATAATAATAATATTTTATTCAAGTTAAAATTCATAAATATTAATTAATTTTTGTTTCGTATTCATTTTTTATTTTTTCGTTCTTCAAAAATTTTCTAAAAACGAATGAGAAAATAAGGACATCAAACTGAATTTTTAATTAATTGAAATTTTTGTGTTCATAATACGAATATAAAGTTTTTTTTTTTTTTTAGCTTGCAGGTGTGACATGGTCCTTTTTTGTTGTTGTTTGTGTGCTGTTGTTTTTGTTACTACTATATTCATCTTAATTTTCAAATAAAATTATGTTGTTTATTTTTTGCCTGTTGTTGCTACAGACTGTTTTTTTTTTTCATACTATTTCTACTTTCTTATATAAGAATATCCTTTTTTTTTGGTAACAGATAAATTTTACTTATATCTATAGTTTTATTTATACGGTGTCCAATATAAATGAGAATATCCTTTTAAGGTTTAATATTTATGTATAGCTTTGAAAATATCTAAGAAAATTTTGTTATTTGAGACAATTTTCAAGGATTTGTGTAAAACAATTAATACAGGATGTTATATAAATAAAGTATACCATAATGTAATGGTAACTGGTCGATTGCTATAGAATTAGTTCCACTAGGCACATTTCCAATTTGACAATTCCAAATTAAATCTTAACTTAATTTCCACTAGGGAACAATTCCACTGGCTCAATTTTAATAAATTTAATTTTTTATATTTTCATCACTGTTAAAATTTTCAATTGTTAAAAAATCATTTGCTTTTCTTATCATAAAATTAATAATTAATTATGATGGATTGGAAAATAATAAAAACTGAGAAAGGAAAAGTAATTTTAAAAAACGAATATAAGCGAAAATGGAAAAAAATATTGAAGATTCGGTAATTACTATAAATTAGGAAAAATAAAGCGGTTATTATCAATTCCACTTTTAATTTGTCCAAGGAATTTAGGGTTGAAATTTGAGGTGATATTCTACGCTAAATGCGTGTGACAAATAAAAATTTAAATTGAGCCATTAAAATTGTTTCCTTAGTACAATGTCGGAGTGAAATTGTTCTCGTTGAATCGCCCTAGAATGGAATGTAATGATTAAAAACTTATTATTATTTAGTAGTTCTCAAACAAAAAAACAAGAAACCGGTAGGCCCTGTTTTCAAAATTCTTTAAGACAAAAAATATAAATTTTTCAATATGCTTTTAAAATGAAATTTCTATGTTAAGCAATTTTCTTTTAATTTTACATTTTCTTTTTGGAAAAGGAATGTTGTGCCTTGTATTAAATTCTAATATTCTCTTTTGAATAAATAAAATTTATATCAAATATAAAGTACTCAGTGATTTAAATCTCAAGGACTATGATCAAAATATATAACAAACAAAAAACGAAAATTCCAAAGAGTAGGGTTTATATAAACCGAGTTATTTTAATTCAGGTGTTTTTGGAATGCAAAAGGTGTTTATTTATTTATTTATTCTGTTTATTTCTTCTTGTCGGATTTTTTTTTTTCTTATATCATTTTATGCTCTTCATCATTTTCTACCAATATTTTTTTTTTTTACGTTTTTGTTGTTACTGATGTTCCGATTTAAATATGAGTCGAGTATATAATCTAACCCATCTGTCACACTGGAATTTTATCACCTTTTATGAATATAATATTTTGATGTATGTATATATATATATATAAATATATTTTTTTTAATAAACATATAAAAAAAACATGAGATATGTTTTGTTCGTTTTCAGAATGTATATCATAAAAATTTATAAAGGATTCATAAGGATTAACATACTGAAAAATGGATTTACCAAAAACTGAAAAGCAAAAAAAAAAAAAAATAACAACAGAAATATTAAATTATGAACAGAGAAAATTGAATGAACTTGTTAGTGAAAATTGTTTTATTTTTTGAATTGTTGTTTTATATATAAACTTAAAAAGGTGAGAGAAAGAAAATGAAGAAAAATTATTCAAAATAAAAATAAAATATATCAAATACACACACAAAAAAAGGATAATTTTTTTTTATTTTATTTTGGGAATTGCTTTAATAAATAATATTCTAAAAAGATAGAAATTTTTTTATGTAAATTTTGTAAATTTTTTTGATAAGATTTTTTGCATTCTTTATAAGTTGATGTAATAATTTTCAATGAATTTTTAACATATGAGTTAAACAAAATTGTACTACGATTTTTATTGTACTACGACAAACACTTTGTATAATATAAGGTATAATAGTCTGTAAAGGATATGATGGTTTGTACAGATTTACAAAAATTGTACGAAAATAAATTTTAGATTAAACAATAAATATAATATTTAAGTTAAGTGAAATGAAAATATGTTTCGTAACAAGACGAAATATTTAGTTGTGATTCATTTTAAACATTAAGTTATAATGTTAAAAGCACTTTCTATTATTTATGGTATTTTCACAATGAAGTAAATCACGTATAAATCGAATAAAAAATTAAGAAAATTTTAAATAACTGGTATATATGTGAATCGTTGAGCGTAAATTAATTTCAGGTTTTAACATAAATTCTGCTATGAGTTATAAAGTAATTCATCATTTTATTTCAAATAATTATTCTAAATGATCTCTGCTGACTGATAATTTTACACAAAAATTAAAAGCGCAATAAATGAACTAAAAACACTTTTATATCATTTTTTATTTGTGAAACTATTTTTTTAATTTGCTTATTATTAATTGCTGGAAATTATTTTGATTTGTAAACACTCAATTTAATTATCCAAACACTCAATTTAATTATACAATATTCAAAATTATTCCAAATACTAAAACTGTATTTTATATCTTTAAATATTTGCATACACAATTTTACGTTTCGAGCTGAATCTTTAAGAACATTATGGTTAAAATATTCAGAATTTCAAATAAAAGTCAGCTGCACATTTATCACTTATACATAAATAATAACCTAAATTAAAACATATTTAATATTAAAATTATTTACTATAATAATTTTCAATATATAAATACAAACAAAAAAAAAAAAAAATTATTTATAATATAAATTATTTAACTTACGGAAGGCACTTTTCGATTCCTCGTATCCTTTAAATGTAAACATTGCTGTACGAGTATCTGGTGGTATACGAAAATGTAATATTGATACATCCTTATATGCAGTATATTTTAATAATGTATTTGATGGTAAACGTACTAATGCAATTTGATCTTTTGGTAATTGTATTTGTTCTAATAATTTTTCATATTCATTACCACCAATACCAATACTACTACCACGATGTGGTAATTCATTATCATTTTGTTGTGGTACTTGTAAACTAGCTAAACAATAATTTTTAATCAATATTAATTTTATAATTAAAAATATGACTACATTTTGTATTTTAAACATCATGATTAAATCAATCATAAAATAATCGAACTGCTACCATTAAATATATTATTATTTATATATATATATATTTTTTTAAAAAATATTCGTATAGTAGATTTTCTTTAGATTTAGATTTTTGGTTAGATTTTCCTTGTTGATCCAAAAAAAAAAAAAAAAAAACAAATATTTTCCTTATGATTATTTGATGATGACACAATTTTCAGTCTAATTTTCTAAATTTTTTTGGTGAAAAATTGTATTTATCTGTAATTAAAAAAAAAAAAAAAAGTTATATATTTCTTAAAAAATAAATTGTAGATAAAAATTTGAAAATAAATATATTATCAGCACTTAATTTTCTACTCACTTCAACAAATAAATAAAGTGATTTATTTTTATTGTTTTGTTTGGATTTTTTTTCCGTGTATATATATTTATATATATTTTTTTGTAGTTTAAATAAAATGAACTGCTCGAGGTATAACTTTAATGTACAATTAATTTGAAATTTGTCATTTTCTTTTAGAGTTTTTCCTTAACAAAAAAGAAGAAAAATTGAAGAAAGACAAAAAAAATAAACAAACTGCAAAAAAAAAAAGCAAAACTAAATAAATAAAGTGACTATAAAAATGAAGCTAACAAAGAAAAATGTCTAAAAAAACTAAAAAAAAAAGAAGTAGACATTTTAAAGAAAACGTTTTTTTTTTTTACTATATTATCCTTATTGTTTTGTCTTAAATATTTTTTTTTTTTGTGTACATTTAGATGTATATATATCCTTTTTATGTATATATGTAGATATAATTTTCAGTATTTTTTTTATTTCGAAATGGAATTATTGTTGAAGACCAACTAAAGCTAAGATAAGTGCGGTAGATAAATTCATTTTTCTTAAAACACAGAAGAATAAAGAACAGAAAAAAAAAATGTCTATTTAATTTTTACTTAATAAGACTTTTTCATTCTTCGTTCATATTTCTGCTGTAGATATCCTTTTTTATAGGACCAGTACATTTTTTTTTTGTATTTAAACAAATTTAACTTCTTTTTTTTTTTATATACGTAGAAAATTTATTTTTCCAGAAAATTGAGAGTATTTTTCTTCAAGTAGTTATATGGTCGTATAAAAAAAAAAAAATGAGGACTTTTGTTTTTCTTTCCATTTTTTTTTTTTTTAATTCAGGACTCAACTAGTTATAAACTTTGAAAAAAAAAAAAAATAAAAAAATAAAGTTAAATTGAAGAAAGGATCTTTACAAATGAATGAATTTTTCTTTAAAAAGTAAGTTTTTTCTTTTCATAATTTCTTTTTTTAAAAAAAAAAAAATTCATTGTGTTTGTGCAATTAATGTACACACGATAGAGTAATTCATTAACTTTAAGTTAGTGGGAACGACCCATTGGTGGCCAACAACTAACACTGAACTTTTTACAAAAATTTTTTAAAATTATAAAAACCAAAGTTTTTACTTTAAAAAAAAAAAGGAAAATAATTTAAGAAAGTCAATTAATTATACTTAAATTTTCTAGAATTTACTATATTTAAGTATATTTGTCTAAGGATAAAAATCATATTTGTAAATGTATATGGATAGAAAATGATATAAGGATAAAATAAAATTTTTTTTTTTTTGGTATTTTTCTTTTTGTTAAGATTAAATTTTATTTTTATCTATTATTACTTTCGGAGAAGATAAAAAAGGACACATTTTACAGTCTGGTAAGTAAACATTTCATATATGATATATATAGATATAGATATATTTAGAATCTTTATAATATTTAATTAAGGAAGAAGATTTTCTAAGAAATTTTACTGACCTCATCTTTTGCTTTTACATATTTTTTTTTTTTTTTCAATTTTTTTTCTTGGCTAAATTGATGAAGAAGCATAAAATATAATAATAAATTATTTACAAGTCGTTTACTCTAATTTTGTTATTTTGATTGTTAACAAGTTTTTGGATAAAAGCATTAATTGAAGCGAATATTATTATTATTTTCATTTAAAAAAGGACATGACCAAATAATAAATAAATAAATAGAAATATGGTATTTTTTTTTATATTTTAATTAATTAAAGAAAAAGAGAATAAGTTAAAAATTGAATAAGAAAAATTAATATAAAACAAAGATATATGTTGAAGATATGTTGAATTTGAAATGATAAATTTTAATTAGAAAAGCTTAAGAATATTTATTATAGAATTATGATTTAATTTATATTTTTTTTTATTTGTTGAATAACTTAGTTATTTGTAAAATAATATAAATTGTAAAGAATAAATTGAAATATGATATTTACTTTTGAAAAGATAGAATGTCTTTGATTACTAAATAATTAAATTGAACTTTATTTAATTAAATAATTTAATATTTTCTTTATAGTGGTTTTGATTTGAAAATAATAACCATATAAATTATTTCTTGTGGTAAAGTTTCTATGAAAAGTAAAATTCCAAACTTAGCTAAAATTGGTTCCACATTTAATTTTAGATTCTTCAAATTTAAATTAATTTATGAAATAATTTTAAGGTTGATTTTTTTCGAAGACTCAATCATCTAGGAAAGGGAATTCTGACCACAAATGAACTCGCCAATGTGGCTCCCGAATCCATATTAAGGTTCTATCACTCTCTAAGGAGAAAGGGGCAGTAATCGCACAATAGTTCCCCGCAAAAAAAAAAGGTCGACATACAAAGCTAAATACTGAGCTGGGATCTAACAAAATTCAGAAATAATTTTAAAACAACTAATTTTTATATTTCGATTTTAGATTTTAAAAGTTAGATTTAAAAAATTTAGACGATTGCCTATATTTCGTTTATTGCAAAATACCTAATTATATAAACTTACAAAATTTTTTGCTAATATTTTAAACATTCAAGTAAGTTCTCTAATTCTTAACAGCATTAGTGATAGTGAAAGTTACAAATCATTTAGTTGATTTCTTAGCGTACTAATAGTTTTAGTATCATCAAAAAAAGGTTATTTAGCTACGAAACTATAATTCAGGAAAAAAAAAACATTTGATTTATTTTTTATATACTTTAATGTTTCAACATTTCCTTCATTTTTTTTTTGTACGTTAAATATAGAAAAAAAATCTAAGAAATTAATAACAAAAACAAGAAAGTCACAGAAAAAAAAGGACTAAACACTGACAAAGAAAGAAAAAAACTTTTCTTCATTTTCATTTGTCACGCAGCTTTAAAGTTTAATAATTTTTTGTTACAAAAAATATTTTTCCTTTTTTTTGTTTTGTATTTGTTACTCTTCGAAAGATGAGGTCGGCGGGACTCATTCACTTTTGTTCAAAAAAAAAAAAAAAGTGCCAAAAAAAAAAACATTAAACAATTTTCTTTTTTTTTTTCAAGGCCATTACAAAAAACAATCTTTCATTTTGTATGGCCTGTTTGCATAAGCCAAAAATATATATATAAAAAAAAAAATCTCTAGGCGCTAAAGATATAACAACCAAAAATAAAAAAAATTCTTTAAGTAAAAAGTTTCTGTTTTTTGTTGTTGGTGGAAAAAGAAAAGAAAGAAAATTTTTTTTTTTTGGGAAACTTTTTAATGTTGCTGTTGATGCCATTTCAATACCCCA
The DNA here is from genome assembly GCA_963932195.1 of Empis livida. Lineage (NCBI taxonomy): Eukaryota > Metazoa > Arthropoda > Insecta > Diptera > Empididae > Empis > Empis livida. The sequence goes on from OZ010645.1 coordinate 15,466,458, forward strand.
ACACATTGAAAAAATTACAGAACAAAAAATAAAAAAAGTCAGAGGATTTTTTTGGTTTTTTTTTTGGGTATAGTCTTTACAAAAACTAAAGACCCACCAGGATTTTCGTAAACAAAATTAAAAAAAAAAAACAAAAAAAGTAAAGAGGTTTAGGTTGTGGGCCATCGATTATAATAACTTGAAAATATTTATAAAAGTCACAAGAGAAAATGTGTAATGAAAAATAATATTCAAAACAATATAAAAACTTTTTTTTTTTTTATAAAAACGTATACGTAAGCAAAACAAAAAACAAAATTTGTATCCAATTGAGGAGAAAGTTTACGTTTTTTTTTTGCACTAAAGATAGCACCGCATGTCTAAATATATTTAAGAAGATCTTGTGTTTTTTTTTCTGGTTTTCAACACTCCTTGTATCTTAAGGATTATAATTAAGAAGTTTTAATGAAACAGTTAAATTAAATTTTATTTCTGTACCTTATGTCACACACCAAAAAAAAAAAACTTAACTAAATATAATATTTATGAAAATAAAAATAATAATAAAAAAAAAAAGTGAAAACTTCAAGCCCACCATAAGATATACAAAAATTATTTTTACCTAAAAAATATTTTCCAAGAAAATTATTATAAATATGATAAAAAAGTTTGGTTTTTTTTTTCTGTACAATCTTATTTTTTTTTGTATTTAATAATAGAAAATTATGTTTAAATGTAATTATAACATAAATATTACAACTTAGAGATATTTCTTTTTGTTTCGAATTGGAATGAGTTTAAAATTATTTAAGGTTTATTAATACATAAAAAAAAAAACTTTTCATTTTACAAGTAAAGAAATAAAATAGAAATTAAATATATTTATAAATTTAATTGACAAAAAAACAAATTGTTGTTTAGATATTAAAAAACAAATTGTTGTTTAGATATTAAAAAATTACTTTTAAAATTGTTTTTACTTTCATTTAAAATTATATCTAACTTTTTTTTGTAAATATATTTTTAAAAAAACTTTGCCACAAGGAATAATTTACAATTCTAAGAAAGTTTTAATTACAATTAAAATAAAAGTTATAAACTAAAATTATATTATCGTCAAATATTACAATTAAGGACTATTATAGACAAATTAAAAAAAAAAGAAGTAAAACCATAACTAATCAAATTACTATATAAAAGATAAAGAATGTTTTTATTTAAATCAAACTAATAAATTCTTTTTTTTTAATTAATAAATTTACAGGTGTTTTCTTGAAAATTCTAATTTATTTTGTAGAGAGTTTAAAAAATTTATATAATTTATAAAATATTTCAATAAACTTTTTTTTTTTTTGAAAAACTAACTTCAATTAATAAAAATATATTCATTATTTCCAATTGGTTTAACACTACAACTACTTTGATTTATTTATATTTTTACGAAAAATGGGGAAAACTACCATTTTATGGAAATTGTCACGATTTTTTGAAAATTCTATGCTACCAGATACATAGATAATTTCAAGAGGTGGGAAAATTAAACCCAAAAACCAATCTGGCCACGATTCACCTATTGTGACACCCTAAATATTTTAAATCTTATTTGAAAAGGTTTGGTTGTTAATAAATCTAAAGATTTTCGTAACAGAGCTGGATATAGTATTGCAGGAAACTTTGCCAGAAAAGCCTATATCTGCTGATATATAAACTTTCACAGTTGCAGAACTAAATAGAATTAAACTAGTGGTCAATATAACCAGTTGGTAGATCTCGTTATTAAACAGCTCAGGAAAAGAGCATCGGAGCAACAAAATAATATTAAATGTTTTTAATATACATAATACAATTCAGCAGTCAAATTGATTGTTTGGACCATTCGGTAGTTATAGTGTTAAAGAAAATATATTTTCTTAACCTGTTAAATAATACACATAAATTTATTTTCGTTAACCGACCGAAAATCAATTTCAAAAACAGATTAAAAGCTTAAAAAAAAAAGACTTATGCTCTGAATACAAAATTTACTACTATTTAGCTTCTTTCCATTCTCAAATATAAATACAAGTCCATTAACAACATAGCGTATACTCCAAAAAAAAACAAAAATTACTATTTTTTCATGTACTCACTTTTATTTTTTTTTTGTAACTATTGCAAAAAATTTTTTTTTATTTTTTTATGTAAAAGTACATTGAGAATTCATGTTTTCAAATTCACTTTTACATGTTAATATACACCCCAAGATACAAAGAAAAAAAAAACAAGCAAATATTTTGCTTGTATACACATTCAAATTTATATGAAAATTTTTTATAACTACATATACATAAATATACATTTTATCTAATAGGGAGAAAAATAATGGTAAAGTGAATAACATATGTTCATCAACCTCACAATAAACCAAAATAAAAAGCTATATTTTGTACATAATATCCCCAAAAAAAAAAAAAAAATTATGTTCATTCATTCAATAATTTTTTTTTTCGGTTTTTCTTGGTTTTATCTTAAATATGTTATTTATACACAAAATATACAAGAAATGAAATGAAATGAAAGAAAATGTATAAAATAAAATAAAACAGGTATTCAGTAGCACAATATTTAATTCAAAACAATTTTTGCTGAAGTATAGTCCATTTTGTATTCTAAAAATTACACAAAAACCATGTTTTTTTTCTCGTATATCTTAACTCAACCCAAAATAAAAAAAAATCTATAAAAATAAAAAAAAAATATTATTATTATTTTATTTTTTTTTATAGCAATCTTAATAACATATTCATTTCATTTTTACAACAGACAAAAAAAAAAAAGCAAATAGAAAGAAATTTTTTTATCCTTTTTCCACTACTATACTAGACAATAAAGACCAAAAAAGGAAAATTCCAAAAAAAAAAATTTCCTCTCCTTCCGAATATTTTTCCAGAATGATGGAAAGAAAAAAGGTGCTAGGAAAAACATTTGAAAACAAAACAGACAAAATAAAAACAAAATTATTTATTAAACTAAATAAAAAAAGAAAATTTGAACTAAATGTTCGTATCGTATAAAAAAGAAGACATATTCAAACGAAAACAAATTCGTTTTTTTGTCCTTATAATCCTCATACGAGATTCTTGAACATGAATAATTTATATGCATGCGAGCGAGCGCACCATTTTAGTTCACATTTAAAGATATAAATTATTATATACATATACTACATATAGATATATATTTTTTTTAAGCTGTTATGTGCTACTACTATTGCTAGTGCTACGATTCAAAAGAAAAAATCCTTAATATTTTTCATTTTTAGATTCCAATTCTAAAGTTTAGATATTTTCTAAACCGAAACAACAATGTTGGCCTAAGTTTAAAAAAATTTTAAAATTAGGAAAAAAAAAAGTTTAAAATTAGGAAAAAGGCTAAAATGTTGAGGCAAACAAAACAACAATGAATTAAAAAGGTTTCTTCATTATATAAAAGCATGACTCAGAATCTATATAAATTTAATAGGTCCAAAGTGGAATAAACAATATTAAGAAACTTCAAGTACAGATAAGAATACATTTGAGGACCCTATACTAGTTAATTATCGGCTTCGATGCTATTTGAATCCTAGATATTTAAAAAAATTTGCATGCAAAAGCTACACTCTGCGAATATTGGTGTCTCAGCTTTCTTTTGGACATAAATTTTATAGTTCTGGCATTTGTTTGCTTTGAAAGTTCTTTTTTAGTTAAATAAAACAGATACCTTTCTGTGTTAGAAAATCCAATTAGTAAGCAATCTCTTTCGTTAGTTCAAATACTTTTAGCACAATTTGTCAACAAACTTTTTTATGCCGCTGAATTACTCTTAAATTCTTCTTGTTTATCCAAAATCTTCGAATAAGGATTCACTTTGCTTGTGAATATACTTATTTTGAAGTTATATACTATTTTATCTAAACTAGATTAATGATTAAGTTGGTAAGTCATCTTGTTAAATCTTATGCCATAGAACAAAGTTTTCAGTACACGATTCACAATATAAATTGCAGTTTAATAATATATTCAAGTCCTTTAAAACTTTTTAGATTATTTTATTATAATATGAATCTTTTAAGAGGACATCATCTAAAAATATCAAATTTTTTTTTTTATAAGTATACACATCCTTTGGCCTTGCCATACATTTAAATAATACACTGACGATTATAATCTTCTTTACATAAAGCACCAACTTAAAGTGTTCAAAAAAAATAAAATAAAATAAAACAGTGTTTTATATAATTTATTATTACAGAGTTTCTATTTTTCTGTGATATATCCTTGCCTTTAGCGGGACAAAAAAAAAAAAATATTGAAAAATAATTGTGATATTTTGAAAATTTAATAAAATTGATCAGTTAATTTAGCTTTAGCTTTTAATTACTTAAGTTAAAAAAAAGGAGTTCTTCATAAAATTAAATTAATATTTCAGAATTTCTGAATACTTAAAATTCTCAGACATGTATAATATCTAAATAGATAATTTCCATAATTCTAAGTATTTAAGCTGTTAATGTAATTATTCTTTTGTGAATTATAAATGATTTGAGCTTTTAGCTAAATTTTAACATGATTTAACAACGGAAACCAAAAAAAAAATATAATTTACGATTATGTTATATAATACAAGAAATAATCTATTTATGGTATCTGACTATGCAACTTTTTTCATATTTTCCTTCTTTTTTTTTGTTCCATTTATGTATTTTTGTCTGTATTTATCTAGAATCTCTATTTTTTTTATTTTTTTGTATAACCTCTATGTATGAAGTATCCTTAACAAATATATAGATTACAATATTTCTGTCGCCACCATGAATACTTGAAAAGAAAACAGAAAAAGATATAAAAAAAAAAAAACGATGATATAATGTTTAAAAAATTGCATCCTGATTTGTTTATATAAAAATGAAAATATTTTTTTGGAAATGTTTTTTTTTGGTAATAAATTGAATTCATTTTTACAGAAACATTTTTATTTTTTTTAATGCCATTACTTTGATTAAAAAGTTTAAATTTGAAAAAAAAAAAAAATGACCGAAAAAAGGATATTCTTATATCGCTTTAAAAAAACCAAAAAATCATAATTTTTTTTTTTTAAAGAAAAAATAACCCCTCTGGTTAACCATTACATCAACACCAGTTGATGGCTTTAGCCTTAAAACTTTACAAAGATTATAGTTCATTTTGGTATTTATTTTCTAGCTTGGTAGCATAAAAAAAAAATGAAAACCAAAACAAAAACATTTTTGTAATTTTACCATTTATATTTTTTTGTGGTTTTAAATTAATTTTTTTTTTTTTTCAAATTACATGGAAAATATGGTTTTTTTTTTTATTATGGAAATATTATTGTATTTTTAAAATAAAATCCTTAGGCAAAAAAAAAATAAATAGTTCTTTTTTTATTATTTTTCTAGTAATATGCACTGTTTTTTTTTACATCGTTGCTTTTATAATAATTAGAATTATGGTACAAGCTTGACAAATTATTATTATTTTTTTTTAATAATTTTAAAAGGATTAAATTTGAAAAATGAAAATGTTAAATAAAATTGTTCCATAAAATAAAAATAAAATTTAATTTTAAATTAAATATTATATTAATTAATAAATTTTAAAAGTTTTTAGGAAAATATTAAATTTTTTGTTGTATAATACTTTAATAGTAAGATATTTAAAATAACATAAAAATTAGTTTGAATTTTGAAATGATAATCTTTTGCACTTAATTTAATGAATTTATTTTGGCAGTTTTTATTTTAGTAATGTTTTTACATGCTTTAGAAAATTATTTAACATTTACGTAATTTATATTTAATAGTCTAATCGGGGATTTTAATAGGATTTTTGTAAGTTTATCCTAAGTTTAGATACTAATAGTATTCTGCAATCAGCATATTTACCAGAAAAAAAATATTAGTCCTTCATTTTTAATACTGTTTTAAAAATAAAATTGAAATTTTTTTTAATTATATATAAATAGAAAATTTTCATAATTTTAATCAAATTTAAATTTTATTATCGTACGTTTTTTTTTAACGCATTATGAATAAATGTATTAAACGTACTATGAATCTTCTTTCTATTTTTTATGTTTTGCGCAAATTTAATAATGTTTTTCTTTTTTTTTTTCGTGTTTATCAATTTTATTTTTATTGTACTAAATATACAACAAGAAAAAATATTAAAAATAATATATCAAAAGGATATAAAAAAAAAATACAAAATATACATAAAATATCCCAGAGTTCATATAATATCTTTTTTTTTTTCTGTGTATTAGTATTAAAACAGAAAAATTATCTGTGATATATTTGTTTAAAAAAAAAAAAATTTAAAGCTATATCTTTTTTTTTTTTTGTTACAAGTGCAAAATAAAAAATTTTCCTCTGCATCAACGGACTTACAGGAGTAAATATTTTAGGATGAATATAACAACATAAGTAGAAGTTGGGTTGTTCAGGTTCAAAAAATTTTTTCATGGTTAAAACATAAAAAGAAAAACAGAGATATGAGGTTATTTTCAGTCATCTTGAAATTATTGTAACATTTTTAACTATATATAGAATCCATGAAATTATTTATGAGTAAAAGGAAAAGAAATACGGTTTTCTTGTTGTTGGTTTTTTTTATTATCCTTGTACGTAAATATAACGTAGATTATGGTTTTTTTTTTCTCGTTTGTAATTTACGATAATATTTACTGTACGTACTTTGGTATTTATCAAAAAAAAAAAAATTAAAGGAAACGTGTGAGAGTTAAATGCCAATACACCAAAAAAAAAAAAGTTTTAAAAGTAAATTAAAAAGGTTTGTTGAAAGTAGTAATGGTATATTATTGTGATTGAAGGAAATAATTGTTTTTTTTAATAGATATTTTAATGTATTTAGTAGAAGTAATAAAATTAATGGAAAGAGTGTGTTCCAAAATGAAGAAAAATCTGATATATAAGAAGACGTTTTATTTTGACATTAAAACAATTTCGGATTTTTCAACATTCTTACATTCCGAAATTCCTAAAAAAAAAAAACTTTTTATTTTCCAATATTTCAATTTACGGTCCTGGTTACAGGATATTGAAATATTTTTGAAAACAAGAAAAATTTTATTCTTAAAATAATAATGATCGTAAATATTATACAATTTAAGTTTGTTCGGAAATAGAAAAGTTCAAAAGAAAAACTTTTCTTTCATAACTATGTGTAGTATTATAGTCACGTGTTTCATATTATTATTAAGGATAAATCCTTTTCAATTTTATAACTATTGAAGTAAAGAGATATATACCTGTAAATAGTACATATTTTATAGAAATAATATTAAAATAGATAGAAATGAATGAAAATAAAGATTTTTATCAGTGAATGAATATGAAATTAAATTTAAAAGCGTTTTTTTTTTTGTATCTATTTCTATTTTCTGTTTGCGTAGCGAAATAATTGAAAAAAATAAAATGATAAAAATATAAATAGAAAAGCTAGGTAATATGATAATTTAATTAAAAAATTGAAAAAAAAAAAAATGTATTTTGTATTTTTCATTCTACATCTTTGTTATTTTGAAATTTATAGAATTATAGAATAAAATTTTACTATAATTAAAATTGTTTTTTATTTAAATTTCATTCTAAATAGAAACATTCTATGAATTTTAAAAATTGTAATAATATTTAAAATAATAAGCTTTTTTCAAATACAAATGTATTAGTAGTAGTAGTAGTATTATATGAAAAATGTTTATTAATTTTAAAAAAAAATATTTAAATATGCCACAAGACTGAAACTTAAAAACAAATGTGACTGTTTATAAAATAATATAAGGACTAAAGCAAAAGACTAACGAGAAATAATTAATAAAAATGAAGACATATTTTATTTCTTTTTTATGTTATAAAAATTTTAAAAATTATTAAATGAAATTTATGTAATTAATACTTTAATGTTATATTTATAATTTGGTAAAATAAATTTTAAGATAATTATAATGGACTTGTGATAATTTATAGAATATTTTGAGATAATTATTTGATATATTCAGAGTGTAAAAGGTTTTAATATGTTTACTCGCCATATTTTAAAATAGGATATATGTTACTTTATTAGTATACTAATGGTTTGCGTGGCACTTTCACTTTGTTGGTTTTTTTTACGAGAAAACGAAATCTCTTTTAAGAAAATCGTAAAATTAATTGATTGCCTTTTATAAAAATCAGTTTACAATTAAGTTTTTCCACAAAATAAGAAAAATATTTTACGCTTGCAGTAGTTTACATCATTCTTACAGGACCATATTAGAACACACTCTCATATCAAGTTCCTATTGCATTGGACAACGTATGTTTAATCAGTAATATTAACTTATAGAGGATATGTTTTAATAGTGTTGCATATAATTAATGTAAAATTGCTTAGGTTTATGGTGATTTAAAATATTTTCCTTATTTTGAAAAATTTACAGCGCCTATTTAATCAGTATTACTAAATTAATAAGCAAAATTAAGTAATAAATATCCATAGAATATAATTAAATAATATTTATTTCTTCTAAAGAATTAAGGAGCTATTAAGTTATAAAGAAAATATTGTTTATAGTTAAGGTGATAACCTTATAAATTTCTTTTTAAATAGCAACCCCAATTAAAAAATTTTCCTTAATTTTCTCATTAAATTATATTCTCATAAAATAACATTCTTTTTCTTCTTACAAGAAACAACACAAAAAAAAAAAAAAATAAAGAAATATTAATCATTTTCACTTAATTACTAGTACACACGAAATTTAATAATACACTAAAGTATGTTTAGTAATCAATCTCTAATGAACATTTTTTTTAATTTTTTTTTTACATATATTAATAAGTGTTTCCACATTAATATACATATATAGGATATAATTTCCAAGAACATAGAATAGGCGAAACTCGGCTTTATCCGTGACACGTCAATGAAAAAGGAACTCTGAAGTGATATCCATGAATTTTATTAATGTATATATGTTGCATCTGTTAGATTAAACTTTTACTTTAACAAAAATTCTTCTTGGACTAGGTTATTGATAGTAATTTGGATCAGAAACACAGTTTTTTTAAATTATAATTATAATTTAATAAATTTTTGTGAAATTGAAAAGATCAGTCGCTCTAATGCTAGGAAAATACTAGGTTATGAGTTGAAAAAATATCTGTTGTTGTTCGTTTCAAAGGAAAATAGAGGTACAGAAATATTTGATTTTTAAATTTTTCGCTAGAATTTGTTATAACGGAAATAGAATTTTGTTATCACGAAATTAGCCGTAGTATTTCGAAGTTAGCCTAGTCTACTTCTAGTCATATAGGTTGAGGATTTCAAGAAATTTGCAAATACCTTTCGATCTTATACAATTTCCTCAGATTTATATTTTTATTTTCTTTATAAAAAATTACAAATATACCTTAATATCACGCAGTTAGCCGAGTTTCCCCTACATTACATATACGAAAAAAAAACCATTTAATATCCTAATTATAATACCATATTATTAATTTTTTTTTCTTCTTCTTCTTCTTCGTCCTGTAGTAAGCAAAATGGAATATAACTAGGACAAAATTGGTAATGGAAAATGAAAATACGTTAATGCTCTGGTTTTCTGTGTATAACTTTATGTATATATATATTTTTTTTTATGGTGTTTGAAAGAAAATTTTATAATTTTTTTTCTCCATATATTTTTTTATTTTTAATTACGGCCATTAATCAAGAGGTCATTAAATATTTTTATCGCGTCAGCCACATTTAGATTAGATTTTTTCTTTAACAATATACAAAATACTAACAAAAAAAAAATAAGCAAAGTCTGTACTTTTACTCAGAACATGGGACAATATTGAGTAAAAAAAAAAAAAAGAAATTTGTTCCGGTAATTTTATGTTATGGCTTTAAAATATCTTTTTTTAGTCAACGAATTTTTTTTTTTTTGGTATAGGAGAAATAATTAAAAAATTTTTTTTTGTGATATTAATGTTTTTAGGATATAATAAAATATTATTTAAAAAATAAAAAATAAAAATAATTGTCCTCGATGAACGTTAATAGTTTCAGACTGATAATTCAATTTTAAAATAATATTGAAAAATTATTTTTTTTTTGATAAAAAAAATTAGAATTGTTAATGATTCATAAAATTTGTAAAATTGGTTATGTTTTTTAATGGAAAATATAATTTATAAAAGCTTTTTTAATATGAAATATTTAAATATTGTGGTTATAATTATGTTCTACTATATATCTACATGCATTTGCAATACAGGTTTGTATTTTATACAAACTGCTATGCGTTATAACACGTAAAGAGCCGTAAAGACTTTCTATTGCAATTTGGAGACCTACTAATCTAATTTTATATGGATTTCAAATTATAAATTTCTTTATAATTAAGAAACATTAATTGTAACAAACTACTGGCTTCAATAAATGCCATGCTACGCTACGACTGGCGACTATTTGCTAAACACAGGTCTCACTAGTAAGTAATAAGTGAGACTTGTGTTTTAACCAATAGTCGTAGCATTTTACAGTCTTAAATTTTATTATTGGTACAAATTTAAAGCTGAGTAAACTCCAACCCAGTTACCCAATATCCATCCATTCTACAGAAAATAATTAATATTAAAAATTTGCTCTCAACAAACTCATCGTCATTATTTGTACAATATTATTTATTAATATTATTACCATTTTTTTTCCAATTAATATTTTATTATATATTTTTTGCCATATTTTTAATTTACTAAAAAAAAATTGATAAAAAAAAAAAGAAATAAATTATAAATTTAATTTTTAATAAAATTATTATTATATTATTTTTTTTTTTTAAGTAATAAAAATTTAAATATATAATCTATGAACATAATTTATGCTCTTATGGCTAGTAGCAATTAAATAAAATTGCTTCCTAAATCAGGCAATTTAGAAAACACTTAAATAAACCATTTAAGCACTAATGGTTCACAACTTCACTTAAATAGGTTATTTTTATTTTTTTATTTGCTTTCAAAAAAAAAATATACATATATATATAAAAATATAGAAAGTAGGTATTCAAGTGGTAATTTAGAACAGGTATTAAAATAGGCGACAAAAATTATATTCTTAAAAGAAAATTTGAAAGCTTTTAAAACATTTATATTGTTTTTTTTTTGTACTCAGTTTTTTTTTAAAAGATGAAAATTTATATGTTTGATGTCCTGATTTTTTTATTCTTTTATTTATCTTATTTTATCAAATTAAATCTAAAACTAAAAGTTTAAATATTTGCAATTAAGAATTATTTTTTTTTTCAGTCTAGTAATTGAATATTTTATTGAATAAACTTGTAGATATTGTTGAAAAATCAATTAAAATTATTGTGTTTTTTAAAAAATAATATTTAGGTTAAGGATAAATTCGAAAAATTTAATTAGTTTTATTTTACACTTAAAATGTTTAGAATGAAAATAATTACTCTATTTCTCTATTTTATGAAACTATAAATATTTAAATAGTGATATAATATATAAATATGGTGTTAGTATGGTTTACAAAAATATTTAAGATTGATTGCAGTTTGTATTAATTAAAAAAGCTTCAAACTATCAATATCTTCAAATTTAATTAAAATATTCAAATTTATTGCAACAACAGCGACTATTTTTTTTTTAATAATGATTATTCGTTTCAAATTAATTTTCCAAATCATATACCAAAAAAATTTGATTTCAATTAAAAATTAAATTTTTCATTAATCAAAAAAAAAAAATTCATTAACCCAAACAATTTAATACCAAAAATATTACATAAATCTTTCACAATACTAAAATACAATATTATTCTTATACAGATAACTATACCAAAAAAAAAAAAAAGGATTATTATTACCATTATGTGTTCTATCAATTTTAAAAATTTTTCTCTATAACCGACTTTGATAGATGAGCTCTAATGCTCCTGATATAAAATTTACCATAATTTCCAATCGTCGCACATATACACAGAAAAAAAAATCTTTTTCCTATTATACAAGGACCTTTATGTTAACTCAAAACTTGCGGTCTACAAATCAAAGAAATTGATTGCATTCTAATATGAATTTAAGCATAAAACCAGCATAAAATCATTTTTTTTTTTTATATGCAAGAGAAATTTTCTTTTGTATTCTATTATTTTTATATGTTCATGATTTTCTACGAAAATCATAAATCAAAGAAATATTATTTTTTTTTTTAATTTTCTATGTTCATTCTTCTGGGGAATTTAAAAAAAAGCAGAAATTAGTTTTTTTTTTAATCAATTCGAAATCATATTTTTGTAGAGAGATATTATAACAAAAAATGGATATCTGTGAATTCAAAAATCCTAGATGGATATTAAAAATAAGGAAATATCAGTTTTTAGTAAAGTTGAAACTATAAATATCCTGGAGATATCAGAAAAATGAATGTTAAAAAAAAAAAATAGAGAGTATATAAATTAAAATATAAAACTTTTGCATATATTTTATTGTAGTGGCTACGTTTTGTCGCTGAAACTGATATGAAAATTGGAAAAGTAAAAAAAAAAAAAATGATGAAACGAAAGTAAAATAAATTTAAAGTGAGAAAATAAACAAATAATACTATATTCGTAAAAAATAGTAAATTTTTCAATTTATTTTGTATAAATTTTGTTTAAAAAAAAAAAATTGTTTTTATTTAATTTCAATGCAGTTTTATTGTTTGTTTATCCTGCAGAAAGGATATTTTATTATATATTTTGTTTTTTTTCTGTTTGGGGGTATGTAATAAATTTACAAATTGTGAAAAAAAAAATGTAAATTTTATTTTAAATATAAAACGATATTGATATTAAAAACGAGAATAAAATTAATCATTTTATTAAAGTTAAATTAAACAAATAATTATTTTTTTTTTATTTTATTAGGATGAAATTTCAGATACCAATTTTTTTTGTATTTTTTACATAAAGTAATATAATTTTGTTTTTTTTTTTTTTATTTCAGATGAAATGAAAAGGATAATTGTCCTTATAAAGTATGGAATGAGATTTTTTTTTTCACAATAAATTATAATATTTTTCGAAAAAAAAAATATAATATTTCAATTATGTCGAAATTAATTATTTAAATCTTTTGAAGTAATTAATTACGTATGTACAATTTTTTTTAAAAAACCAAAATCAATTATAAATAATATATTACTGTTAAAAGTATTTCAACGAAATACTCGTGTAACCAATTAGGTTTACCAAATTCATGTTAAAATTTAATTTACTCGAATAATAATTTCAATCAAACTATGTAACTATGTAATTCTTGACCACATAAAATATTTTTCCATAAAATAAATAAGATCAACAATTACATCGCCATGTATATCGATTTAGGTTAAATATTCAGCTTTGGCGACAGATTGTTACATAAAATCAAAATGACTTTATATTGTACGAAAACAATCTTCACAATATATTCTCAATTATTAATGTTGTGAAAAATTGCTTGAATATGGATCTCAATGATTACCTATTTTCAGTAGAGCAAATTTAAGAAAATTTGATGATTACTTGTGATAATAAAATGGATGAGAAATGTAATTACCAAGATTTTTATTGTTTTGATAGTTATAGCATTAATTAAGTAATTCTTTTAATATCAAATATAAATTTTCAGGTATTGGTAAATTTTAAAATTAAAAAATGGTGGCATCATGTTTTGGCACAGGATTGTACTTTTGTAGGGTTCAAATTCATATGCAAGTGAATGTAAGAAATTACAAGTGTATTCTAATATACTATATTCCTATTACGATATATTCCGCGTAAAGAAATATTATTAGGCAATATAAAATGTTTTTATGCCGTCAAATTGGCGACATTGGATTTTTATACGTAATTTACAATGCCGCCACTACGGCGGCAATCGATTCTTCTTAAGGGAAAACCTAAAAGACGTTTTTACGCCATTTTCAAAACTTAAATATAATTAATTAATTTAGAACAAAGTGTTTTTTTTTCACAACTTTTAAAATAAAGGAAACATTGCGATAAGTTTTTGTTAACTAAATAGAATAACAATATAATTTTCACTAATTTTTTTGATCATCATTTAAATTTGAATAATTTCTGTTAAAAAAATAATTTTTCATACTTAGATTTGTTTTCACTAATCACCAAATACTAAGGAGAACGTTCTTTTTGCTAAGTTAAAATCTAATATAAAATATTCCATAGTCCTTTTCGGTACAAATGGTACAAAACTTTTCATATTTTATTAATTGAAAAAAACAACGATAACAAATAAAAGTTAATTAATTATGTCTTCAATTTCAATTAATAACTTTCAAGTTTTCCTAATACATATTTTCTGTTCCTCTTATAAGTAAAATTAAGAAAACAATCATTTCTCATTTCCAAAATTTCTCAAAAACAACCAAAAAAAAAATAATGCCAACATAAAAAAAATTCTTCGGAAAAAAGATAATAGAAATTTATCAAAAAAAAAATTTCCCATTTAAATTCAAATTGGAATTTAACTCTCTTAATTCCTTTAAATTTTCATTTTTTATAATCTGTTTTTTTTTTTCTGTGTTTTCCAAAATCTAAAATATATATCAAACGATAAAATTAATTCACTTTCTTGACATAAATTCGACAAGAATATTTTCTTCGCGTTCACATAAATTTTTCTTTTTTTATGTTATGACAAAAATTTTTTTTTGTTTTTTTTTTTTGGTATATCCTTTTTTCTTCTAGCAAATTTCCTAAAAAAAAAAATTTCCCAGCTATTATTTTTTTTCGAATTTTTGTTTGTTTTTCATCGATGATTAATAACAGTTATCTGCATTCTTTCATCATCCTAGTAACAAAAAAAAATTTTCCAAAAAAAAAAAGGAAACTTAATTTTAATTCTTTTTTATTTGTTATACTTAAACTTTGAAAAAAATATTCCACAAAATGTGAAAAATTGTTAGAGGAAAAAAAAAAATACATAACCTATAATGATTTTGTGTAAATTGAAGATAAAAGGATTTAAAAAAGACGTGTCAGGAGGAGAAAAATGTTTTGTTGAAAATTACTTTTGGATACATATATATTTACGAAGAAATTGTAATTTTGTGTATGTGGGTATGGTAATTTATATATATTTAAAATATTTTAAAAGTTAATGGTAAGTGAAGACAAATAGTCGAATTTAATTTGAAAATATTTAATGATTGTAATAAAAAAAAAAATGGTGAATATTAATTTGTATTAATTTAGAATATTTTATGTTTACTGCACTGTTGTAAATTTTTTTGAAAAAAAAAGAGTTGGAATTGAAATAATTTCAATATTTAATTTCAAGTATAAAAGCGATCAGAAGTAGAGTTTTTGGGAAATTTTTAATGAATTATGTTATAAAAATTAGATGATAACTAAAAACCTTACTTGATTGCTTTGAAACTGGAGGTTCATTCCCTTATTAAAAAAAACAATTTTCTTAAACGTAAAATTACCCAGAGATATCCTCTAAGTATGTTTCAAAATTTAATTAATTAATTTAATTAAAATATACTCTAACAAACTCCAAGCTATGAATCCTTAATTTTTTTTTTCTTCTTATGTATTTTCTTTTTATCATACTGAGAACTTTTTTTTTTTTGTTAAAGCTTTTCTGCACATTTTCCATCAAATGAAGCATAAGCACATTTGTCATGTCGAGCAGGTATATTCTAAGTGTCAGAAAAAGGAAACTGCTGCTTCTGTTTCCTGTAAAATATCCACCCACATTATAATTTTTTTTTTTTTTGTATACATATTTTGTTTTGTTTTTGTAAAATATTTAACTGAGGTTTTAAAAGGAAAGATAAAATCCTTATACGTATGTGTATTATATACCAACAATAATTTATTTTTTTTACCAGAATCCAGTATATATAAACATTATAGTAAAACAGGTACACAAAAAAATACCAAAACTCCTATACTTGATGGTAACATAAAATTTTTTTATTTTGAAATACGGCACACAAGAGTGTAGTTGTATATTTTGGTACTCAGGGGGGGTAAGGTAATATAAACATCTGGAAATAAGGTAAATTTTAAATTCATATTTCAACTCGTTTTTTTACAGATGATGCTTTTTGTTTATGATTTTTTTTTTTGTGGGTAACTTGTAAGGTGCACATAAAATGAAAAAAATAAAAATGTGGAGGTAAAGCGCATAGATGACTTTCTTTAGGGAAAAAAAAAACAAAGAAAACTTTTATAAGGTGGATTTTATTTGCATGATTTGATCTTAGAAATTCATATAAAATATAGTTTATGTTTTTTTTTTTCTACGTTTTACGTTATACATCTTTTCATTCAGTATAACCATCAGGGTTCATATTCATGAAGTATAGTATTTTTTTTTATATAGATTGTATTATTATCCATGTTAAGAATGGAAATTTTGTTGTTGAAAGAAAAATACTATTTAAGAATATAATATATATAAAAAATTTTAACTTTCTACTTATGATAATTTGTGAAAAGTGTTTAAAAAATAATAAATAATTTGTTTTTTTTTTTCATAAATTGGAATTGAATATAATTTTTTTTTTATGTTTAAAATTTAAAATTTTGTGGATTAAATAAAAATGACATATAATTTTGGATAAAAATTGAAATAAATTTTATAAATAAATTACGTGAACACATTTTTTTAAATATTTTATATTGTTTTGGAATAAAAAACTTTAGCATATATTCTGATATAGTTAATTAATAAAAAAAAATTGAAATAACAATAATATTAATGTGATTTTAAAATAGAATTTGTGGTCTGTGATAAAATAAGGGTAGGTATTTTAACCTTTTGTAGTTCACAAAAAATTTCATGTCACTTACCAGCAACTCCATCACATTTTTCCTCTAAAATAGTTTTTGAATTGTAATGGAATTCTTGTACAGGTAAATCTGGTTTAATCAGATTTTGTAAATTAAAAAATATTATTTGTAATGCAAGTCGCTTTTGAATTTATGATTAAACCTAGTATGTCGCCGTAACGGCGCTAATGGAGTTCAAAACTTTAAGCAATTGAGACCTCAAACAGTTCCAAAAATTAAAAACACAAACCTGAATCTAAAGCTAAAACTAAGATAATAAAGCCAATTATTTAGAAAATTTTGTACAGGATTTCAAAATCAAAATGAAAAGCTGAATTATTGAAATATTTGAAACTCAAAGAAAATTTTGTTTAGAAATTAATGTAAATATAGTTAATTTACACTTGACTCTTGACTTTATTATATAAATTTTGTTATGACTCGAATTAAATTTACCTCGAACTAAAAAATGATAAGCCAAAATTATGACTAATTTTTTTTTTTGTTCATTTTAATATTGTATGACGTTTTTCACTTGGGGTTTTTTACCAAATAAAGATTATTTCACACAACTGATTAGAAGAATAATTATATTTTTTAATGTCGTCTTCGAATCTATTACACTTGCATTAAATATTTTATTAATCAGAAATTTTCTCTGAATAGTTCGCATTAAAATTGAAATAGTATTTATTCCTTGCACTAGATTTCTTCTAAATTTCAACTATATTGCAGTCTACAACCAACACTAATTATTTATTATTTGAAATTTTTTTTGGTGATACATTTTTTTTTCAATTTTTCAATTATTATAATTGAATAATTTATTCACTTGACAGCTATCAGCTGTTTACCGAAAAACAAGTGCAATTATTTCACACCGCATAGTCATGTAGTGCGAACAGATGGTTGGATTCGAAAACGTTCTAATTATAATTTTTATTTAAATTTAATCTTTACTAATACATAAAAAGAATTTTGCAATTTAATGTTAAATTAATTTCATAATAATGTAAAATAATTTAATTAATATTTCACATAAAAAAACAATATATATTTTTATATTACATATTATTAAAAAAAAAATTAATTATAATTTGTGATTATTTTCATATCAAATATAATTTTATATATCATTTACCAATTCACGTGTTGATTTACAATTTTATTTGAAATGCGCTTTTTTATATTTTTTCTAAAATTAATTTTGATTATTATTAATTTAACGATTAACTAACTTTAAAATGTATATTGTATATATAATTTAATTATTTATTAAAAAAATATACCACGAATATTATTTTTTTATATAATTTTAATTTGATTTAAATAAATATTTATTTTAATAAGCAAAAATTTATATATAATAATAATTGAAAATAAACATAAAAAAAAATGTAGAAAATAAATGTTTTCACAATAAAATTTAATTAGAAACTGAATAAATTTTTTTTTTAATATTGAAATTGAAATTAAGTTTATTTTGTTTTATGCTTTATGTTTTTTTTTCACTTTTATAGGCAAATTATCTTATCTTTGAGAGACTATGTTAAAATTATTAGTCAATAAATTCGGAGGTTACCAATTTCAGTTGTATACATTAAAATTATAAAAATATAAAATCTTAGTACGTAATATAAAATCTTAGCATTCTTATTTGTAATTTGTATATATTTATCTATGGATTTTATTCTGATTAGAGGACAAAAATGTTAAATGCAAATCAAAAATGTACAAATTACTATAAATAAGTAAATCAATGTTTTTAAAGAACTTGTCAAATATATTTATCTTATTTAGTTGTACATTTTTAATTGATAAATCGAACTCCGTGTTAAGCATTGTATCTGTATTCATAAATAGTTTTTAATTTACATAATATGTTAGAGACGATAAATCTACTGAAGGGTAGATAATTTTATGTTTTGACAGCTAAAAATTAATAATACAAAAAATGTTGCTGATTATATTTTGACAGGTATTTTGACAGCTAAAAAATATTAATTATTAAAAAAAATTTTCGCTGATTATATTTTGACACCTATATTTAGGTTTTCACAGCTTATATATTATACTTATTAACAAAATGTCGCAATAATAAATAATTAAAGAAAATAAATTCAAATGATTAGTTCACATACCGATTTACTTGATAAATAATATGAAAAAAGTCAATATGTCCTGGCTATTTACTTTAAAAAAAAAAATCAAGCATAAAACATAAAAATTATTAGATTAATTAAAAATAAATAAATTCAATGATAAAAGTATTGCGGAAACTAAATTATTTATTTTCTTATCAGTAGATTTGCTTATGTGTATGAAGAGTAGATTCTTGTTTCAATTAGACTTTGCAATACATAATTCAGTTTATTACGTAAATTACATTTAAAACAATAATTAGTTCTCTAGAAAACATATTATAGCATGTTAATTATAGAGGTTTTAAAATTGTTTTTAATAAAATATTACGAAAAATTCGTATTATAATTTTTTTTTTTTACTAAAGTAATATTATTACTTTATTTACTAGATTTTAACAGAAAAATTCAGTTTTGGTGAATTTTATGTAAAACAATTTTATTTATAATAATATGACTATATTATATTAGATCAATTAAAATTGATAAAACTTAAAAATTTCCAAAAAATCACTAACTAAAGCTAGTATTTACCGAAAAATAGTAATAAAATATTAGTATGAATTGGATTTCTTAAGAATTTTTTGTGTCACAATTATTTATTTATTTTAGAAATCTAAATAATTGTAAAATGTAGTAATCTAATTAAATATAGAACTGTAAGTGCTGTCATGTAATTAAGTATTGTACTAGGGTTAATATATTAAATATAAATAAGTGCCTTTTTGAAATATATTTTTAATTATTTATTAATAAAGAAATATATTTACCTTAATGAATCATTATCTTCTTTATTAAAATACTAATTTTAGTCATAGTTTTTCTTCATACTGAAATTGAAAAAAAAACAATTTTTTTTTAAATTAAATTTTTAGTAAATTTCATAAAAAATAAACTTAATAAATATATAAAAATTAATTTAGGTTTAAATTTTGTAAAATTTTTTTTTTTTTTTAGTATATATATCGATTTTATATTTTATCTATCAGATCTATAAAGGATAAAACATTATTTTTGAGTACATACTATATTTTATATTCTATTCTAAATATATATATGTATACATATATATTGAAAATTGTTTGTGTCAGTATATTTTGAAAATCATGTCTTTTATGGTAAATAAAAATATCTATCATTATTTGAGTAAGAAATCTTTTATACAAGATTGCATTTTATGTGGACTTAAGAATCGATCACATTGCAGAATTGCTGATGTTTGTAAAAATTTTAAATATTAAGAATATTATATTATGTATTTTATATAACATAATATAACAACAAAAATGAACATATTCAATTTTTTAAGATTACTGCATTATAAATAATATGTTTTTTAGTTATAAAAAGATTGTTAAAAGATTTTTTTTTTAATAGATTTTTAAAATTTTTGGAATAAGAAGATAAATAATTTTTAAAATTTGAAAATAATTTATATAAATATATTTAGATAAATTTTATAAATATATGTAGTAAAACATATTTAAAAATTATTTATAAGGGGTATAAGAAAATTTGTTTTTTAGACTGGCTATCATCGTAAGGGAATTTCCATATTTATTTTTTGTAAATGTTTCTGTGGTTTTTAATGTTCTGGTGTAATTTTTTTTAATAGTTAAAGGCATATTTCATTAAATGGGTAAATATTATATATACATATATAATTTTCATGTATACTTAAATAACAGATAGAGTAGAAAAAGTAAGACTAAATCAGGAAATGCTTAAATTATCTGTATTTCAAATAATATTTAGTTATTTTGGTTACAAAATTAATATTTAGGTACAAAAATGACGCTATACAAAATATAAATTTTTAGTATTAACAATCGAATTACTATTTAGAAATTGAATTATTTGCATTGGTCGAGTATTTAAAAATATAATTATTAAAAAATATATTTAATTTAATAATTTATATAGAATTATAATAGTTGTGGTAATTAAAAATTATTTATTGTGCTGATTTTATAATTATAGTTGTGATTTTAAAAATTTATTGAAGTGGTTTTTGCTAGAAAAAATCAGATTTATTGCAAATTTTTGAAATTAGCTTGAAAAATTTATTTCAAACATATGAAGCTCATAGTGAATAAACTGGTAGATTTTTCAACATTTTAGAAAAATAAAACTGAACAAATCTAGAAAAGAGAATTTTTTATTTTATTCTAATGCTTATACTATATATGGATATTTGTTACATCCTGTACATTTATTAAATTTCTAAAAATTTAAATAATATAAATATCCTATTTGTTGTTGACTTTAAAGTTACTAATGGTACATCACACAAATGAGAATTTTAAATTTATTTTTCTCTTGTGACAAACAAACTAAACCAAAAGGAAAAAAAAAAAAATATATTGAAATAAATTGCAACGCAGGGAAATCAGAGTAAATATTTAAATGAAATAGAAAAGACTATAAGGTACTAAAAATTTCTAAACTTGCACAAATATAATACAAAATAAAATTTATAAAATTTTACCTCAATTTTTTTTTATTTTTATATGACTATGTATATTGATATATGTAAACCATTTTTATGCATATAATATCTATATATACTAAAATGTATATATAATTTTAATCCTAGACTTTTATATCCATTAAAATTTACTATACTTATAGAATATTCCAGTTAAATTAAAGTCAGTTTAATGCAAATGGATAAAAACTAGATTTTTTTTATTCCTTTTTTCGACTATTTTTTAAGTTTAATTTAAATAAGCTAGTAAAATATTTAAATATTTATAATAAATAGAATTAGGATATCTTCAAAAAAAATTTTTTAATTAATTCTACAAAGCTTTTAGCGTAAGAGTTTTTCCTGAAAAAAATAAATAATATTAAAATTTGGTACAAAAATTAGTATTTACATTTTCTTTTAAATAATTTAAAATTATATATAATTTCTATATGGACTAAAACTTACTCAAATTATGAATATTAAATGAATAGTAATCAAAGCTAGTATAATAATATTGTAATATCTATCAAAGTAATATTAAAAACTTTTAAAATTAATTTAATTTATTTTGTTTGTAAAAATTATTATTCAATTTATTTCTGCATTAACATTTCAATTAGGTCCTTTTTTTTTTAAAAAAAATGAATTAAGTAGAATTCTATATTAACATTAAAAATTTTGTAAAGCTTATTTACAATTGATAAAATATACAAAAAACTGGAAAATCATAATTTTCTATTTTCATAAAAATAATTTTTTTTTAGTAAAATGTCTCTTTTATACCTGAAATAATAATATTAATAAATTCTATTACGAAATTGCAAAAATTACCTTTTATAAAATTGATATATTTTGAATGGATAAAAGATTTAATTTATAAACCACAAAAGTATATAAGTTTTATTTCAAAAAATATGAAAAATGTATCATAAATTTATGAGTTTTAAATTTTGATTGAAATAATCATTAAAAAATATTTTTCAAAAATCAAAAAAAAAAAAATTAAAACCATAAAAATTTATGCTTCAAAATACTTCAAAATATATAATTAAATAATTTTCATTAGTTTATAAGATATCAAATATACTCTAACAAAATCATAGCATAATAATTTTAATTATAAACAATAAATTTGTCAGTTTTGTTACTTTTTCCAAATTTGTAAATAATATATAAATTTTTATTACTAAAAAAAAGTTTTGTACTTCTAACAACTAAAAGTATTTTCAGAAATTCAAGTAAACTTAAGTATTTTCATGTTTTTTTTTTTTTTTTTAAATAAAATATTTTCTGTAATTCATTTAATATAATAAAATGTTTATATTTTTGTTGGAAAGTCATTAAAAATTTTGTATATTCTGACGGCTGGAAAATGACAATAATATTTCTTAATAGTAAAAATATATATACATATTACATATACAAAAAATATATAAGAAGAAAATCTGTAACACTTTTTCTACAAATAACCAAAAATAAAACTGGAAAAAAATCTCCCAAAAATATAAACAGACAACCACAAAAATCTACTTAAATAATATTGTTGAAGAATAGTGTCCTTTCAAAAATTATATATATCCCCCTAAAATGTTGTATATTTAGAGAAATGGATAGACAACGAAGAAAAATGATACAAACAATAATAAGAGAAGAGAAAAAGCCATTAAGACAAAAGAAGTCCTTTAATGCTATTTATCATTGAAGTCAAAAACGTTGGCAATATATATATATATATATATAAATTTTTTTTAACTTCATATACATAACTATGTATATAAATTTTCTTAAGTTCTAATAAATTTTAAGGATATTTAGTAAAAGGAAAAAAAAAAAAATTATTTGCTTTAACTTATTATCCCCATTTGGATATTCATAAGTTCATTTTTGGTAAATTTTTTTCCTGTTTTTTTTGTTGAAATAAAATTTTTGAAAGGATCTATAGAGAAGTTAATAATATAAGAAATATTATTAATTTTTTTTTATATATATATATAGTATGTATATATATTTAAGGAATTTTTATTTAGTTTTTTATTTGTTTGTATTTGTGTTGTCATTTTAAAATAATAGCTTTAATTTAATTTCCTAATTTTTATAAAATAATATAATTTTTTTTTTTTGTGAAAGTAATTAATTTTATTTTAAATTGTGTCATAAAATTTTTAGGATAAAAATTTTTTTTTTAAGAGAAATTTTATATTTATTATGTAGTAATTGTAGATATATATATAAAAAACAGGACGAAAAATTTTATAGTGTTGGATGGATGAATCTTTATATTATCCAATTTTTTTTTTTTTTTTTGCAATAAAGTTTCTACATTTTTTTATAATTATATAATTTTTTAGATTTTAACAACGTTCTTGGATATATAAATATGTATATATAGCAAAAATTGAGATAGAAATGATTATAAGGAATTAAGTCAATCGGAATCTGGGATAACAAATTGTTAGTTATCACTTTAACAAAATTTTGAAATTTGATTATTTTCGATTAAAATATAACTTGGAATACTTATTGTGGTTTTATAATATTCAAATTTCAGAGTATACATATTTTTTTTTTGGATATAAATAATTAATAGAAATATAATCCTTTTTTTGTAATATTAAATCATTATTCTAGAATATTAAAATATCAAAATAATATAGTTAGTTTCCTGAAAATATGTGCTTAACAACCTGCTTTTACTAAAAAGATGGTTTTAAGTCCGACACTGCATTAGTTTTCACATTAAAGTAATGTTCACTCAATTAACAGATTAGCGACAAACTGCGCCAATAATTTGGTAATTATATAATAAAATCATCGAAAATTATATAATAAATTAATATCATTTTGGACCAAATACAAACTGCAAATGGTTATCCCTGAAATTAACTGATTCGTTAAATAATTATATTTTTTTCCACAAAATTTAAGGTTTATAGAGAAAATGGTTATTTTTGTTGAAAAACGATTGTCGATAATTTCGAATTAAACTAAGAGCACCGAATGTTTTTGTATTCATATTAAAGTTCCAATTAAATATATCTATTTTCGTTTATGGTGTGCTCCGAGATTTTAAGAGTAAATTTATTGTGCCCTGAGGAAAAAAAGGTTGCGTAGCACTGCACTCTGCAATAGTGAATAATTTTATAAATTCATTTCTGTTAAAAAATATAAAATAATAAATATAGTACTCAAATCAATATTTTCAATATTTTTGAATAAATCAAATTTTTCAATTGTTTTCTTCGTCCTTAAAGTTGCATATATTATTTTTTTTACCTATTATACTATATACACCAATTAACCTGATTTCTATACAAAATAACATAAATTTCCATTTAAGTAAATTTTTTTTTATTAAAAGAAAAACCATATGCACTTTATAATTATTTCTATATTTTTATGCTCCATCTTATGAAATATATTTCACAATAACTACGTAAATTTCCATTTTTAAAGTACAATTAAGGAAAATATTTAGTTGAAATAAAAAAGAAAAATGAAAAGTAAATTATTTCAAACAATATAAGTTTTTGATATAAGTAGAAAAGTTTTTTCCTTTTTTTCCTTTTTTTTTTGAAAACCAGGACTAAATTATATATCCTTATACAATTAAAAAGTTGAAAGTAATATGTTTGTAAGAAAGTTTAATGAATACGAAATATTATTGTGCAAAGGTATTTCATTATATTTAGATATTTTTACTTTTTTATTCAAAATTTTCTTCATATTTTCTAAATGATGAAAATTCCTTGGTGTTATAACAATAAGAAAATTATATTATTTTTCTTGTTGTTGTTGAATTGAATAAAGTTTTATAAAAAAAAAATAGTGTTATATCCTGGCAATTTTTGTGTATTGTTATGGTTTTTAAACACTTAATGTGTGCAGTATTTTACAAAAAAAAAAAAGAGAACAACTATTTTCAATCCACAAATTAAAATTAAATAGTTTATACAGGGTGTATATTTAGGTCATAATAAAAATAATTTAAGAAAGATAGTTCAAGTTCATTGAGAATATTTACAAGATTTTTCAGTTTTCAAGGTTATTTTTAATATAAAAATTATGATCTTTATTACAAGTACTAAAATTTAACTGATGTGTAATTATAAAGTATTAGCTTGTAGTCATGTCATTGATCTTTAATATTTCTTGAAATAATTTAATTTCTCATATAAATTACTCAATTTTAATTGCTTTATTGATTATTCGCACCGAAATTGTAAATAAGTAATTCAATTTTATCAATTATACTAATATTAAACTTATTTTAAAAATATATTTAAATAACATAATTTTATTTAAAATTAATTAAAAATTAATCCCTAGATAATCTTTATTTAATATAAATGTTTAAATACTTAATGATTTTTTTTTTTTGGTTTTTAAACTTTTTTTCAAACTTTAACATTTCGAATATTATTATTCCGGACATCCTGTGTGGGACAACCTTTTCCACTATTAACCTAACAAAAAAAAATTGTTTTTTTTTTTAGTTTCCTCTTAAAATTTGTTTTATTTTTTTCAAAAAAATATATTTATTTAATTTTTTTTTTTTGTTTAAATGCAAAATTTGTGTAACTTGAAGACGACAAAAATAGGCTAAGTATTACAATTAAAATTGCATAATAATTTTGAAAAAAAAAATAGAAAATTTATATATACATTTACGGAAAATAGTGGGAAAACTAAGTTTAATAAAATATTTGAGGTAAATGGTATACATGCATATTTATATTTTATTATGAAAAAGTTTATAAAATTTAAAGTCATAAGTTATGCATTTAGGAGTTTTAAGGATTTTCACTAAAATATTTTGAAACAACAATAATTATTGTATAATCAGCAAATACTGAAAATTTACTATACATATAGTTTTACTAAGTTTACATTATTTTTTTTTTTTTATATGATAAACTTTATACATATATATGTTGGTAATAATAAGAAATTTATTATGTATTAGCATAAAAAGTTTTATATGAATAAACTGGTAAAATATATTAAAGAATAGGTAAGCAAAAGCGTCACATTTCTATGAATAGTTTTGGCAGGAGATTAAAAACAAAAAAAAAAAACTAAAAATTTTCTTCTAATTATTCATGCTGATCAAAAAATATGGTTTTATATAACATCGTATATTGCAAGTTTAAACTTTTGATTCTTAACTTTTATTATTTTATATCTAAGGTAAATGTGTGCAGAGAGGGAAAAGTTCTTAAGAAAATTTTCATGTTATTTTATTGAAAATATAATATTAAAGTTATAGATATATATTTATTTTTAGTTTTTCTATAATGTTGCGTTAACTTGCACCTCATAAAAGATGAATAGATTTTTTATATTAATTTTCTTGAAATTTTCACATATAAATTATTAAAATATTTTAGTTGCCATAAGTAGAAAATATTTCTAAAATTATATAAAAAAAAATTACTTATTTTAGATAAAGTTTTATATGTGAAATTAAAGATAATTTTTTTTAACATTAATGTTTTAGACTTTATAGATTATTAATTTTTAAAAATTTTTTTTTTGAAGCGCATCAGAATAAATATCTAATTATAAGAAATATTAAAAATTTATTCTAGATAGCAATTTAGATTCGGAATTTAGAGCAACTTTTTCTGCAAATCATATAAATAAATTCTCTAATAAATAAGAGTTGTTTTTTTTTTAATTAAAAGAACGTGTTATTTTAATATTTTTCAAATATTTTATTGAGAAAAACTCTTAAAGAAAACTTTGTTAGAAATAATTTCATATTTCTGGAATTAAATTTCGACTTTTCATAACGAAAATATTTCAATAGAATCTAAATATTATGCATAATATTTTTAGAAATGCTAAAATATTATTTTATTTTATAATTATAAGATTTGAATATGTAAAATTAAATGTTGAATTTTCTTTGACATCATAAATGTTCTTGTATATCTTATAAGTTAGAAATAGTACTCCAAATATTTCAATTTGTAAAACATTATTACAACTGCGAATCACTACAATATTATAGGTTTTTTTTGCATAAAAATTTTCCTCTTAAATTAAATTTTTTTTTTTGAAACATTAAACGAATATGTAATAATTTACATAAACCAATTTTACAAATTAAATATATAATTTACAAAAAGTTTATTAAAATTAAATTATGATAATAAAGAAAATTACCAAAAATATTGTAAAAATATTTAATAAAAGTAACAAAAATTAATAATTATTTTAAATTTACTAAAAATAAAAGTTGTAGGTTGACTTTATTATCAAAATGAAAAAATACTTTACTTACTTACAGCAGTGGTAACATGTGTTTTCAGTTTCAGCATTTATTTTTTGCTATTTACAACTTAAAATATTCATAATGAAATTGCAATTAGTCTGTAGGGACTTATTAATTATTTGAATGTACATTAAAATATAGTTGAAAATAATTAGAGTTGAGTGTTTTTCATTTGTAAAATATTTAAAATAGTTTTTCTATTACAATTTTTTAGCACCTTCAATTTTTTTTTTTAGTTCTCAATGCTAATAAATTCTAAATTTTGGTTTAAAAGTTTTCGATAGTTTAATATTTTTAAATTTATGTAATGAATAGTTTCTGTGGGTGAGATTCCTAATAAAGTATTTTTTTATTGATAGAAATTTGATAAAGTTATTAAAACTTTATTTTATTTTAAAAAGTATGTTCGTTAAGAAGATTATAGTAGCTCATTAAATTTAAAGAATATTTATAGTTTTTACTATGATCCAGAAAGTTTATGTAGTTCAAAATATATCAAATTTATGGAAAAATTTTGTGATATTTTTACAGGTAAATAAAACTATTTATATATTGAAAATTATTATAGGTATTAAAGTTTGTTTTTAACGATCAATCTTAATCATAAAAATTACAAAGATTGTGTTATTATTATTATTTAATTTATTTGTAATATAATATTGTTTTAAAACATATTTTTTTTTACTCAGAAAAAATAATGAGATTTCGAAAAAAATATTGAATTACAACATAGTTTTTATATTTATATAAAATTAAATATGAAAAGTTTGTAGTATGTTAAGCTAATTAAATTCTATATAAAGTTTCCTATTTAAAAATTTACTACTTGTATTTATTTTGAAAAAATTTAAATAACTAACTTTATATTGCTTTAATTAAAGAAAAACTTAAGAAAATTATATTTTATAAAATAATTTAATTCATCTATTTCAATTTTAAATAATATTTTATTCTTTGTGGTTTTGAATATCATAGAATATTTCTGGTAGATTTGGTTAATTACTCAAAATATGATATTTATGCCAATTTGAGGTTAGTTTTAGTACAATTTGATAACTAAAATTTCATAAATGAAAATTTTACAAAATTTTATAATAATACATTTTCAGTATAATTTTAATAGTAATTTTGAAAATTTATTTGTAACATTGTATGATTAATTGTCACTTGTCATAATTATCTTATTTTCAAAAAACCTTTGATATTATTCTAGAATTTATTTTAAATATAATTTTCTGAAATTGTTAAATTACTTAATTTTAAGCTAATTTATTAAATAATTATTACCTTAACGGCTGATAATTCATAAAACATTTTCAAAATATTATATATAAAAATTAAAAAATAATTTAATATTTATTAGACACTATATTTTTTTTATTATATTTACACAAAAAATTCGAATATGATTAATATAAATAATAAAAAATAACACTTTTTAATTTAATCAAATTTCTGTTAATTTAATGCTTTTAAAAGACAACAAATAATCTAATTCAC
This sequence comes from Empis livida, assembly GCA_963932195.1. Lineage (NCBI taxonomy): Eukaryota > Metazoa > Arthropoda > Insecta > Diptera > Empididae > Empis > Empis livida. Next base: position 15,495,702 of record OZ010645.1, read on the forward strand.
TACTACAAATAAATAAATTACATTAGTTACGTTTATGAAATCATAATTGAAAACATTATTCAGTTTTTCACTTGCACGACGAAAATATAAACGATATTCACTCTCGACAAACAACCAACAATCAATTGATCATATAAAATTATTAACAACGATCACACATCGTCTGCCCGGATACGTATAAATATATACGAATATGGTACGCCGTACGCGACATTTATAAAATAATATATTTTGTTTTGTTTTGTTGTTGTTGAAATATTAAAGGTAGATTTAGACCGTAGCCATAAAATATGAAGATTGTCCGATCAACGTGAATTTTTGAGCGTACACATACCAGGTACATAAATATACCCGAAACATTAAAGGTACATTTAAACGGCAGCGACAAAATGTGAAGATCAACCGACCAAAGTTAATTTTTGAGCATATGTACTTCAATTACTGTTTGAACCACCTGTTTTTTTAATTAAAGTTTATTTTCCGTCTGTCTGGCTTCAAGATATTTATCTGACAATTAGTCAAATAAAATAAATTTGAAGGTTGATTAATTTATTCAAATAGATTTACTAGGTCATAATATAAAATTTAAAAAAATTAAAATCAGTAATTTAGATATATGTAGCTAATGAAAAGTAAAATTGACAGTGTTACTATAGAGATAAATTGTAATTTTACCATTATGTCGATATCAATCGCATATCCCATCAATACCGCACTAGTGTAAGTCCACCATAAGATTATTCATTAGACGGTGTAAATAAAAACTACAATTACTTGCACAAAAGCTTCTTTTTAATCATAATTTAGATAAATCTCTCATTTGTGCTCGAAATGATTTTAATTAAGAAAATTTATTAAATTTATCGCTCTTTAGTTTTGCTTACTCTCAATTATGTTGCATTAAAAGTTTATTGCTCTTCTAATGTAATTTATTTTAAATTGTTTATATTTAGATTTTGCGTATATTTTTTCAAATGACGTCACCGTATTGTATAGTAAATTGTAAACAATTTAGATTTTAAATAAATAATTTAGTATAAAATTTAAAATTTATAACATTATACTATAGAATGAAAATCTAATTCTGTTAAAAATTTAATGAAAATGTTCATACAGCAATTATTAATTAAGTATCTACTTGACATATAAGTTGTAATATTGTGCATAAAGTTTTTCAAGTATATAGCACTTAAATTATTTAATATATTTTTATGTAACAGGATGTCTTGTTATACTCTAATAACATAATCTTTTGTTATATATTTTCAAAAATTAAATGATTTCAAGAAATTTATATTAACTTTACTATATACTAAATATTTCTGTAATTTAATTAAATTAAATTTTTGATTTATGAAATATTTTTTTTTTTGGAAATATAAATTTAAAAATGTTTATTTGTGAAATTTACTTTAGTTTTTCATTTAAGCATAAAGTTAATTAAGTTTCATATTTTATGTACTTTAAAATTTAAGGACTCTTTAAAAGTTATATTAAAACTTGATGTTATATATTTATAATTTTTCCGTATCAAGAAATTTTACTATGATATTTCTTGTGTCAATATATTTTTATGACACTTTTAACAACATTTTGATTAAATTTGGCATATTATAATTATGAATCAAAGTTCTACTATTTATTATTAAAATTATACTAAATTTGGAAAATTTTAAAAATTATATTTCCATGGAATTTATATTGTATGTGATTCATCAACTAGGTAAAACCAAAAATATTTAGTAATATAATTTATAAATTTTTAGATACGAATGCCAATTCAAGCATAAACCACTTTTAATAAACTTTAGTATAAACGAGATACCCACAAACTGAATTTTCGTAATCAAAAAAAAAAAAAATGTTATTTACAACACAATAAAAAAAATAACAATTTTCAACGAAATTATTAAACAGCCTTGTGGAATAATTATTCGTACCATAATATATTTAATATAAAAATGTATATTATAGTACCAACATTTTTATCTCGAAGGTTATTTCAATATTGCACATTAATTACCAATCCTCAATTAATTAAAAATATTTATTATTTTTTTAAAATAAAATTAATTCTTACCTAGACATTTTTTTTAACTGACACAAAAAGATGACCAAAAACCAACATTTTCTATAAATTCTTTTAACTTAACCTGGTAATTTTCAATCCCGGAATATATAATAGACTGCAATGATCTATTTTCAATATCAACAAAACATAAATGTTATTTAAACCAACATTGATTCACAAAATTCCAAAACACACTTCTAAATGATCGCACTTTTTTACTATAAGTCTTTTGTTTCTCTGTTAAGTCACAAACTTGTCTGCAATAAAGCTCTTTTTTTCTTTTTTGACATTTCAAAAGAGCTAAAATGAAATTTAACTGTTGAAATATGAGTTAGTTACTCGGTTACTTTTAATCTGAGCGGATGTTGGCAATGTTGGTTTTTTTAAAATAAAATTTGCCAACATAATATTAAATCCGTCATTGTTGCTGTCATTGAGCATTATTAAAATTCTTAAAAATGGGATAGTTCCGTATTTAATTATTATTATTTTTACAAGTACTTTTTGGATTAAAAATATTAAAATTTTCAAAAAAACTCTGTATAATTTTATATATAATTTCAATAAAATATTTAGAGTTTTACTTAAATTAACTAAAATTAATGTTTAATTTGTTAAAAAGATATTTGCAAATTTTTTATAAATATAAAAGATACAAAATATATCTTAAAGATACTTATATTAATATAATAAAAATTGCACTGTGTATGTAATTTTAATAAAGTATTTGTGGTTTTTTATATATTCATATTTAAATTATTTTATTAATATTAGTGTTACGGATGATCTTTGCTCTTCACTATAAATGACATTTATGTGTGTGTGTGTTAAAGAGAAATCGACAATTTTTTTTCTGTTTGTATTTTTTTAAATCTTAAATACTGTCGGCTGAAATGAAAGTCAGTAGTAGACAGATTTTTTAATTATATAAAAAAAAAATTATTGATAATCAATTAATTTTCACGAAATAATAAAACAAAAATATAAAAGGGAAAAAAAAGAAATTGTTTTTAATTGTAATTTACGTAAACAACAAAAAAAAAAATAGTGAAAATTATTAATAAAATTTCACTAATTTCCAATATTGAATTGTTTTTTTTTTTGTTTTATAAATAAGTATTAGTAAATTTATGCTCTAATTTTCTAATATATTTATATTCAAAACATGATTACTTATTACTGACAAATTTTTTTGGGCTTAAATTTTTTTATTTTTGGTAATAGAAAATAAAATAATTTAAAAAATAAATAGAATTATTATAATTTTATTAAAGTGTTTAATGTCGGTCATAAATTCTAATAAATTAAAAACTTTATCTGCATTTTTTAATTGGATAAAAAATTGTATAACATAATAAAAAAATTTAAAGTTTTTTTTTTTTTGGGTAAAAGAGAAAGCAAAAAAATTTAAAAATAAAGTTGAAAAATTGTGAAATTTATGTTTGTTGTTTATAACCACAAACTGTGCCTTAAATTAAATTATAATTTAAAAAGGAATTGTTTTTTTTATACTTGTATATCACTACATATACATAAATACATAATTTTAAATTGAATTTTTATCAGTAGAGCATAAACTGAAATGAAATTTTTATAAAATACTCAAGGATAATAAACCTTTAAAATTATATTAAGTAAATATTTTTTTTTATTCAGTATATTTAGATTACTCATATATGTATGTAAAAGAAAAAATTAGTGAAAAAAAAAATTTTTAAATGCTCAGTAATGTAGTTTTAGTGATAATTTGAATATAGCATATTTTTTTATATAAAATTGAATTCGAAATTAACTTTTTTATTATAAATTTCTAAAAAAAAAAAAAATTTAATAATAATTGTGAAAATAAATTGAATTTCAATTTTTAATTGATATTTTATGTTTTCATTAAACCAGAAAAAATAAAAAAGTATATTTCGCAACTGAAATTATTTATTAATAATTTTTAATCATGGATTATCCTTTTTCAACAAAATGGATTTTATTTATTGTCGTTATTTCAACAGTCGGAATAATTGAACCAGGTAAAAAAAAAAATATATAAATATTTATTAATAGAAATAAAAAATTAAATTTTCATATTTTTTATTTTTCCATATTTTTCTAATTGATATTTATTTATCTAGAGAATATTTTGTTTTAACTTTGTTTTTTTTGAATATTATATTTTGGTTAACACGAAAGGTTAATCTATATATAAAGATTTTATGGATTTGTTTTTTTTTTTTTTGAGGGTTTATAAATATAATAATATTTTGTGGTATTTATTTAAAAAGGATACTGAAAATATAATGGGATTATTTGTTATGGTTATATATTTTGTATGCGGTTCTATAACAGAGATTAAATAAAATATTTTTGAAATATAAAATGACCATGCCAAGAAGATCATTTATTTAATCAAAAATTTAATTAAATTGTAAATGATTGAAACAATTTTTATGATAATATATGTATGTATTCATTTTTCAAAATCATTAATTTCATTCATATTCGTGAAATGATTTTAAAATTTATTAGAAAATTGTTGACATAATTTTTTTGATTTTTTTACGTATTTATTAATTTTTTATGTTATAAATTTTTTGAAGAAAATAGTAGATATTTATTATAATTTTATTTATGGTGATTTTAATTTTCAAATGCGTTTACAAATCTAATTAGATAATAAATTAATTGAAGTGAAATATTTGAAAAACATTATTATATATATGTATTTGAATTGAAGTGTTGCCAATTTAATTTTCAAATTGTTGTAGCGTAAAATATTAATTTTCCAACTGTAGAATTCATAACTTGAAGATCTTTCTCCAATGTTGCCATAAAATTAAAACTTTAGTATAGTTTATTTAACTATTTTTATAGTTAATATTATACACTAGCTAAAAAATCCAACAATTCTCCAAAGTCAGTATGGGCTTGAAGGAAAAGAATCCAAATTAGTATTGCCAATAATATAAAAAAACCCTCAATAACCATGTACAGATTGCAATGGTAGCTAAATTTTTCTAAAAAAATTGCCATTCTTTTATAAAATAAAATATCCCATTTTATTAGTGTAAAAAAATTAAATGAAATTGAATAATTTTTATTAATATCAACTTATGAGAAAATTTTTTATTTAATGCAAAGCTACCAATATAAAAAAAAATATGATTAGCAGTTTCGTAACTTTTTTTTCCACATTCCTCAATATTTTTTTTACGTGAAAGCGAGTTCAAAATTTTTATAGTCGAAACGTCGAAAGTTACCAGTTAACGCCAACATTGAAAAAACATCTTAATGCATCAAATTCCTTTCAAATTTACATACTTAATAGAATCCTTTCAATTTATACCACTAACATTATCAACATAAAATATCATTTAGAAATTTATTTCTTTTGAATTATAATTAAGATGATTATCTTATAGATATATATTAACTAAAAAAAAACTTTACATAATGACATTTTAATGTGTGTCTTTACAAAAAAAAAAAAAAAAACTATATATTTATTAATATAATGTCAAGTTAATCTTTAAGTGCGTGTTTACTATTTAATAAAACTTATATTTTTTTTCTTTGATTTATGATCTTTTTATTTATTTACACTTTTGATAAGTTTTCCTTTATTTATTTACTTTTTTTCTTGGTTTTTGATTAATTTACAAATTAATCTTTAATAATTCATTATTATAACTCATTATAATGAATTTAAGATTTATTTATTTATATTAACTTAGAAAACGATAGAAGTTTTCTTTTTATTTTTTTGCCTAAACCATTGAAGAAGAAGTTTTCTTGAAAGATTTACAATAATTTCATTATTTTATTATTAATGATATTATAACCGGAAAATGCTCAAATATTTATTAAATAATATATTTATAGTTAATATTTCATAATATATTAATAGATTATGTCTAAAGCATAAAATATTATGTTAGAATAAGCTTAATATGAAAAAAAAAAATAAAGAATATATAATATTTTGTATATTTAATTAATTTACAAAATAATTTGAAACTTTTTTTTTCGACAGTTTTCAGTTCAATGATTTTATATTTAAATTTTGTAATTATAAATATAAAGTTCTTTAGTATAGTTTATTTCACAAATTGAAATTGACAGACAGTAAGTCACACTTCTAATAAAGTATCATATTTTGTGGTTATCATATTATAAATTGTTTTGTCAGTTATAGTATTATAGAGAGCTGTTATCCTTAATTTTAATTTACATAAATTATAACTATTTATGGTCAAATAATATATTAGCATATTTATATAAACAGAATAGTATGGTTATGGTGGACAATTCGTAATAGTTCAATTTAATAGTCTATAAATGGCAATTTGTAATCTTTAAATAAAAATTGAAGAAAATATGTATAAAATTTTGTATTGGTCAGTCGTCAGTAGTATTTTCTTTTGGTATTAAAAACTTACTTTTACTTAAATTTAAATATTTTTAATATTTAATAAAAAATTAAATTTTTTATTCTATATTTAAATTTTGGAAACCACTTTTAGTTTAGATATTTTATTTACAAACAATAATACAAAATGTAATTATTTGATTTTAATTAATTATTATAGCATTACATTTAATTTAAAATTAATATTTACAAATATACAATTATAATTTAATTAATTAAATACTACTCAACATTATTAACTTCAATAAATATTTATATTTATTTTATTTTTACTTTATAAAATGAATATAATTTTTTACACTATTTTTCATTTCACAAAAACATTAAAGTTTTTACCAATAAATCGTGTTTCTATTTATAACTTTGTTCAAAGAATTTTTCACTTACTATATTTTAATACTACATTTGTTATTTAAAGAATTATTTAGATTTAACAAATAAAAATTTAAATTTTATTATAAGAAGAAATTAATTTTCTTAAAAAATCATTTTCAAAAATTCATTCAAAATAACAGAAATATAATATATATATAAAAAAAAGAAAATTCTTTCACATTTTCTTTTAGAATTTATATTGACGTTCAGAAATTTATGCAGTATATAATTTTATTTTGTAGACAAGAGACAGAAAATTTTTATTTTCAACTCCCAATGGAAATGGAAATTTTTTATTTAAAAAAAAAAGAAAAACAATTAAAAAAAAGTTTTAAAAGAAAAATCATTTTTATACAATCAAGTTAATCAATTAGATAAAATTGCATTAAATCTACACTTTTCCAATTTTTTTTTTCCACTACTATATTCAAAAAATATATTTGCTTGAGGAAAATTTCTTCAAATTATTGTGAAAAACTTATTGAATATTAAATCAGATATTTGAAATTCTATTTTATTTTTTTTTTAAATGAAAATTTATGAAAATTCATATTAAAAATGAATGAAAAAGTTTTTTTTTATCTTTAATAATTTCAAATCTAATTGGACAGATTTATCAGCCAGAATTAAAGATTGAAATAAAAAGAATAAAATTTTATATGAAAATTTTTTTTTGGAAAAATTATTTTTTCAAATAAATTTTATAAAAGTTTTTAGAAGAATATTGTAAAAGAATTTTCAAACTGAATTGCAAATGGAAAATTAGTTTAAAATTTTTACTTATGTTATTTTCTATAGCCAATATTTTTTTTTGACTTTGATGCGTTATATCATGAGATTTGCTGTCCTTTTAAATTTTTTTACCTATTACCATCTGAAATTAAATTCAATGTTTAAAATGACGAACCATTATAAAGATTCGTCATTTTAAACATTGAATTTAATTTCAATAGTTGATCAGTTGTAAATGTATTTCACAGGTGTCGATTTAATTTTACTTACATATATTCAAAAATTTAATATTCATTTTATGTACAAATTCATAAATATATTTAGTAGAATCAACAAAGATTAAACCTCATACATATATTAAATAAAATATTCAATATATTCTTGTTTTTTTTTTTTTTTTTTAAATTAAACCCTTAATCTAGAAATATCATTAATTTTGGTTTATATATTCATGAATTTTTGATATCCCTTTTCTACATAATATAAGTAATTAAAATCAAATCACTCTTCAAAAATATTATTAACTAAAATCCTTAATGCAATATTAAAATTCTGACATTTTACTTGATTTGTATAAATATGGTTCATATATCCTTTTTAATTAACAAGAGATTTTTAGTATATATGTTATTATTCTAACTAAGCAAATAATACAAAATAATTTTAGTTCACATTTTATATACATATATATGAATAATCTACACAGATGTTAATGACATTTCCATTTCAATTTTATACATACATATAAATATAATTTTTGTATTTTCATAATCAACAGCATAATTTTATGTCAGTCATAGTATAAAAACATAAAATATTTATTCTACTTAATATATTAATATTATGATGGAAAATTAATATATAAATGAATAATCATTAATGAGGTTTTTTCTTATTTGTTATGTTGTGCCTATGCTATTATTATTAAAATTTAATGTTTTTGTTGCCTTTATCAAAAGAAAAATGAAGACAAATAATAATTTTCCAAATAAATAAACTTGACGGATACGACTTTTAAGTTCTAAACAAAAAATAACAAAAAAAAAAAAAAAAAAAAAATTAAAGATCCCTTACCTAGAATTATATTTCCCAAAACTCAATCAAATGTTGTGACTGTTTGGCATTAAGGTAAAAAAAAAAAAAATTTTGGAAAGAAAAATGATGATTCTATCTTGGGTATCAATTATAATACTGTTAAACCCATAATATCAATCCCTAAAGATTATTACTGTTGCTACAAAAGTTTTTTTTTTTTTTTTATACTTCATTTCCACATTTAAATATCAATAATACCGTAAAGGTGTTTAAAGATGACAGGAAAAAAAAAATCTACTACAGGAATTTATATTTTAATAGATATGAATATATACATCTTTTAAATGTTTCCATTTTAGAGGGTGGATTTATTGTCAGCATTTTTTTTTTGTAAATTTAATGGTTGGATAATAGAATATTAGATTTTAAAGTTTAAGTAATAAATAAAAAAGAAATTAATTAAAAAACTTTTGAAAGTTAAAATTAATATTATAAAAAAATTTTCATAATTTTTTTTTTAAAGATAATATGGTGGAAGCTAATTGTGTGTTTTTTTTATATATCCTTTTTCAATTTAATTAAATTTTAAAATGAAATCATCAATAATTGGACAATGAGTTCTAAAGTTACACTTGTATTTAATTAAAATATTATAAGTAAGAAGGGTTGGTAAATGTCAAGCAGTACCTGATGCTTCACTTTTATAAGTTTACTTTTATCTAAATAATAATTTGGATATTTTTAATTATAATATTCTAAATTTGTGTACAAAATATAGTATGTCTATAATATAATTTAAAATATCATAGAACGACTGACTGTCTTATCACAAAAAGCATTTCTTAAAAGAAACTTAATTATATAAAACTTTATATACTTTACAATATTAGGGTTAAGTATCTATATAATACTCAGTATTGTAACAAATATTGTTATATACTAGTTTTTCAGTTCAATTGGTCCTTAAAATTTATATGAAAAAAAAAAAATAAAAAATTATATTCATCATTGAATAGGCTAACTTTTTGCTCTTCGAATTTAATTTAATTAATAGTTTTTTATACCTCATAAGTACTAAACTACTTCAATATAATCAAATGTATCAACTTAAATATTCATAAATAAAACTTTTTTTATGCACAAAAATAAAATTACTATTTAATGTTTGTTAAAAAAAAAAAAAATTTATATGATTTTTCTGTTTTTGGTTTCAAGATTCTTCAATTCTATTAAAAAAATATTTTTTTTTTTTTTTTGCTGACTGATTTTCAATAAAACATTAAATGCCACTTTTACTTTCACCCAATTTATATTTAAAGTTGTTCGTGTTAAATATGTATTAAATACATTATAGATTTTTTCTATTTTATTAGCTTCTCTTTATTAGTTTTAGTGATAATATTTTTTTTAAATAAATAAAAAAAAGACACCCAACATTTTTATTTTAGGTAAATTTTTCAGTTATTATCTATCTATATTTATTTGGAATTTATATATGTATTAAAAATCTCATGTCAGTGACCGGAATCCGGATTTATGTTCAAAATAAAGTTAGTCCAATGATTTATATTTACCTACCAAAAAAAAAAAATAATGTGTTTTTCTGCGTCGTTGCAGCATTTTATCATGTTCATATTGTAGCATAATTTATCATACGTAAAAAAAAGTTGGTTTTTTTTTTTACATAATTTTGTATAATGAGAAGTTTGTTGGAAAAACTAGTGGTTTTATGTTTAATTTGAAAGCAAATACTATTAGGTCAGTTAAAAATTTAAATATGTAAAAAAAAAACTAATACATAATAAAATCTGTAGGATTATTAAAAAAAAAAAAAATAGTATTAAAAAATTTAAAAAAATTATGTTAATTTTAAAGTTGTTTTTTTTTGAAAAGTTTTTAAATTAAAAAAAAAAATCTTAATCAACAGACAAACAAATCAAAATAAAACTAAACAAAAAGTTTTATTTTATTTGTCAATATTACATATAAACATACAATAAGCTTGAAAGCTTATTTCTGTGTGATATTCATTCAGAAGAGGATTACAAAATCAACATATGAATAAATAGTATTATAATTATTCAAAGCTGTTTAATAGCGTAAATTTAAACATAGAATTTAAGTTTAAAAAAAAATAGTTTTTATCTATTTAAATTATTTATGTATTATGTAGTTCGGTTTGTTTTTTTCGATAACGAATTTGATAATTGATGAAAAGTTATTAGGGGAAAAAAACTTAATTTTATCTTAACTAATTATAGTTAAAAAAAAAGTTGATATATTAGTATTAATTCTTTGTGATTAATTTATATCAGATTTGTGATAACTTTAATTAGTAGAAATTCAGGGAAAATTGAAGAATTATTAAAAATTATTTAGTTACTGCAAATATCAGAGTACTAATTTAATTTAAATATTTAAAATATGTAGTTTTATAAGTTAAAAAGTGAACCTTAGTAATAAAAAAATTTATTAATAGTTTTTTAAGATTTATGTATTTAATTTAAACATAAAATTTTAAAGTATTGATTAATTTATTGAAATAGTTTACTTAAATTGTAATTTATATTAAATTGCGATTTATTTTTTACGGAAATTCTGATTGATTTTGCAATAATTGTTTAAAATAATTTTGAATATACAGGTTTATAAAAATTCAATAGTACTTTGAAACCAACATAAACAACCTGGTTGGATAGATAAATATGTACTAATGTGATTTTATTAATACTAGTATGTATTCAGAAATAGCTCATCTGTCATCAATATTTTAATTAAACTATATTTTTATTTATTAAATAATATAATTATTAATTATAATTTTTGAATTAATTAACTGATAAAAAGTACTAAAACTGAAAGTTTCAAACTGTGCAACATATAAAATTTAACGATTGACAAATATAGAACATTCTTTTAATAGATTTTTTAGTAAATAGATTTTATATATTTTATAGTAAAAAGAAATTCTTAAGTAGCTGAAGGTAAAATTTACCTTTCCTATTATATATCAAAGTCCTTTCACAGAAAAATAATTTATAAATAAACATTTATATTCAAAAGGACTGATGTTAACAAACATTAATTTTAGTTCTATCGTTTACTTACTTAATCGAGAAAATAAAAAGAATATATTATTAAGAATATTTGATTTAAAATAGTTAAATCTTGAAAAACTATTTAATGAAATATAAAATTTCAAAACATAAATATGTACTAAATAATATTTTATATTTCAATAGATTTCCAAAAAAAAATATTAATCTTATCAAAATATTTATAATTAAATATATAGAATTTAAATGGTATTATTTTATAAATATTTTGCTTTACATTCAAAGTATTACATTCTTATAGATATATCAATAAAACATTATAATTGTATAAGAAATAAAATTGACATATTTTAGCATATATACTTCAAAAATTGAATAAAAAATATGTAAAATTTTCAAATAGAAATATTCTGTAAAAAAAAAAAAAACCAATAAGAAATATTTACATTAAATTTTCTAAATTTTCATATCAATTTTATAACAATTTAATCGATAAATATTTTCTCAATTTTTCTTTAATTCGTTTTGTTTTCTGTTTAATAATTTGTAAATAATTTTAATATTTAACGATAGGTCAGCATAAATAATAATATTCAGCATATATATATAGCTCATAAAATATTTATAATATTCATAATTTTCAATAACTTTTATATATATAATATTATTTATTGTTTGGAAATTTTAAAGTTTTTCCAATGAAATAAAATTTTCTATATTATATGTTTATATAAAATAATATAGAAAATTCATAAAAATAAAATAAAATATATTTCTGTGGAGAAAAGTTTCTAAACAGTTTTCATGGTTGACTAAAAATCTCTAGATATATATATATATATATCTATATAAATAAAGTTGGCGTCAAAAGGACATAAAACTATCCTTTTTTTAGTTAAAACCTTATATATGTATATGTATTGTATTTATAAATAATGTGTAGAAGAAAATCATACCAAAAGAAAATATACAATTTTATGAAAAATAAAATTTATTATTCCAATAAAAAAAAAAGAAACAAATTGAAGAAAAAAAAAAATAAAACATGTAGAAATACGCAAAAGAAATGTAAAAAAAAAAAAAAAATATCATCAAAAATAATTTTCTTGTGGGAAAACTTTTACTAATATAAATAATACCAATGAGGTCGTCGGTCATATATTATATGGTTACAAGGATATCAAATATATAAATATAATAATTTCCCATAAGTGTAGTTTGTCAACAACTTTGTATTAAATTTGACATATTGAGCAGAAAATATTCACATTGCCAACAAATAAAAAAATAAACTGAAAAAGGAAAATTATTCATAAGTCAAATAAGAAGTCTGACTAAGAAAAAAATTATTTTGTTGGAAAAAAAAAGTGATAAAATAAAATTGAAAAAATTAAATAATTTTAGTATATGTAGTTTTTTTTTTTTCAGTTTTAAGATAATATTAAGTTGTCCACCCATTCAATTATCAATTTCAAAGTCAATAAATGAAATTCTATGCTGTACATAGAATTTCAAATTAGAGTAATTGAAAAGAGTGGGTGATTTAAAGAATATAAGGTTTTTGGGAAATATTTTTTGGAAAAATAAGATGGACAATTTAAAAAAAAATTTGTATGAATTTGGGTAAATCGTAGGTTGTATTTAATACAAACAGAAAAATTGAAAATAATTCTTTGAAAATATGCCAAAAACATAATAATTAATTACTTTTTGATACTTTGTAATACATGTTCTGATATGGAACCATTGAATTTTCAAATTTTTGCATAAGAACTGACTGTTTAACAATCGAAATTAGAACTTTTATGAAATTATCAAAAATTAATTCATATGTTTTGGAAAAAATTTACAAAATTAGTATGTATCCCTGATCTCATCTAAATTAATTTTTGTTAGATTAAATAACCAAATTATATTTAAATTTTTAATTAAAATTAAACATAGCAATCATAAATTTAACTCAAGATTAATTAAAAAATTTTAAAATAAAAATAAAAAAATCCAAGTTACTGATTTAAAAATACCATAAATAAAATAGTAATTAAGTGAACATTTTGTTTTCGATAAAATTTAACACTGTCCAACAATTTACTAAAACATAAGAGTACTTATATTTACTTAATAATTCTGGTATAATAAAATTAATACATTCAAAATAAAGAATTTTATTACATTGAAAGTATCTCACTTAGAATCTATACAGTATACATTGAAAGTGAAATTTTGTAATGTAATAAAAAATAATTTTTAGATTGTAGCAGATGCTTTTATAAGAAATTTGTAGTGAAATATATTTAAGAGTAAAAAAAATATGTAAAAGTTTTTAAATATAATAACAAGTTTTTTTTTTTTTTTTGGTATTTGCATAATATAATTTTCTTTTACAGTCCAATTTGTAAATAACTTTATATCAAGTCTCCTTTCATCATAAAATTATTTTGTACATACATATTTAACATATAAAATAAAATATAAAATTTTTTTATTACTGAATATATCAGACTCAATTTATTCAAAAAAATTTTTATAACTATATAGCTTGTAATCATCACAAAATAAAATAAAAAAATTTTCTTTTTAAAACAATATTTTCCTTTAGATTTACATACATTTATCATTATATTTTTTACTCATTCTATAATATTATTGTAAAATGAATTCATGTATGTTTGTGAATGGGGGGAAAAAAAGAAAATTCAGTCAGGCAAATAAAATTTTCTATTAGCTTAAGAAGAACTTACTATAAAATAATAATAGTAGTCTATAATAAATGCTTACAGGTATAACTTTTACAAGAAAACAATTTTTATTCCCTTTTTAACAATTCATTCAAGTACGTATTACAAAGAACGAAAGGTATGTATATAATACTTCAAATATTTGTAATAATATATAATTTTTTTTGTCTGTAAATTTTTGTTATGATTTGCACAGAAGATTTGAACAGAAAATTCTAATAAGAGGAACTATTAAAGCGAGACAATATGAAAATTTCATTTTATGTATAATAGTAAACTATTTTTATATTATGATTTTATTAATATAATAATATGAATATTTTTTTTATTTTTAGTAATATCCATAAATATGGATTATAGCTACATATATAGTTTAAAAGAAAATTTTACCATTTTTGAGAAATATAAGATTTAATAATGTGTGCATAAAATCTCATTCAATGACTGGAAATAAATGTTTTTTTTATTTATTTAAATTATAAAATATTATAGTTAAATTTAATTGAATAGCAGTTGTAAATAGTTGAAGACTATTGCAGGTTATTCGTAATTAAAACTTATATAAATAATGAAAATTTTAATTTAATTACCATAAAAATTTTTATTGCAAATTGAAGAATTACAAATTTATAGAGATTTATGAACAAATTTATAGATTTTTATGAACCTAAAACAGTGGAGCGACTGTTCAAACAGAATTGTTTGTTTGGAATGAACATATTCGTATCTTAGAGCGATATCTTCTCGCATATTCCGCTCTGCTGCAAGATGCAGTCTTTGCTTCAGTTCAGTACCTATACGTGAGCCGAAATCAGCGATTATGATCTACTTTTACAGGGATGTATTCAATATACTGTGGAAGAAATGAGGAGTTCCATGTAAAGATAGTTAATTGAAGCAGAGTGATATTATCGCTGACGTCGGCCTAATGAGGAAAAGACTGACCTCTCGCAGCAGAAAGCCACTTGTGAGAAGATCTGGTTCTAAGATAATAATATGAGTAAATATCTCGCTGAAATAAACAGAGAAACTTGGAAAAGAAAATGTTATGGCAAACTTGGAAAAGAAGATGTTATGGCGATTGTCTTCCATACGGTGGTATCGCCTTAACTAACCACTAAATTAATTTTGTTCTTTCCTTTTTAATAATTCTCATACTCCTCCTTACAACTCACTTTGTTATTTCAATTTTTTTTCGAATCTTATATTAATATTTATATTCATAAAGCTATACCACAAGTTATATTATAGATTTTTTTTGTTTTAAAATAAACTTTTAGATTAAACTTTGGTAATTGTCTGCACTTTTATAAACCTAAAAAAAAACTAAGTATTCCTGACCAAAGCAGGTGACGACAAGAGTAAAGGGCATAACATTTTATTGAACAAAAAAAGAAAATATAGAAAGGATAATAAAAGATCTGACAATTTCCTTCCTCATTATACTTCAATACTTTTCTGTATATACTGTATATAGATAAATAAATATTCACATGATATAAAAAAAAAACTATTTTCTTTAACCCCGTACAATTCCACAAATATAGTTTAGCTCACCACTCCAATTTTTTTTTTTTTTTTTTGTTATTTTAAGTAAATTACATTCCTTTCCACTTGGATAAAATGAAAATTACAGAAAAAAAAAATAAGCAAATGGTAGAAGTAGATGCCAAATATGATATCGCCAGTTAAACCGACGGGTTAAAGAACATAGAGAAAAAAAAAAATAATAAAAAACTTTCTTGTTGTCTCGACTCTTTCAAGCATACATGAACTTAAAGTTTTTTTTTTATTTTTATTTTTTACCAACTATAAAAAGTTTTTTTTTTTTATATATATTTTGGCCTGGTTTTTAAAAAAAATATTAAAAAAAAAGGATATATGTAAATGTTTTTTTTGTGAATGTATAGAAAATTAGTAGTAGTAAAGGATAGAAGAGAATATTATAACTGAAATTATTATGTGGTGACAATTCTCTCTGGAATATGTTTTCAAATAAAAAAACATAAAAATTATTTAAAGATATATGGTTTAAGATTTTTAATAAAAAAAATTTTGTAGTATGTATATATGTATGAACTGAAACGAAACGCACGTTTGTTTAGTTTTAAATTCATACATATTCTTTTTTTTAAAAGAAATTCAAGTACATATACATATATGGTACATACAATTTCATAATTGGATGGGTTAAATAAGTATCAGAATTTCGGGAGGATATACTTAACAGAGGAAAAAAAAATATATATATATTAATTATAAAATGGAGAAGTATTTTTAATTATGATTTTGCCTTTTTTTTTTTTGTTTTGTTTTGTTGTTATTTAATTAGAGTGGTATATATATATATATAATATTAAATTTTTATGAAAATATTCAGTGTTTTTTTTTTTTATTATTTCTTATGTACATATATATATGCTTAAGGACGTGCCAAGCGAGAAACTTTTGGTTTTTTTTTTATTTTTATATTTTTAATTTTTGTTGAAGTGAATAAATTTAATTACATTTTCGTAATTAGGTAAAAAAAAAAAAAGGAAAGAATTGTTATATTATTTTTTTTATTATGCTTAGATTGTTGTTCATATAAAATTGCGTAGTATTTGTATTTGTATAAAATGTTAATTAGATACGTTAAAGAATGAGAAGATGGTATAAAAAAAAAATTCCAAAAAAAATCTACTATACTACTTTAACTTTAATTGTTAATTAGATTTTAAATACAATTGAGTGTTGTTATTATAAATATATATGTATGTATGTAGGTAGAGCATATAAATGTGTTTATATCAAGGGGAAAAAACTTAGCTATGGAGATATAAATTTATATACATATATAATTGAAACGAAGTGTGAGAATTTGAATATAATGTTAGTAGTAATACCTAGAAGGCAAGAAAAAGGAATACAAAAAAAAAAAAAATGTTGATAATTTTAATTTAATAAGAAAAGTTTTGAAATCGTTACAATTGAAACTTTATTGAAATGCGAACTTTTTTTTTATTTGACTTTAAACAAATTTTATAATAAAATTTGTGAAATAAAAAAGATAGCTAGATATTCAATTTATTTATTTATAAATAAGCTGTTGAAAATAATTGTGTCCCATGATAAAGAAAATTTAAATAATTTCCAATTAAAAGTTTAACTATTTTTTTTTTCTTTAATTTCTCTCTTCTTGTTTGTTGGAAAATGTTTTCGAAAATATATTGAAAATATATCAATATTTTCACGTAAGAATTTATTAAGCGACAATATTTTCAAAAAACCATTTGTTATAATAAACTAAGTTTGGATGAAATGTCATGGTTTGGTTCAGTTTTCATGGTTTTATGACAACTAAAAAAATAGTTAGACGATATTTTCACCTGTTAACAATTTTCTAGTCCAAGTGATTTTGTAACAATAGCTAGAAATTTAGAATTAATTTAGAATCGTGTTCAAAGACAAATATATTTATGTGACAAATTATAGGAAATTATTCAATTTATTATTAATATTTATAATACAGGAAAAAATTGTACAAGAAGTTTTTTGTATTTCCTGTAAATATTTGGAAGATGTAGCTTAAAATATTATTTCGATAAGATGTAGATTTGTATATATATTTATAATTTAACTGTTCTGAGTATTTCGTGTTTTCTAATCCGTAAATGTAGTTTGCAAAGTACTTTGACATCATTCGGTGATAGATATGTTCTTATATAAATCATATTTTATGTACCACAATTCTACGGAATGACAAAGACCAAAGTGCAGAAAACTATACATCAACATTTGAATTTATTAAAATAATATTCATTGGTAATAAAGTAGTTACTGAATGAAGAGTAATAAAATGAATTTGTAACACGATAAATTGTCAGAAAATATGATAAAAAATTATGTTAAAATTCTTGTTAATTTATATGTAGTACCTTGTAAAGTTTTATTTTTAAAGAATATAGATGATTCTGTCGACAATAATAAATTTCTTCAGGTAAAAAGAGTAGTTCAACCGATGTACAAGTTGAATATTATTTTACTTTTTTTAAGTAAAGACTTCTTATTATATTATCTTTTAGTAGACGATATGAAAATTAAAAACCAAGCACTTAATTAGAAACTTCTAATGGTTAACTTTTTGTGGTAATTTTAATTTTTAATGATGAAAGAAATACAATATATTATGTAGTGTAAATCGAATTATGAAATTTAAATATCTCTAAGATGTTTTATAATATCATTTTTTTTTATTTTCCCCTAATAATATAATTTATTTACTTTAATTTAAATATTTAATATGTATTTGAATTTTACTTTTTAATATTTCTCCTCATTAAAAATTAAAATTGTCACAATAAGTTAACCATAAGTGTTTTTTGGTACAAGTTTCAGTTTGTTAATTAAGAAAGTTAAATTTTTTTTTGTAAAACGTCCAAATTACTTATGATAAATATTTGAAATTGTATAAATAAAAAATCAAGAATTTTTCTTTTTCTTTAAATAATAAATTATTTTTATAAAAATATTACCTAAATCATTACATCAATCATTTATTTACTTAAAGTCCTTTAAAATAATAAAATATTTTGATTTAATTTCAAAATTTATTTGCATATAATTTCTCAATAAAAAAAACTTCCTTTAAAAAAATTTGCCAACATAAAAAATTTATATAAAAAAAATATACAATTTATCTTACCATGCCATTTGGCTCTGAAAATGATGTTTTATCATTTAAATTCCATTCGTTTTGTAGAACAAATATTTTTTTTTCTTCTAAATAAATTCTGAAAAAAAATATAAAAGATACAATTATTTATTATTATCATTTTACAAGTAATGAGAGGTAAAATGAAGAAAAAAAAAATTGTAGATGAAAACCCCATATTTGATAAAAAAATAATTTAATTTTTTTTAAAAATATTTTCTTGGTAAATTATAAAACGAGTATATTGATAACTGTTTTTTGTTATGGCAATGATTTTAATGTCGTCTATTTGATACTGAAAAGTTTTTACAAATAAAAGCATAAAAAATATCCTTAAGAATTATAGATAAATTATAAAATAATTTCATTTATTTTACCATTAGGTAATTTTTTTGTATGTGTGTGCTTTAAAGGTATATATTAAAATTTCAAAATTTTATTGTTTTTATGTTCTATGCTTGATAAAAAACTTTTCACATTTCTATTTTAAGTTGAACTATAATTTTAATAATAATGAGGCAAAACTTTAGCTTTTATTTAAGTTAAAATAATAAACCCCAAAAAAAAAAAATATGAAAGAAAATATTGAGACAAATTTTAAGTGTTATTTAAATTTAGATAGAAAATTAACCAAATGCATTTAAAAAATATTTATATTGCAAAAGTTTTATTTTTATTTTTTTTATGTTCAAATTTAAACTTAAGTTTATAGTCAAATTCTCTGTTATCATAATTTTGATTGTCAAATTAATAAAAATTATTAACAGAAAAACTAATAAATTTTTAAAATTTTTTAAAAATAATGAAAAATAATGTTGTTTTAAAAGAAAAACACGATGACCAAGAAATTAATTTAGTATTCCTTTTTTATTTTGTGACAGTGTAACCTTAAAATTGCAATTTATTTTTATCCGACAACATAATATTTTAACAGTTGAAAATGACAAAATATAACATTTCCTTTAAGATAACATAAAATAGCCTTTAACCTTGTCCTTAAAATTGATACTACTACCAGTAAGTTAAAAATTTATCTTTTATCACTTTGTTTTTTTTTCTCTTATAAATATATATACTTTCCAGTGAAATATATTTCTAGTAATTTTCAATAATGTCTTAACTGATGACCACATTTTATATTTTAAAAAGTCAGAAACAAAATGCTGTTCTGATGACTTTGAAACACGATAAAATGCCATTGCCTTTTATAGTAAAATATCTTCATGTTAACGAACTATTTTCAAGTCGAAAACATATATATAAATATAATTATCTATATATATATAAATTGCATGCTATTTTTATGTATTAAGTATATGTATTTCTTAAATTATATAGTTTAGTGAGAGAGAGAGAGATGCTTTTTGTCTGACAATCTTTATATAGCAAAAATTAAACTTTCTATATTTCTGTACTTGTATTACCTGATATAAAGTTTCTTTTTCGATAAAAAAAATGTTTGTTTGTAACGATTTCTCGTAAATATTAATAGTGATAAAGTTTGGTGTTAAATTGAACTTTTCAGCAATCACAGAAAAAAAAAAGTTTTTCTTTTTTTTTTTAAGATGTGAAGGTCACTAAAACTGGTTTTAAATTTTATGTTATGGTTCATTATGTTGTCGTGATGATGTAAATCAAAGAAGAATTAAACAAAATTGTTAAATTTTTAAGTAAAATTTCATTAAAAAAATTTTCATTAGCAAAATTTGTTCCATTAGCAAACAGTTTTAGTATAAGTAAATAGAATTAACACTTATAATTAAAAGGAGTTGAAGTCTCTACATACCATACTATTTTATTAATATTATATTTTTTTGGAATAGCTACGAAATGTCGTAAAATAAAATCTCTTCGTTTTTAAGGAAGAAATCTCGTATAGAAAGCAAAACATAAATTCAATTTAAGATATTTTAGTTAATGTAATTAATTAAGAATAATTTTATTAATTCATTTTAAAAACAAAGAATTTTATGTGGTTTGAAAATATTTATATAAAAAAAATGTAAATTGTAAGAATATTTGTTAAAAAAGTTTTATTTACTATTTTTATAAATCATATTTGTTACACATAAATTGCGAAAATGTCTGAACTGAAAATTTTGTGAAATAATATCGAACTTATAATTTGTTTCAAGTTAGCCCTAATTAAATAGTAGTATAACATATTTGATTGTTTCTAGGCAATATTATGTAGATTGCAGTCATTATCAGAGAATACTATTTCTATTATAACAACGAGTCCTTTATTTACACCGGTAGAAGAGAAACATTTAGTACTAAAATAGAAACATTTTATGCTCAAAAAAAGTTTACTAATTACGATATATATGAATATTTATGCTGGATGGCCCTTTCTGTAAAATTATACATATATATGAGAGTTTCAATTACGAGATTTTCATTTTGAATTTGGATTTTTAAATACGAAATTACGTACCCAACCCCAACCTATTTAATTTTTAACTTATTTAAAGCGTCAATATACTCGTATTGTAAAGATTTAGTAAAATCATTATTACACTGAAAGTTATGTTTTAAAAATTAAACTCATACAGATACATTTATACTTTGCTTGTTATTTCAAATTTAGTAAATAAAATTAAAAATTTAACAAGAAAATTATCGTCACTTTTTGTTTTCAAACTAAAAATAAAATTTTCAAATTTCATTTTTTGATATAATATTTATAGATTAATAAAAATTTCTCGGAAATCGGATAATTCCGTTCCAAGAAAATCTACATAAAATATAATCTCACTTAAATTAATGAAAATAAAATAAATATAAGATAATAAAATGAAATTTATATAAAATAATTATGATATTATTTTTGGATTTAATATATAACCTTTTTTTAAATTATATTCTATTGATTTTTTCTATATACATATTTATGTATAAGTCGTACGTAGAACCGGAAATGAAACATTGAAAGGGGGGTTTATCATTTATATTTCATATTACACATTTAATATTCAAAATCAAAAATCAATTGTGTAACGAATGTTTTCTTTTCCACCTAAAAATTCATTTCATTTTCTTTCTTTTTTTTTTTTTGACTTTCACTATTTTATTTATGCTTTAATACGATTTAACTGTAATATAGCATGAAATAAAACATATATATTGAATATTAAATTACATCAGAATGAATTTTTTATGAAAATTTTATTGATTTTATTTTTATGAAGAATTTTTTAAATAAAATTTTCTTTTATTTATGATTATATATGTGATTTTCTCGGAAAACAGACAGAAAAAAAAAAAAAAAATACGAATAATATTAATAAGGGTCAGGTAAACAATATATTTTTTTATACATACAGGTAAAAAAAAATTAAATATAAATTTTTGTGTGGTTAAAAATATATTTTATATAAATAAAATGTAATTTAATTTAATATAATGTTTTAGACATTTTACAGATTTCAAATTTTAATAAATTATTAATAAGTGAATAGAAAACAATATGTTTAACAATTTCAAATATTTAATGGGGAAGATATTTTTACTTCTTTGGAGAACTATTGGAAAATTCATAAGTTTTTTTTTGTTAATCTTTTCATTCAATGGTTTATCATTAACTAAATATTATGGCAAAGTAATTTAATTGATCATATAATAAATATCATATAAAAAATATAAATAAATTGATTTTTATGAAAGAAATTACATATATATATGCAAAATTTCAATGCAGCATAACTAATTTTATAATCCTATTCTCTTTTGGGTAATGCTGTCAATAAGTTATATTACATTGTCTCATTATATCAAAGAAACAAAGTTTAATTATGTGTTAAAAATAATTTTAACTGTGTTTTCTGACTTAGAGTGCATACATTTTCTAATTTAGAGGGTATATCGGGAATTGCTTGATTGGCGAACGTAGAATGAGGCTAACCTATAACAATATCTACAGAATTTACATGGAACAAGGAGAGGAAGAAACTTTCCGACATCTTTTGTGTCACTATAAATATTAGGCAAAAACTCTTTACTGATTAGACTATAAATATTAGGTAAAAACTCTTTACTGACTTACAGGAAGTCTCAAAGTGTAACGGAATGAGACTTCCAAAATTCGCGGGAAAAAAAGTGTTTACTTCTCGAAAACATGTCGTCTAATTTCCTATTAGAAAGCCCTCCCATGGAATAGGAATAATTCTCGAATAGTCGTATCTCGTATCGTTAAGGACCTGTGGTTGTTGCATTGCTCTAAAATTTATTTTTCAAACCATTGCTCAAAACATAAGCTAAGCTTAGTATGCTCCGTCTTTAAATGAAATTTTCATACAAATTTAACATCTCGTGAAAAATTACGCTGATGATTTCATTTTGTGGTACGCTGTTCCATCGTAAAATAATTTACTTTGCAAAGATAATAGTTAAGAAAATGAAATAATGTTCAAAACATTATTTCACGGCAGAATTTTGATATTTGATCATTTTGTTTTTTTGTTTTGGTTGTTCGATTCTAAAAATTTCGTCAATTTGCTTTTTTTACTTTTTCATTACTTCTTAATGTTTTCTTTTCCATAAAACTTTTTCACAACATTTTTACAACTTTTCACGAGCGTGGAAAATTTCATTTCACGGCGGTATGGTACTAAGCTTTAAATGGTAATTTTATGTTTACACACCCTTTTTGTACTAAAACAAGATAATACGTTATTCAAATCCAGAAATTTACCATTTCAGTAAGCAATTATCAAACGAAGGGTCTCAATTGGGCAAAAACCGAACATATTTTCCATTAAAAAACAGACAGAATTGGTTAAATCTTTTACTTTACGAAACATTGAAAATAATAAATCTATTAAAAATTATTTAATTATATATTTATTTAAATAACTAATATATGGACTACTATTTTATATCCATGATTTAAAAACCAAATACTGTTAAATATTCAATGAACCATATTAAATACCTAAATTTCCTAATTACTAAATATATAACTATGATATAAAATATTTATTAAACTAAATAAACTCAATTAATTACATCAGATTTTATTGATATATTTCCGGATTCCCATCAGAACTAAACATTATTATCCGTTCTATAATTATAAATTAATGTTATAGTTAATTCATCCTTAAAATAATAAAATTTTACACAATATTTTACATAAAATCAATTTATAATAAAAAATATATCAATCTGTAGAGATATAAAAAAAAAATCTTACAGTTCATCAAGCATAATGTTCGTAATGACCTCTTTTTTAATGTTTATATCAAAAACATTAAAAAGACAATATGAAAAAACGAAAAATCCTTAAAAAATATTTATATTTCAGTTTTGGTAATACAATTTTTTTTTTTTTTTATTATAGCAACAAGTCAACTACCAATATTAAATACACCGCCTGTTATGTACGTTGATAGAAATTGGCGGATATCTGAAACGGAAGAAATTGGTTCAGTAATAGCTCGTGTTCGTGCTGAGGATGCTGAAAATGATCATTTATTATTTGGCCTAGAGCCATTATATCATGGTAACTATGGTAGTACAAATAATAATGAAGGTACAACCAATGACAAATTACCATTTCGGATCGATTCACACAGTGGAATTGTTTACCTAAATGAAAGCTTATCGGGAAGGGTAAATATCTATACATATATTTTTAATATTTATATACATAAAAACTGTATTTTATATTTACAATTAATTTTCCAGATATACAAACAAAATTTTAAATGTTTTATTTATATAAATATTACTATAAATTGTTGTAAAAATGGTTTAAGGCTTTTCCACAAAAATTTTAAAATTTAGGTATTGTATAGGTACAATCAAAGGATATAATGAAAATTTCGATTTAAATTCAACTCATTTTTTTGTTATATTAAAATCAAATAATTGTTTAAATTTCAATATTAATAAATTATATGTTTTAACTAAAAATACCACAATAAATTTTATTGATTATGTTTTATATATTATTTTGCTAATAATAATTAAACTTTTGTTTGTTATTATTTGTTACATATTGCAATTATTAGATTCTGTAATTTTTTTTTTTTTTTGATATTTGTTTAACATCATATTTTTATAAAAATATATTATATGTATTTTAATTATTCATCTTTATTCTAATCATATTTTTGACTCGAAACATTAAAATATTTTATGTTAACTCTTAAGGGTATAAATAAATTGAAATTTTAAATTACAAAATGACATTATGTCTGGTTACCATCAAGTTTTTTTTTTTTAAATTAACATAATTATCATAATTTATAATAAATTAGCTAAAAGGAAGTTTAAGTCTACATCAAATATTTGATCTTTCATTCAGAATTAAAAGATACATACATAATTTGCAAACAATATTCATAATATTTGTAAATAGCTAAAAGCTAAAAATAATTTGAATTATGAAATATAATAAATTTTAATATTAAATATTTTGCTTTAAATCTAACATTTATAAATTTTTATTATTAAGAAGCAAAATTTCGCTAGTTGTTAACAGATCCTTCGAAATTCAATATATATCTTTTAAATATTATAACTATACAATCAAAATTATTAAAGTCTCTTCTTTTTTAATTTTTTTTTTTTTTTGGTGTGCAAAAATCAAAACAAAATAAATTAATTTCCATTTTTCTTTTTTTTTTTAGGGTGGTGAAAATTTTTTCCTTTATATAACAGTTTATGATGGACAATTAACAGCAAAAAATGAAGTTTATGTAAATATTTTAACAAAAAATAATAATAAATTTTATAGTCAACCATCAATAACACAAAAACAATCACATCAAACAAATATGTCACAATTTTTTCCACCATTTTATTCATTACCTGGTGTACAATCAATACGTAATCATCCAAATAATCCAAGGCAACCAACAGCATCAGAAATATTTAATGGTTCACAGCCACCACGTACATCTGATCAAAATTTATATCCATTATTAAATAATCATCCACCATTATCATCATCATCATCATCTGCAAATTATCCATCAACGGATGATGATATTGATAATGATAATAATGAAGATATTGATAATAGTAGTATTGGTGGTAGAGTTGGTTGGCCAACAAGAACAAAATTAACACCAATTAAAACAAATAATGATGTTCAAAAAATAAATGATATAAATAATTCAAAGATTATAAATAATTCATTATCAACAACATCATCATCATCATCATCACTTGATAATGAAAAAGAAAAACCAATTAATAGAAATCATGAAAATCATTTAAATAATTCATCATCAGATGATATTATACCAATATTATCAGTTAAAGCATTTATACCAGTTATAATAACAATTTGTGGTATATTTTTGGCAGCATCATTAATTGGTTTAGTTATTTATCGTAAACGTTTATGTGCTATTGGTAAATCATTAAAAAAGAAAAGTAAAGAAGAAATGGCAAAAAAATCAAATCAAAGTAATTTAAGTAGTAATATTACTGATGATAGTCGTAATTCAATGGTATTACAACATTGGAATGGACCAATAGCATTTAATAATCGTTATGTACCATGGGAACGTGATAATCAACAATTATCAATGGTAAATTTAACATAATTACATAAAAAAAAATTATATTAACAATATGCTTAATAAAATTTTAAAATAATGATAATTTTTCAAAACCACAAAAAAAAAAGAAAGAAAATTGGGAAAATTTACAAACTTCTTCTTGTATTTATCAATTAACAATAATGAAAATAAAAAATATTTCAAAAAATTATTTATTTATATTGACTTTCTTTTTATTTTCAATTTCATAAAAACCACAAATTTTGAATTTTCTCTCTTATTATGAATGAACTTTTATTATTTTTTTTTGTTGTTGTTTATTTTCCCAATTTTCCTACAGTGCTGTGTTTCTGTTAGTATATAGTATTTTTTTTTTGTTTTTATACCATTTTCGTTATTTATTTATATACATATTTTTTTTTTTTTTGTTCTGCAAAAAAAAATTTTCTTTCAGGCAACATCACAACTATCAACAAGTTGTACAAATGGTGGTATAGGAAATGGTATAACAACAGATTGTGATGGAAATGGTAGTAATGGTAATGGTGGTTATACAGGAAATTCACAAATGAAAACAGATCAATGGGAATTCCCAAGGCATCGATTGAAATTCTTTAACATATTGGGAGAAGGTGCCTTTGGGCAGGTCTGGCGTTGTGAAGCTACAGATATTGATGGTATGTATATTTTATATGTATATATATGTATTTTATATAGGTATATTTTGAATGTGTAAATAAACATCTAATAATATTGTATAAATTTTCGGATGTTTTTTCGTTTTACCATTTTTTGAGTAATAAATGAGAAGAAATTGTTTTTTTGTGTTTATGTATATATGCACGTATGTATATATATATATGAATAATGGAAAAAGGAAATATAGAAAACATATTTTTTTATTGTATAATATATTACGATGTATTTATGGATAAAATTATATAAGAGAATATTTTTTGTTGTCCAATGTCCAATTTTTTGTTTCTTTTTTCTATTTTTTTTTGGGGTAGAAAATTAAGAAAATGGAGAAAAACTTATCAATATTTATAGAAAAAAAAAAAATATGTGAACATTTTACTTATAAGTAATATCCACTTATAATATTTGATTAGATTAGAATATGTTGTGGGCAAATTAGTTTTGATTTAATAGGGTACTGAAATAAGTCTATTATTATGACAAGCTTGTTGTTTTTTGAGAAAATAATGTTGTAGTAATAAGTTAGGATGAAATATGAAAAATTGAATTATGAGATTAATAAAATTTATGAGTTTCATATTCAAAAGAATAATTTTAAACTTTTTTCAATTTATTTTATTTCTATCTAAATAAATATATATTTTGTAATGATAGGAACTTCAAATATTATTTTCGGGTGGATAAAAAAGGTTCATAACGAAAACGATTTGTATTTGTGTTTTCATGCTATTACATAGTAGATGGAAATATTTTGCCTTTGTAGAATAGAGATATTAAGACATTAATAAAAAGTGACCAATTATAACAATTTTCAATTCAAACGTAATTTTAAACTGTTCGCAAATTTTTTAATATTAAAATCATATCTAAAATTATCTAATTTCGAATTAATATGAAATTGTGCGATCTGGATAATAGTTTTGGAAATCAGTTACTTGAGTTATGTAATCCTTGGAGATATTTTCATATTTAACAAATTTGAACCAAGGTATTTACTATAAATGAATTCCTAAAAATCGAAAAATCTTTTGCAAATTTTCTTTGACAAATAATTTAAGTTTGATATTTTGCGAAGATAAGACGCAAATATTTTACTTTAATACGTTCGGTAAAAAAAAAACAATTTTTTTTTAAACACATACGCTGGTCCATTCATATTTTGGAAAAGAAATGGTATTAGACACAATGCTGGTCATTCGTTTCATATGTGTTAATAAGATAACTACTTTAAAAGGGTAAAACAATCTTAAAAACCAATCAATTGAATTTATAATTTATGTACCCTGCGTCTAAGATTGGTACTGCCACCATTTTATCCTAAAAAGTTATCCTTAAATTATACTTAACCAAAATTCGTTATGTATTTGCTAGCAACAAAACCCCAAGAACTAAAAATATGGCAAAAAAAAAACTTATTCATTTCGAAAGTTTGTTTTTATTTATTGATTGATTGTTTATGATGGGTTTTTTACTCACATATATTTATGGTTTCTTCAAAATTGATATAATAAAGCACAAAAATATATTTTATCTTCTTAATCCTATATACTATATTTTGGAATGGTCAATTTTGCAATTTATTTTCTTAATAGGAGTTGGTTTATGTGTTTTTATTTTTTATTTTTCTATAATATTTTATTACAATATTGCCAGAAGAGAAATTTAGCACTGATTTTGCCACTTTATTTATTTATTATGTTTATATGTATGTATCTATACCTTAAAAACAAGATAGTCAGAATAAAAAAAAGGGGATACTTTAATAATTTTCCAATAAATGTTACTAGATATCCTTATGGCAATATATTTCATATTTTCCTATTTTTTTTTTTTTTTTGTTATGTGGTATTATAGTACTTATTGGGTTTATCACTCTTTTGTATTTTTGGTAATAATTTTTTTTTTCTGCTTCTTTCATCTTCTTTATTTCTTGTCTTCATATTTTATATTTTGTTGTTATAAATATCCTTTTTTTTGTTGGTTAGTGTTGTTGTTATTTGTATGTGGTATATGGGTTTATTAGCTTTCTTTATATACATATATATCTGTATATATGGCGGACCGCAGATATAGTTATATGTTAAAAAAAAAAAAAATACATGAAAATCACTTTGCCGCAACAAATTTAATGGTGGTAATTTGTCAATGTGTTCATTTTTTTTTTATTGTATATATTCACTTTGAATAGAATAGTAAAATAGAAGAGTAAAAATAATAAAAAAAAACAAAAATTACATAAAATTATATTAGTATATGTACATATGTGATTTCACTGAAGAAAAAAAAAAAGGATATTTTCAAGAAAAAGGATCTAAATTTCAGAGAAATATTATTACAAAGATATAAGGTGAAATTGTTTTATTCTTATACACTTGTACAAAATAAAGATATTGTTATTTTTTATGAGTTTTCTAAGGAAATTTCTTTTATGAGTTGTATTATACTAGATTCGGCCTGTCAGTGATTCTGTCTTTTGGTAACATATGTAAACTATTTCATGATTTCTTTTATTTTATATCAAAATAGGTGAAATATTTTCTTGTTTACTTTTGAATATTTTGTGTAAATGATGATGGATGGAGTGAGAAGATAATAAGATATGAAAATATGTTTTTTTTTTTGATATTGTTTTATTATTACATAAAATAAAAAAATTTTATATACGGACAAATTGGCGCCAAAAAATATTTATGTTAGTGTTTATTTTTTTTTTTTTTGGTTAAAGAAAAATTTATGTTTTATACCGTATAGAAAATATTTAAAATATATACATAAGTAATTTTTGAAGTATTAAATGTATATATGGAAAATATTGACAATATTAAATTGAATGACAATGTATTTAGAATTATTGATGATTTTGTGACACGATATGATAACAATAATAAATTTGGCATATTCATAGATATTAAGATTTAAGACTATTATTTTGTTTATATTAGAATATATTTATATTGTCAATTTTAATTCTAAACCGAATTTAAAGTATTTTTGAAGTGATTAGTTGTGTTTCTCATAATTGGAAATGTAGATTAATTAATTTTTTAAAAATATATATTTAATTTAAATAAAATTTAATTCTAGTTAAGTAGAATAATTGGTGATTTATTATTTAGATTTATTTTACATTTTATAGTTTTTTTATGACTTTTTATAAATCCTATTATTTGGTTTTCAAGCACTAATTTGCAATTTCATATATGACAAAGGCTATTTAAATATCAGTCATAGTTACTTCATATTAGCGTGATTTTATGTACTGAAGATTGGTTCAGCAAACTTTCTTAACACTTTCGCGTACAATTAAAATTTGACAGTTCAACTCAGATACCCACCTATTTTTGCATATAAAAATAATATACGTCTTTAGATGACAAATACGACAATATGCTGGACAAATTATGTCAATTAAGATATACTATACAAATTTGAAGATTATTATTGAAATTTTGTGACGTCTCCGTTTAAATTTTTTGAAGGCTCTTTTGAAATTTTTTGACGCCTCCAGACTTATTTCAGATACGGTTAGAAACTGTAGTAGCACTGCCTTAATTAACGCGAATATGTTAATAGACCATTTTCCTTCTATTATAAATTTTTCTTTATTCTTATTGTCTGCAGTATAGTCTAGTGACAAAAATTATCTACGAAATATTCTTTCTATTTACTTTAAGTAGTAGGGATGAATATGAATAATTTAATAGTTGAAAAAGAAAAACCACAATCATTCCATTCACAAATTTAAAAAAAATATATATTTTTTTAAGTTGCTTACTATACTTTAATAATCTTTTTTTACATTTTCACTTGTTTTTGGAAACCCTTCGAAATGAAGGTAAAACAAAAATTTCACTGTACTCTAAATTTATTTAATTCCTCCAGGAAATTAGTTTTTTCATTTTGTTTTTGAAATGTCGATAATTTCAATTTTCATTTTAACAAAATTAATTTAATTTTTTTTTTTTTTTTTTTTAAATCTCTTGTTGGAAAAAAAGATATTCTTCACGTTAAGTAGTTGAAAGTTACATCAACAAGTATTAAACTTGTCTTTTTTTCTTCCTGTGTCTTCAAAATCTTTTAAAATAAAAAAAAAGAATGAAAAAATCTGTGAAAACGTTTATTATTACTTACACTTCCAACATAATAACTTAAAATAAAAATTACTTTTTAAAACAATATTAAAAAGGACATGGGAAAAAAATTATATTTCCAATTGTTCGCATTGAAAAAGATTTGTAAACGAAATTAATTTAAAAAAAGAAAATGGACTTCTTATATAAGGCGAGTTGATAAAAAGCAACAGAAGCAATTTTCAATCACTTTCTGATAAGGACAAAGAAAATTTCAAAGGAAGAAAATCAATTTTACTTTATTTAATCCTACTTAAGTTTTATCAAAACTAAGAAAAAAAAGTTTTTTTTATGCTTAACTATGATTTTCTTCTATTTTTTATAGAATTCCATCGATAACATATATAACAAGGAAAAAAAAGTTTATCAAGACAAGAGAAACTTAACTGAGTTTTATTTCTGTTGAATTCCCTATCTATACTTATTTTTTTTTGTCCCATCAGGACTTTTAACAAAAAAAAACCATATCTTCGGTCTGTCCAATTCAATTTTGTGAAAAAAAAAAAAAAGGAAAATTTTTTAACTAAAATATTGTGTCTTTCGTACGGTGATCAATTTAATAGAATATTTTGTTTTATTATTTAATTTTCACTTAATTTATTTACAGGTAACGAAGGTATAACGACAGTTGCAGTAAAAACACTTAAAGAAAATGCCAGTGAAGTTGAGAGAAATGATTTATACACAGAGCTACAGGTAATAAAAAAATATATTTAGTTTTCCTTCATTTTGGTTCGTTTTTAGAAAATATTATATATTTAAATTCACTTTAAGGAAAGGACAGAATATAAAAATTTATATATTTTCAATTTTAATTTATCTTTTTTTTTTTCAAAATGACAAAAAAGAAAATTTTAATAACTTTATAATTTTCTTTTTTAAAATAAGAAAATTTTAAAAGTTTTTCATTTTAATAAAAAAAAAATTGTTTTTTTTTTTTTTTTGTGAATCTGAAATGTATAACTATAAATGTTAAAAGAGTATAAAGTTTATTTATTCAATTAAAATTTTTTTGTTGTAGAAAGAAGTAAAGTTCTTAAAAGTTTAATAAAATATATTTAAGTAAAGTTTGTCTTATAAGAGAGGGCACATAATTTTATTTTTACCCCAAAAAAAAAAAAAAAATGATATTATGATTTGTATTTTAGATTAACATAAAGATTACAAAGATTAATATCAAAAAAAAATTATGATTGTAAAATAATATTAAAATTCATAATTTATAGCTTATTTAAATTTAATGATAAAAAAACTAAAAGTTTATAGAATTGGGATCTGATCTAATAAAAAAAAAACTTATGCCCCAAATAGCCGAACTTTTATTTGCCGCAAAATTATTTCTTTTGGGGGAAAATAAGTAAATATACAAAAAAAACATTTGCGGTTGCTGCAAATGAATGGCCAGAATATTTATCTATTCATAGGAGAGATACATTTTTCTTTAAATTTATTTAATTTCCATTTTTAGTTGGTTTTCAAATGGTCTGTACGGGTTTTCCAGGAATTGAAATTGAATAAAATCGATTTCGCCCATGCTAATTGAACCCAGTACCTACTGCACCACTATCCCTATTCCAACGACAAAAATAATGTAAATGTATAGTTCACAGTCTGTGTATATGTTACGTATTTATTAATTGTTTATTTTAACGAATATGAACGTTTACGACAAACGTAACTTTCGTTTAATGAATCATATTTTTTACTATTACTTTTACTACAAATGTTTCAATGATTATGAGAATTAAAATTTTATTTGCAGTAAAAAAGCACTTTTAAGAGAAATTGTTTGCGAATGCAATTTGGTTTCTGCTAATAAATCTCGTTTACTGCAAATGTACTATTTTAGAAAATGTTTATCAGTGAAAGCTTTAAAGACAACCCACAGAATAGACTCATCGTAAATAACGTACTCGTTAAATAAACTTTTTGAACTAATTTAGGTTATTTAGACAAGAATAGCACTACCTTTTTCTCACAAAATTTCTGGTATTATTACTTTTCAACATTAAATTTTCAATTAAAATTTTCACTTTTCCAATATCCCAAAATTCACATTGTTTCGTACAAAAAAAATTCATATTTTTATTTACTGATAACCAATTTATCCTGAAAAGGATAATATATTAAATATGAAATGGAAAAGGATCTGATAGTTTTAATTAAAACATTGCATCGCTATTAAGACTATTAAAACTCAACAACAAAAACAATAACGATCTTCATCTACTACAGAAAAATATAAAATTCCCAATAGTGTTAACAATCATATCACTTTACCTTAATTCCAACTATCTTTTTTTTTTTAATCACATTTTATATTCTAACATTTTTGAATAAAACTTGCCAAAAAAAAAATGAAATGAAAAATAAAAAAGTTGTTAACGTTTCATTGCATTATGAGATATGCCACAGAATGAAATAATAAAAATGGTATACCACATCATACCTAAAAGTTTAGTTTCATTATGAGAAAAGTCAAAATGATACAATTTTATAACGATGACAGATAGAATTTATAAACTAGTTTAATTTTGTTTCTATTTTTCTTTTTTTTTAAAGTGTTTTGGTATTCGAATAAAAACTTTTCATAACAAAAATAGAAAAATGTTTGTGTACACGTTTTATTCAAAACGAAAAGTTTTCATCCATGTTGATAAATAAAAATATGATGAAAAATTTATTATATATTTTATTTTTTTAAATATGAAATTGTCTATGTATATGTATTTATTTTTGATAAAATACGAAAAAAATTAAATTGAAAATTTCACTTGAAATAATTTTTTATGTTCGTTCTTGGAAATTTGATAAACATTAAAAGAAAATTAGTTTCAAAATTATTTTAATTATTATAATGGAAATTTAATTTAATTTTATAATATTTCCTTGTTTTTATAATAATGAGATTAATTTTAAAAGTCAACCAAAATAAAAAGATAGTCCTGTCTGTTACACTTTTAATTTAAGAAATATTTATTAAATAAAACTCAACATATTTTTGTTTAACTAAAAGATACAGTCAAATATATAGTTTATTTATATTCTTCCACCTAGAAATTAAATTAGCTACTAATTTAAATTTAAAATAGAAACATATTTATGCTAATTGTGAATGCAGATTTAATGTTAAAAAATTCTTAAACTAAAACTTTATGAAATAATTCTGGAAGTTTAAAGGTGTGTTTTAAAACTTTAAGCTTTAAGGATTATTGTAAGTTTTTGAAAGGGGTCTTAGGTGACTCAGAATATATTTGTATCTTCAAGCAAACATTTTAATATATATATTTTGCATTACAATTTAAAGTTCATCTTTAAGATTAATAGTTTAAAATTTGTGTAAGACAAATTTTTGATATAAATAATACTAATAAGGATTCACATTGCCAATAAAAGACTTTACTATTTCTAAATTTATAGTTTGTTAAGAAAACAAACTATAAATGTTTTTAAGGTGGTTCAATTTTTTGTATGAGAAATATTTCAATTAAAAATTGTATGGAAAATATTTCAATTCAAAATATAAATTAATTTAAAATTATATGGCTACATATCTATTTATGACTGTATTAATAATTAAAAATATACCAAAAAATATTCCGTATTTAAAACTCAATTTCTCCATCAGATTTGACTCTAAGCAAAATTTAGAAAATTCTTAGTCTAATTACTCTAAAAATAAATTTAAGATTTTTTTGACATAAAGCAGTCTTTTATTGACGGTGCAATATTATATAATTTCAAAAATAAAATGAAATTAACACAAATTCTTTAATTGTTTCATAGCATAATTAAATATACAATAATAATTTGTAACTTTATTATATAATTTCATTCCGAATTAAATTAAAAACAATATTATTCTTAAAATATTACTTGAACATACTCATAATTTAAATTTTCCATTAAAGTTTGATCAAATATTTTTAATATTATGTTTATATAATAATTTTCATCATATTTAAACAGGGTACTGAAACCCTAAATATTTTCTGTTAAATATTATGCTAATTTCGTAATATGTAATTATAAAATTTCATATTCTCCATAAAAAAGATTGTTGTTTTTCGGTTTTATTATAATATTTTTTTTTTTTCATCTAACATTCTTTATATTTTGCCAACTTGTTGACAAAAAAAAAAAATTTCTGTACTGAAAATTTCAATATTTGTATAAGAAATTTCAATATTAAACAGCTAAATAAAGTGTGTTATTAAGAAAATGTACATAATTTTATATTATACATAAATAATATATGTATATATATATAAATTATGTACTAATCTCATAAACTTATAATAAGTATGTGTTTATAAGATATTTAAATATTTGAGTAAAATTTTACGTATATATAGAAAATATAATGTATACAATCAAGTTAATATAACTACAAAAATATTATAAAGTAGCTACTTCATATGTGTATTTTTAATATTTAACTTTTAAGTACTTATACATTCACTATATCTTGTTAAAATAGACTAAAATTTTTGATATTTATATACATAAACTAATAATAACGTTGAAATTTTCACCAAAAAAAAAAAATTATAAAACTAAACAGGATTGGCAGTAGCATAAAAATGAAGGCAATATATTGCCCTAAAAAAACGCAATAAGAAAGATATAAATTTTCTAAAAATATTTTCATAAATTTATGAACAAGCACCTTTATAATTAATAAATTTATGTTTAGTACTGGAAATCCTTTTATAAGACTTCAATAAAATTTAAGGATAATACAAGAATATGTAAAAACTTTTTTTTTTTATTATTATTATTTGTTTATATTAATTTATTTATTTTGTAGAAATCCTTCAAAAAATTTATAAATATTCTTTGATGACATACTACTGTCTCTATAATATCTCGATTTTTTTTTATGACTATTTATGTAAATGTATATATTTACTTGTGATGATGATGAAAAATTTTTTTACGTATAATAATTAAAAATTTTAACAAAATTTACACAAAATTTTTTTTTCTGTAGACACACAAACTCTTAATAAGTTTAATCAAATAGACTGACTTTCGTTTACGTATATAAAGATTGAAGATTGGTACAGGGAATTGAGTTTTATACGATAATATATATAGTAAATTCGAAAGAAGAGAAAAAGGATTATTTATTGTATATGATGGGGTACACACATTTTATTACGGAAATTTTTTTTTTTTTTATATATACATATTTTAAGTGCTCCCTGAGTAGAAATTAAACAAAAAATATATGAATTATACATATATGACCTTTTGTTGAAAAATTTACTTTAATAAAACTTTATAATTAAATAAAATTTATTAATATTTTATATATTTTTTATATGATATGTAAATAGTATTATGTTGTACATATATGTATATATAATTTTTTTTATTGTTTATTTCATTAATTTATAATTTTAGTTTATTATTTGTGAAAATTATCATAAAATATTAAATTTAATTGGAAAGAAAGTTTATGCTTGGATTTTTTTTTTCGGTATAGAAAATTTAATTTAAATTTTTTTTTTTTTTTTTGGAAAATTTTTGTATTGGGGAAAAGTTTTAATTTGTTATACACTCTGAGAATAATAAGTAGTTTTTAGTAAAATATTAATTGAAAATATTGTAAGAGTTGAATAAATAATATACAAAAATTAATAAATAATATAAAGTTTAATTATAAACTAACATATAATTGGCCAAAATTGAAATATATAAAGATTCAAAATTTATTAAATATTTATATATTACATTTTGGATAAGATATAGAAATTTTTTTAAATATTTATGGTTATTAAAATTTTTTATTTAGTTTTAATTATGTATTGAATTGGTAATATATTATCTTGTCATATTGCCAATTCAACATATAATTAAAACTTAATAAAAAATTTTAATAACCAAATATTTAAAAAATGAATTGATGCATCAACTGTTGCAACAATTCTGATATTTGTATTTCATCTTTCTACAGAAAATTAGTATACCTACTAGCAATTAAAACATAGATGATAATTCATAAAGGAATAATTAATATCGAAGAAATGTAATTTTTTGTAGAAAATAATAATATAATACCAACCTTCGCTAATATCCAACACCTTCCTAAAAGAATTTTTTAAGCGACATTTTCTTAATTTTACACGATACGCAGAAAACTACCTAAACAGTGTTTTTTTTATATTATGTTTGGTAATAAAATAATCATTTTATTACCAAAAGACTAGGCGTTTAATACAAAATATTGCGTTTAATACAAATTTGTAGATTATTGTAAAAAATGGCTTTTGACAATAAATTCTCGTTTAAATGCATCAGGTGAAGGGATATTTTCAGTTTGAAAAAAGTGTTGTCATTAATCTCCATTAAAATTGTAGTATAGCCGGATTGTAGAGTAAGTGTTTTTCAATTTCTATATTTTCCAAAGTTTATATACGTTATTTTCTTCAATTATTCTAAGATTTAATAAATAAGTTTTCGTCTTTATTTAATAATTTTGCCTTGATCCTGATTTGATCCTTTACTGTTTAACTCCGGTTACACTACAATATACAGAATTATAATATTTTAAGAAAACTACGTTTTTTTTAATTAGAAAAACACTATAAATGGACTTAGTTATTTTGTCAATATTAGGAAAACGTATTTTAAATTATTCCTAACTTTCTCAATTTATTGTAATTTTTATATAAATTATTTATAACATTTTCTAGTGGACTTGAATTTTCCTAGTGTACAAAAATATACATATTTTTTTTTTTCAATTTAAATTGTCTATTTTATATTTTTTTTTTTACAAATCAGGACAATAATTTATTAAAACCTGTAATTTTATATAATATATTTTTATTTCTATAATTTCACAAGGGAGAATAAATTATGATTGGTAAAATGATTCGAATTAATCTTGACTACCTTAATGTAATAAATATATATTTATATATATACTGTATATATATTTCTGTCAAATGACAACCTTGGGACTTTTCATTAATATTCTGTAAAGAAATTTTTGTTGACGTGCTTAACCAAAAAAAAAAAAGGAAATATAACAAAATTGAAAAATCCTAGAGGATTTCTTTTACAAAATATAAAAAATAAAAATAAAAATTTATATATTTTTGTTTTTATATTTATGAACCTAACTAACTAATTTCAGTAACAGTATTATTATTTTTATAGGATAGCGACTGCACACGAAAAACGTATATAATCTTAATAAAAATCATTTATATTTTTCATGAAAAAAAAAAAAAAAATTACTGTAAATGGGAAATTTTTTTTAGTAATAAAAATAATTTTCTTTTGTTAGGTTAAAAATTTTCATTGTTCTTAAGAAAATTATCTAATAAAAAAGGACAACGAATATTTTATGAAGTTCCTAAAATGCAGGAAAGTTTTTTCTTATTATTTTGCAACAAAAAAAAAATTATGTTGAAGTATTAAAATTAATTATTTAAAAACAAACAAACAGAAATGAAAAAAAAAATACCAGGAAATATTTTATTTCTTAAATGATTTGATGGTTTTTTTGTGGAAAATTCATTATCTTTTTTTTTGTTTTTCGTGGTAGAAATTGTAAGATAAAATGTAATTTTTATAGAATATATTAATAATTTAAAAGGAAAGTAGGCTTTTCCAAAAAAAAATAAAAATGAGGAATAAATTTAAGTCAGTTTTTGTTAACAAGAAAATCTTTAAATATTTAAAATTATGAAGAGAAATAAAATCGATAATTTTTTTTTTGTTTAGATAAAAATATGTATTTATTATCACAACAATTTCGTTTAAAAAGCAATATGCTGTTAAGCTATCTGTTCTAAAATTATTTAATGTTTTTTATTATTTTGCTTGTTACTAATTAATATTTATAAAATTAAAATTAAATCTGATGTGGGCACAATAAAACCGGATATCTCAACAAAATACATAAACAAGATATTTATAACAGATTAATTATTATTAAATTATTGTAAATTTAATTTACTTTTATTTACAAATATTTTATAATTGATATAAATATTAAAAATATAATTTGTTAAATTTTGGTGTTTGAAAATTGTTATTAGTCGTATCATAAAATATTTTACTTATTAAATATTCTTAAACCAAAAGTTGATTAAATTGGGATTTGGATATATTTAAAAATCCTTTCAACTGCATTTGCTCTGTATGACAGACGAACATCATGGCAAAAACTGTTAATTTATTTAGCAAAGATACTAAAATAGTTTTTTATAAAAACTTCTAAAACTTTGGTATCATAACAATATGTCTTTTACTAAATGGATGTGTAATAATTTTCGAACAGATTACATTAATTTTAGTTAATCCGTTTTTTTGACTTTAAAATATCTATTACATATTAATTTTTGAATTTAAAATCAGTAAATATTAAATACTGAATGAAAAATACAGTAGTAAATGGTGAAATGAGAAAATTTAACCTCAAAACTCTCTGGAACTTTGACAAGACACATAATTACAATCTTTTATCAAAGCAAATTTAAACAAAATTTGATCAGAACTTGTCATTATAATAAAAATCCTTGTGGAATGCTTACTATTAAGATTAAAAAAATGATTTTATATTTTCTTGGTAGTTTTTATTTTGTAGCTAATTTGTAAACCGAAATTTGTGTAGGTGAATTAGTTGTTATGTTTTGGCAAATTCAATCACCGCAATTTATCAATTTTTCTCTGGTTTCGCAATCAAAATCAGAAATTATCTCGAATATGTCAAAAAATGTATATATGATGTTTTGGCAAAGTTCCACAGTATTATTACTCGTAATGTTGTAAAGATTAGGAAAAATATCAATATCAATTATAGTGGTATAAACATTCTCCGGAATTTAAATGGGTACAATGCAAATATATTTCATTTAAAACCTTGATTTTCTTATTTTTATAATTAAAATAAAATGATTTAAAAAAATTCTTATTATTAATCTCAAATTCAGAAGAACAAAAAAGGTCTTTTCCTACTTTTTACAAGAATTTTAAAAACATTTTTTTTATTTAAAATGAATTTCAATTGAAATTTAATATTTTCTTTCATATAGAAATATTTATATTATATTAAATTTATATAAGACATATATTATGTATTTAGTAAAATGTTAAAATTTTCAACATTTCATCTAATATTGAAATAGTTTTGCACACAACATAAGATCTTCAAGTTCTAC
The DNA here is from genome assembly GCA_963932195.1 of Empis livida. Taxonomy (NCBI): domain Eukaryota; kingdom Metazoa; phylum Arthropoda; class Insecta; order Diptera; family Empididae; genus Empis; species Empis livida. The sequence continues at coordinate 15,536,344 of OZ010645.1, forward strand.
AAATACCATAGTAAACTATAATAGTAATCAATATATTCAAAGAAAACAAAAAAAAAAATAAAATAAATACAAGGCATGTAGTATTTTAAGAACTTTTCTATTCTGTATATCCTTACAAAATATCCTTTTATTTTTCTTAATAAGAAAATTTTACCCTCCAATTCTTAAGTAAAAGTACCAAAATATATATAAGTATATATATATGTAGTTTTCTTTATCATATGAATTGGAAAATTTCCATAGAAAATTGAAATAGCATACGTGAATATTTAATATATTTTTTTTTTATTCATAATAGTATATATTTTTACAAAACAATTTTGTTTTTTTTGTTCCACTTTCACACATCTATGCTTATGAATATTGAACAATAAAAGGACATATTGATAGACAAAATGTGTTTTGTAAAAAAAAAAAAATTTACTTAGAAAGCTATCTAGAATTACATACATATATATGTATAAATTTGGAAAATTGAATAATAAAAATTCTTGTTTTCAATTTTTAATATTGTTTGAGAATTTTTTTAAAGGATAAATTTTCCTTTAAACCTATATTCTAAACTTCCTAGTTTTTGAAAACAAAAATAATTTTTTTTTTCAAAAATTGAAATCCATTATCGATTGTAGTAATTTTTTCTATTTATTTTCTTGTTGCTAAAATAGAGAAGTTTAGTAATATGTACTTAGAGATTTTACTTCATAATCTTGGGTATATCCTGGTTATGAAGCAATTTGAAAAAAAAAAAAAATTTTTTTTATGGAAAATATTTTTTTTAGCTCCTTTTTAAAAGAAAAAAGTTATTTTTTTACTTTTGAAAAAGTTTGTTTTTTAAACTTATTTTTTCTTTTACTTTTATTTTGAAAACAGGTAATGAAGTCACTTGAACCACACGTAAATGTAGTCCGTCTACTTGGTTGTTGTACTGATAAGGATCCAATATTTGTGATAATCGAATATGTAAATCGTGGTAAACTACAAACATATTTACGTAATTCGCGTGCTGAAAGGTAAGGTTTTTTTTTTTTACTTTTCTTGTTAAAAAAAAAACGTTTTTATTTTATTTTTTATTTTTTTAAACATTTTAACATAAAAAAATATATAAAAGTTTGATATTTTTCTTATGTAATCGTATTTCTTTTGTTGAACAAAAAAAGAATATTTTGAAAATTGAAATTAAATAAGGAAGTTTTTTTTTTTTTTGGAAGAAATCAAGGATATTTTGTATATTTCCGTTTTTTTTTTGTTTCTTTTGTTAAATATTTTTTTTATTGGGAATAAAGGAAAACTAATTTGTGTTATGTGAGTTCTTTGGAAAATGTAGAGTGAGCTGTGAAACAAAAAAAAAAAAAAAACACTGGATGATAGTATAATAGAAAGACGTTTGAATGACATTAACATAAATACAATTCAATTTTTAACTAGCAAAAAAAGTGATTTTTTTAAATTAACGGATTGGTCCGTAGTGTATATTTAAATGTACATCAACTTTGCAAAAGTATTAAACATAATTATCGAATTTTTACTATATTTGACACGAAAAGTATATTTTAAATCTACATTTGCAAAGATTTTCTTCGACCAGAAGGACTGCCGCTGCAGATCTAGAAAACTAGTTTAACTACCCATGCTGATCTAGAAAACTATTACACCATAATTTTCCGAACGCATATTAATTCCGGCATCAAAGGGTTAAAAAATTACTATTAAAAAAAGTAGTTAAAAGTTTTTGTGTTAAGTTCGTTATTTTCTACAAATACTTGAGAAAGAAAATGCAATTGGGTTTAGTTATCATATTAACACAGTAGCTAAAGAAAACGCTAACCAACTAAAAGTTGTTAAATTTTAAATATTATAAGGAAATAGGATATAGGCCAGACAGTAGATTTATCTCTTGGATTAAATACGAAATACGATAAATCAATGCTAAAAATAAAATTAAAAAGTACAAAATCATCCATTCTGGATGTTTTTAAAATTGTTACTGATTTTTTTGTCGTACCGTGACAATACTAACGAATCAAAAAAATTCACTTTTTGTTTTTTGTGTTGTTCCTAACCTAAATTTTACAACACCAGCAAAAAAAAAACTTTATAAAATTGAATTTACTTTTATAAAATTTAAACACGATTGACTGATAAAAGTAAATAAAATATTTATTATATCCTTTTTCACTTTCCACATATTTCCGTTAAAAAAAAAAAAAAAAAAAAACAAATCAACCCCCTTTATTTTTTTTTATATAGTATTTATGTATATATTTGATATTCAGATCCAGGGTATGTTAGAGTAACAAAAATACACTTTAAATGTGAATTTAAAAAAAAAAAACATTTTTCCACTATTAAAAATGTTTATGTAAAATTTTGTTTGTTATTTATTTATATGCTTTTTTCTTTTCTTTTTAAATTGAAAAATCTTGTAATAGATCGTAGTTTCCTCTTAATGAAAATCAAATATTTACTATATATTACATTCGTTTTGTAATATATTAAAAGTTTCAGATATATTAACGAAAGTATCATAAAAAGCTTAACAGAATGTTCACATTTATATTTAACATAAAAATTGTAAATGTTTTATATATTACTAATACTAATACACACATATATATATATACATATATAAGTATAAAATATAAATATTTTAAAATATTCAAATGTTTAACCTTCAGGCATTATGGTAATACACATGGAAAATCGAATATCCTTACATCAGGTGATTTAACATCATTCATGTATCAAGTTGCTAAAGGAATGGATTATCTAACATCAAGAGGGGTAAGTTAAAAATTTATTTTTATACCTATACATATATCTAAAAAAAATTTTATTGTTCAATAATATCACAAAGAGTAAATCGTGATTTTAGTGATGATGATGATGATGGTTTTTATTTTTGATAACATATCAAAAAATAAAATAAAAAAATCGTAATTTAACCTTTACACAAGTATTGGAACGTGTCGATATGTTAGTTAAAGAACATGAAAAGAATTTTTAATAATATTTTACTATTTTATTTTTATTTAGAAGTGTATTTTATGAATTTCAATAGCACAAAAAATAAACACGAAAAGAAAATGTTTTTTTCATTTGATAAATCTGAGAAAATGTAAAATTTATAAATTATAAAGTTATATTACATATATATATGTATATATTCAAAATTTTATTCAAGTACATGTTTAAATTTATATTAAAAAAATACGTCCTTTTTTTTTTGGATTATATAAATACAAAAAATGAAATGTAAAATAAAATCGTGATGTGGAATATTTTCATGATTTGTCGGTATAATTATAAATAATGTATAATAAAAGAATAGTTGTAATGGACACAATGGAAAAGGATTTAAATATCAGAAAAGAATTAAAGAAAACTTGAAAATTTATTTGAAATATTTTTTAAGATACATTATATTGGACAGAACTATATGTCACATGGAACAATTCTGAAATAATTTAAAGAGACAGTTTTAAGATGAAGTAAAATTTCAAGTCAAGTTTAATATAGTCAATCAATACTGAAAATAGTAGATTGTAAGCTGATTATTTTCAAAAAATTCTTTTCCAATAATTCTTCTCAACAAAATTCTTCTCGTGCAAGTAACTAACTGATTAGCATTGTCAAATGTCAAAAAAAAAATCAGAAGAATTTCAGATGAGCTTGAAACTGTCCGAAAAAATTATCTTTTTTCCAAAATAATAAAAGTACTAAATTAATTATCAAAATTTTGAATAATTAAAATATAATAATTTTTATTTTCAATGCCGATGATTAGCAAGTGATATTAAATGAAGATTGCTATAGCAAATAGTAAGTACCATTTCATTTGGTTAACTCGAATTTCATCAGTTTTCAATAAAATTATCATAATTTTCAAAATAGTCAGATATTGAATCCAATTTCTAAAATAACCAACTATACTGGCAATAGTCCTTTTAATAGAATGATATAAATTTGTATTATATCATAATACTGAAGATTACAGTCGACGAAATAGTCGCCAAAATGTAACCATTTGTGATTAATTTTATATATTTTCTGGATTATAATATAAAAACCAATATAAATAAAGCAATTTCCCTCAGGAAATTTTCTGTATTTACTTTGATATAAATTTTTTTTTCATATCTAAATCTAATATTAAGGCGAAATAAATAATATTTTCTACTTCTTCTCCTAACCTCAATTTTTGCTTTTTAATATAAATAATTTATATAAAAATAATATGTTAAAGATACGTAAACTCACCCTAATTTTAATTCAGTTGTTCAACATTATCAAGATTATTTTAATATGTAATTAAATTCGAATCAATATAATTTACTAAAATTTAGATTAAAATTTTATAATTTTTTTTTTAACAGATTATTCACAGAGATTTAGCAGCTAGAAATATATTAATAACAGATGATCATACGTGCAAAGTAGCTGATTTCGGATTTGCACGTGATATTGTTACATCAAAGATTTATGAAAGGAAGAGTGAAGGAAAACTTCCAATCAGGTAATATTAATAATTTCGTTGTTTTTTTTTTTTTTTTTGTAAATTTTCTTTTGATAATAAAATTTCCCATAAAAAAAGAAAATGAACACAAAAAAAAAAAATTTAATTTTACGTGTGTAAATCTTTAAACGTTTATGTCATTAATAAGAAAATTTATTGAAATAAACTTTTGTACATGTACCAAACATAAACATAAAAAAACACTTGAATTACAAAATTTATTTTTAAAAAAATTTTTTTTTTTACAATATAAATCAACCCCGACTTTTATCTAATCTAATTATTCACAAAATACAAGGCGACATAAAACATCAACGATAATATTTTTATTCTATATAATTTATTTATTTTCACTGTTCATTGGTGATCTGATGACATTTTTTTTTTTTGTTGTTGTTTGTATCTTTATAGATGGATGGCAACTGAATCACTTTACGACAACATATTTTCAGTTAAATCAGATATTTGGAGTTTTGGAATACTAATGTGGGAAATAGTTACATTAGGTTCAACACCATATCCTGGTATATCAGCTGCAGATGTTATGAGAAAGGTAACAGAAAAAAAAAGAGGAAAATTTATATAAAAAAAATATAAATGAATTTAGAATTTTTATATAAATTTATTTTTTGTTGTTGTTACATTTTTTCCGGTATATCCCCAAATGAACACTAAATTGCAGTCAACATTTCACATAATTTTTTTTATTCTGTATTTTTTTTTTTTTCAATGTCCTTTCATATGGGAATTTCAGATTTTCTTCTATTTTTTCTGTGTCAATGTTTTTTTTTTACATGTTTGTGTAGGAATAGGTATATCGGTTTTGTATTTGTTTTTTTTTGGTAGTGATGTGAGTCCTTGTTGTTGGTTATTTTTTTTTTTTTCGAAAAAAAAAATATGTTATAATCTTGTATAAATAAATGGCATTTTGTACACCAATGAGTACCGGACATCTGTAGAGAAGTTATAAAATATATATGTATATATATATATATAATATTTAGATATATGTATGTCCAGTTCATTTACTAATAAATTGTACATGAGAGACAAAAGAGATATAGGATACAAGCTAGTTAACTGGAAAGGATATTGCTTGGAATAATATCAGTTTTACTGGTTGAACCTTTTCGATTATTTGAGTTTTTTTTTTTTTTGCTGATGTTGCTTTATATTTATTTATAAATATATGTATATATATGAACCATTTAATTTTTAACACAGGGTTCTATATTAATCGATGATACATATTTCAAAAAGATTGATAAATTAGATTTTGTTTATGGTTCAAAATTTTTCTATTAAAATGATAAAATTGCATCAAGACTAAAAAAATTAAGTAATCCATCAATAAATTTTCAAATTAAGTGAAACAATCTAAATTATAATCTTTATACTCGTATAGTATAATGTTAATTGTACTGCAATGGTTTCATATTGGATATGGTTTCCGATATTGTTAAGAACTATTACGACAATAGGATTTAGATAGTTTTGAGAATAATGTCCTATAAGAATAATTTATTTTTGGTATAATAGTCAATAGCATAAACAATATAGAACTAGTGATTAATTGTTATAGAATTTTTTTAATTTTTTTTAATCATTTTAAAATTATTTGATGCTACAAGAATTATTTATGGAATTATAAAGTGTCAAATTTTGATAATTAGAAATTAGCAAACTTAGAAGTTGTTATACTGTTGACAAGATAGTTCGAAAAATATATTTTAAAATTAAAAGTTCTAGCAGTTTCTCACCTCTTAAAAGACTATAGTGTAAGAAGCTATAATCTTTTAAAAGTTTAAACACGATGGAAACAGTTTTTTCAATATTTTAGTAAATTACTACTAAATCATCAATTTTTTGAAAACTACTTTGGAATTGTGATAATTTGACACAACAGGTTAGGAATTGTCATAATTTGACAAAATCAGCTATTTTGTCGAATTATGACAATTCCTAAGCTGATTTTATTAAATTATAACAATTCCAATACTGATTTTGTTAAATTTAACAGTTCCTAAGCTGTTATTGTTAAATTATGACAATTCCTAAATTGTCATATTTTCTTTAATAATTCAGGTTCTTTTTAAGAGCTTTTATAACACTGATAAAAGGGATATAATTTCAATTTATATATTTTATATTTTTAAAGTAGATTTATGCATATCTTCAATCCTCTTTTATTTTTGCCATAATCTTCTTGTTACAGAAAACTAATCTATTTTATCATTTACCTATTTTTCAATTTATGAACAGTTTTGGTCTTGATGGCAAAAAAACCAATTTACTTCAATAATTTATAGTCGAAAAGTTTTTCATTTCACTTAAATTTTCTTACTTTCATTTGTCTTAATATAAATTTATTGAAAATCGATTAATAAACACCCTGTAATCAATATAAGATAACATTTTATTATAAATATATATACATTTTTTTTTTATACTATTCATTTTGTGTTCATAAATATATTTCTGGTTGTGTTATTTTTGCTTGCCTATGGTTTTGGTCCCCAAAGAGCTTAACAGTTAACTACCCTCTGTACATTGGGTATATAATAATAGATCCCAGAAAACTCAATTTAAATCTTCCCCAGAGCTTTATATATATATATATATATATATATATATATATATATATATTTGAAAAAAAAAAAATGTATTTTTTTTTTCATTTTATTATTATTTTACTTTTGTTGTTCACCAACAACCTTATATACCTTATGCTTGTATATCTACGTAAATATAGAACATTTTTGCGTTAAGATTTAACAATGATATTGATGATGATGAAACATAGAACGAATAGGACATAAATAGTTGTTGTTGTTGTTATTGTTATGTATTAACATTTATTTTTGAATGGTAACAATATTTTTTTTACTTTTAATTTTTTTTTTTATCTGTGTCCTTTTTATTTTATTTTTTTTTTACCCTCCAGGTAAGAGATGGTTATCGATTAGAAAAACCAGAACACTGTCGTCGTGAATTGTATAATATAATGTTTTATTGTTGGGCTGATGATTCAAATGAACGACCATCATTTTCTGAAGTTGTACTTATGTTAGATAAATTATTGCATACAGAAATGGATTATATTGAATTGGAACGTTTTCCAGATCACAATTATTATAATATACTTAATTTAAGTGGTGAAAAATTATAAAAAAATTAAATAATTTTTTTTCTTTCTTGATTTTTGGGTGAAAAAAAAGAAGAAAAATTGGAAACGAACGAAAAAAAAAAAATATGTAAATATTTATATGTATAGTTAATATTTTTTATGTAATAATATGTTAATTATATATATTTTTGAAGACTTTAATATTGTTTTATATTTTAAAATATAATATATAGAATTTTAAGTTTTATATGATTTTTTTAATTTTTAAATATACGTATGTTAAAATATGTTTTAAAAATTATTTAACTTAAGAATGAATAATATTAAATTAATATGAAAATAATCAAAATAATTATTAGATATATAAAAGTATATCTTTTTAATAAAAAAATCAATTTTGTGTAAAAATTTATTTCAGCGGATAAACTTTAGTCTATAATAATTATGAAATTTGACGATTTTGAAACAAAATATGATTCAGAATTTTTTTAATTAATCTTTAGAAAATCAAATTTTCGAAGTGTCAAGAAAATTATATTTAATTGAGTTTGTCCGAAATTGTATTCATTTTTCACTAGAATGGTAATTAAAGTTGTTAATTAAAATGTTCCAGAAATTCGTTAGTATGTTCATTCTTTTTTTGCAATTTAATTATATGAAAATACCATTACCAGTATAAAATATCCACTCATATACAACATGTTGTTCATTGCTTCATCTGATAGGATATACATATTGCGGTTTGCTTATGAAAGGATGTGGAAAGATTGTGTACATCAATTATTAATTTTTTTTTTATTGTACATAATTATGGATACAGAAGATGATGAGGATTCTGAACAATATATAAATTGGTTTATTCGAAAAAATATGGAATAAAAATAATATTAAAAAAATCACAATTTCCGATTGCAATTTAAAAACAAAAAATTATATGAACCAAATTTATGGAAAAATTAACGTAATTTATTCATACAACAGTAAGCTATTTGTATTGCAGCAAATGTCCCAGATAGAGATATAGGCAAACAGGTCGACCAGCACATAATTACAAATTAGCAAAATGAATTTTTCTAATTCATGCAACATAAAAACGAATAAATTTTGAAAAAAATTTTTCATGATTAATAAATTTTAAATAATATGTTCTTATCTGAATTTTAATTCAGAAATATTTATCAATTTTTAGTTTGTTGAGAAATTACAATAATATTTATGGGGTTTTTATTAGTGTAAACCATAATTTATAAATATTTTTCACTTCTAAATTGCTTTCCAAAAGGTAAATTTTTTTTTGGAAATTATAAATTTCCAGAAAATTGCAATAATGTTATTTATATTAAAAATTATCGCCAATTGATACCAAAAATATGTTAATTGTTATCAAATATTAATTGTAAATTCATTCAAATAGAATATTTATAATTACTACGAACTACAAATGTATAGTTTATCCTTTTTAAATTAAGCAAACTAAAATTTAACTAAAATATTTTTAACCTTTAAAAAAAGCTCAATTAAAATGTTCTTCTAAAAAAAAATATTATTTTTATTTACATTTAATTCAACAAAACATTATTAAAAAAAAATTCTTTAAAAAGGATTTTTTTTTAATACTAATTCCCATCATTTTGTTTTTTTTTATATAATTTTCATTAAAAAAAAAAAGGCAACTCTGAAACAAAGGCGAAAAAAAAACAACAAATTTTAATATAAAAACTTTCGTCCTTAGATAATCTAAAAATCAATAAAATTGACCAAAAATAAAAAAAAATAAATGAAACAAAAAGAAATAAAAAAAACGTATCCTTCTTTTTTCCTTATTCTATTTTTTTTTGCTCTAAGTTGTTGTTTTTTTGCTGAGTGCTTATATATTTTTTTGTAATAGTGAATTTTCTTTTTAACATTTTCTTTACTTATGGTTCGAAATACCAGCCAACCAGCCAGCCAAAAGAAAAAAAAAAAACTTGTAAATAGATTTAGAGGTAAGGACGAACCATTCAAATCATTTGAAATAACATTGTTTGGTTCAGGCCAAAAGTCTTTTTATGCAAAGCAGAGATTTAGCTGAGACGTGTCCACTTAACAAAAGGATGAAGTTGTTGTTTTTTTTTTAATATTATTTGTTCGTGTGCTGTTTGTTGGTTTTTTACTTAACATCCTTTTTTTTTTTTTTTTGGTTGTTTTGTTTTTGTAAGTTGTAACAAGGGAAACATTTTATGTTAAGAGTGTAAAAAAGGAAAACTTTATAGAGATGGAACTTAATAATATAGACATAAAATTTAATGTTCTATTATTGAGTGGTTTGAGGGTAATTTTTGTTTTTTTTTTTGGGTTTTATTTTAGAGTAATCATTTTAATTGATGAATTTTATTTGAAATATTAACTTGGGAAATATTATTGAAATCGATAGATTTTGTTATAAATTTTTATTTAACTATTATTTTAGATTTGAATAAAATATTAAAAAGTATGTTTTACTTTAATTGATGATTTCAGTAGTTCAGTAGCGGCACAGTTCGTTTTTTTAACTCAGTCCACAAGCCACAAGTGTATTTAAAATTATACTTTCCACAAAATTATTCTTTCTGTTCCAAAACCATTTATTTGGAAGAAATTAATTTTCTATTTTAATAAAATGAGTGCAACAAAAAAATTAATAAATTCTTCAATAGTTGTAAATTTTTTACAATTTTTCATTTTAAATATTTCGCAACACTATTTTACCTTTCATATATCATTTCCATTGAATGATATTACAATATGAATTATATATTTTCATAAAAAAATATTTCATTGCAAGTACTTCTGTAGTTTATAAAAATTTGACTATATTCAGTTCAGTATGCTTTCAGTTTTCATGGAAGCTATGTCTACACAAATTTTTACAAAATTTTGTGTCAATAATTTTTATTGGCCTATTGACAGCCATAGGAATATGACGTGTGAATCAGTTTTTTTTCTTAATTTATTTTTAAGTAGCCAATAAAAAACAATAAATCAATCACGTGGGCTAATAAAAAAATAAATTTACATAAATTTATAAAAATTTAGGACAGGATTAAGTATATTGTGTATTGACTGAATTAAAAAAACTAACTTAACAACATATTTTTCCTTTTTAAAAGTTTTTAGAAAGTCATGTCCATTTTTATTACATTTAACTAAAATTGACATTACGTTGACTTTATTAAAAATACAAATCAAAAATATAAATCATTATTTTGATTTTGTTAAATATAAAGTTAAATATAAATCGGTATAATTGACACTGATTTATATTTTACTTGCATTGACATTAAGCTGATGCTTTGCTGAATTTCATTTGTTATTAATAATTTTAATACAATGTCACTTACAAGGTTTTACTTTTCAAATGTCAATAATAACAAAATTTTAATTTATATTAATTTGGTTTTTTTTAAGTTTTTATTTTTGAGTAGAGACATAAGTCAAATCCATGTTATTTATGAGACAAAGGTAAAAGGTATTTAAAAATAAAAATATATATATTTAAAATATGAATTTGATATAATTTTATATAAATTAATTTTTGTAGAAACAACCCTTATTAAAAATCTATTTTCTAATTATTATTATTATTATTTGATTGTAATAATTGATGAAGTAATTTTCATAAAATTATAGAATAAAAAATAAAATAATATTTTTTTTTTTATTAATCTCTCAATTAATAATACATAATTTAATTTTACTATAATTTCTTAGATATGAGTAGAGAAATAAACAGCCCAACAAAACCACTAACTTATTATAAATTATTCATCATTCATTTTGATAACCCAAAAAAAAAAAAAATGAAATTAAACAAAAAACAACCAACATAAAAAAAAAATTAAGAAATCCTTTAACTTTTATTCCTATACATATACCATAATAATAATCAGTTATTTTATTAATTATTGCGTAAACGTTTATACATTAAATGAATATGAAAATGGTTTGAACGTGATTTGTGATATTTTTATATTGTCCTGAGGCACATATATAATTTTTTGTTTTTTTTTTGGGTGAAAAATTGTGGTTTTATGGTTTATTTCTTTTTTTTTGCCAACATATAATAAACCTAGACATATTTAATCATCAGTGTAATCACATGAAATACTGAAATTTTCTTGTTTTTTTTTTTTTCTGTGATAATACTGTAATAAATATTATAGTGAAAATAGTAAAATGAATGAGCTAACCAACAAAAAAAGCAAAAAAAGCTCAAAAAACAACCAAAATAATAAAAAAAGGATATTTTTTTTATCGTCATTGTTAATCTTTAAGGATAGAGTAAATATTATACATAAGTCAGCAAAGTATTAATCACTTTTTCAAAGGTCCTATTTAGGTTTTACGTGTTTAAATAGATGAGAATTTAGTTTTTTAAAAGGACATTAGCGCTTAGTTATCTTATAGATTAAAAAGTTTTGTTAGTATTTAATGTAATTAGTTTTTATCCATGTAATATTTTACAAATTTTATATAAATATACAAGAATTAAATTAGGTACCATTAATTGTGAATTTTTAAAGGTTTTAAAGTTGTATTAAAATTTTGTGCAAAATTATATAAATTTTTTGTGGGTTCAACGAATATTTGAGTATGTTAAAAGTTTCCTTTAAAAAATAACTAATATTAAATATGTGTATCTTATAAATCCTGATATAGTTAAGAAGAGTTAATAAGCAGTCAAAGATTTTAAATCAAGTTATTTGAATATTTTCTGGGTAAACTAAATTTTTTACCTAATTTTTTAATCTAACATTTATCATCAAAGGTAACTTATTAAAGCTTTTGTCTAATACTACAAGATAATGTATCCATTTTCGTAATACATACTTGTGAAGATTTAAGGATATAAAAAAAATATTTTTAGTTGTATTTTCGTTTCAACAAATTAGATTATTATACCTGACCATAAATTATGCTGACTAATATAGCAGCATTCCAAAAAAAAAAGTAGCTAAACGGTTACAGAAATTTTCTCTTTTTATGTATCACCATCTCAAACATCTATCATAATAATAGACGACTTACTGTGTTGTCATTTTCTAAAATAATAGTTTTGTATTAAGTAGAAATTGTCAAAATGTATGAATTGTCAAAACCAGTCATACAAAATTATTTATTTCTTAAATGACAACATAGAACTTCATTTTAAAATCAGCCTACTAAATTTATTCAAAATTATTGAGGCTAACAGCCACAGGCGCAAATAATATTTATTTATTGAAAAACAGACTTAAAACACCTCGTTCTAGTCAAGACTTATAAGACTCATTTTTTTCTCTCATTCTGATTGGCTGTAGTAGGATATTAGCAGTAGCCATGGGCAATATTTATTTATTGAACAACAAGCTTAATATACTAAGTATCATTCTTAAGTCGATAAATCCTGATAATTAATTTATTTAGAGTAGAATTCATAAGAGAATAAGAATTTTATTTTTGAACTAATGACAAATTAACTATTTTTTATCGATATTACAAATAATTATATTTATATATCATATCTCTAAATACAATTTTACAAAAAAAAAAGTAAAAACCTTATTACAGGTGTTAAACTATAAATTTTTTTTGTTTTTACAATTTTCGATATAGTAAATACAGATCCTACCTATAATTATTTCATACATAATGATAAAATATATTTTTGTTAAAAGATATAAAAGCATAAAAAAAAAAAGTATAAGGATCACATTTACTCAATAACCTGTGACTATTATACTTACAGTTAATGGAACATTAACGCAATATCCTTAATTAAAGTCAATATAATATGTCCTTGCTACATCATTATATTAACATCTATATATGTATATGTACATCAAAAAACTACTATTAAAAATATAAAATTAGGATATATGGTAAATATAACCAACTACCACAAATTATCTTAAAAGCATTAATGGGCCACCTGCCAAGTGGGTTTGTCTGGTTATTTTTTTATACACATATCTAAAGTTATATCTTCTTTTATATTAAAAAAAAAAGAAAAGAAAATCGGTTTTTTTTTTCCATTTTATATATGAAAATAAATTTTATATACAATTCAGTATATGGCATCATATACCCACAATATGAATATCATATGCCATCAAAATAAAAAACCTATTTTACCAACAAACCAGTCAGAATTCTAGTTTGATATTAAACACGTTTTTATAGTACGAGTATATGATCATAAAAATTCCAATATCAAGGAATTAAAATGGCCCTTTTGGAGCATGTAGGCTTTTCTTATTTTTATTTTTTTATTTTACCCAATATACATACATATATATGCTCTCCGTATACGTTTATATAGTGAAACTAATATTAATATATAAAATATAGAAAAAAAAAAATTGGAAAAAAAAAGTAGAAAGTGAATAAAAAAAATATAATTTTTTGCATATATATTCTATATTTTTTTCTATATTATTATAATACTGTTCTTGTTGCTATTTTTTATTATTGTTGGTAGTAGTGGTGGTGGTGGTGGTGGTGGTAATATTATCCTTATATATATTGAATAGGCCATATCGACCACATGGTGTTTCGATCAAATGTGTCGGAAATGACTAAATTGAAATCAACACCTCTTTTTCTCCACAATCCTTTTCATTATAGATATATATGTATATGTATGTACATTGATATCTGTGTATCTGAAGGATATTAAGTACGAGAAATAAAAAAAAAAATATGCCAAATTTTTTTTTTTTTTTGGGAGAAAATTTATGTCTATATAGTGTAGAATTCGTATAGGTAAATTTTTTTTCGATTTTGAATAATAATAGAAAAGTTTTTATAACATAGAAAAAAAAAAATGTTTTTATGTATTTCGTTTAGGAAAAATCAAAATGAAATTCCATATGAAATATAAAAATTGACTACAAAGAGGAGTAAATATTTTTTTTTTTCTTGTACTTTTTGTGATTTATGTTTCTTTTTTAGTTTTGGCGAACACTGTTAAAATTTTTTTTATTAAAATTTCTTATATTTCATAGATTCATGATTTGTCGGTATATAGTTTTAAGTTCTACGAAATTGTATTATAAATCCCGACTAGAAAATAAAATAATCATAAATAATGGTATGAATTAAAATATCTTATTAAAGCAGAAGAAAATTGATTTAACTGAAGTGGTCTAAATCAAATTTATAGTTTTATTTAGAAAAATTGTAATTGGCCTGTTTGGAAGATGAAGGTATTAAGTGACATTCATTTTAATTTCGATTAAATCAAATTTTTGCAAATATGTGAAGTTGATTCTCTCTCTGAGAAGAACTTAGGCCTCCTTGTGAACATTCTATTGTAATCTGGACCTAATTATTGAAAACCAGACTTAATATGGCTTCCGGAATTTCTTTATAGTGTAGAAGCTTTAATTGCAACAACCTGAGGCCTTAATGAGACATTTTTTGTTATTACATTTATTTATAATTTTATTACTGGCACTGGATAATTTTATTACTTACATTTATTGATAATTTTATTACTTATGTCTCGGACGAAAGTTAAATTCAGTACATAATGAACTACAGCTTAGTATACTACTACTAAGCCACCGAAATTTGTTAAAAGAACTTTAAATCTCTACTTCAAATGATTTCTTTTCTAAAGCAGAAAACACCAAACTTTCACTGCCGACCTTCATCCCCTATTTCCTTCAAATATGGTTTTAAATCTTAAGTAAATAACGTATAACACTAAAATGATGTCATATTGATGCCATAATGATGCCATAGTCATCTATTTTATATGATCTTGCAATTATTTCAAACTGTTTTTTTAAATACATAAAATAGTCTTTATTTTCTTATTCAAATTATGTCTAATGAATTTTGTAAATGTTTGATCCCGTCTACTCAAATTACAGTCATTTCATAAAACAAAACTAAACTATGATCTAAATTCTAAAGCCTACGGAATTGAATAAAAATTAAATTATGGTTTATTATCTAAAATAAAATTCACTTACATGGAAAACATGCATTTTTCACTAATATTTTTAACAGTGCATTTAATGCAAAAAAATATATTACCATTTAAATTTATATTTGCACACAAGCAGAAAATAGAAATGCAATAAATGTCAAAAAACGAGTAGGATCATATAAAATCGAAATAGATAGATAATACTATGCCGTCGCGTACTATATACCTCCAAAATGCCAATTTAACTTTGTAATTCCCGTTTTTCGTTATGCTTTTAGTGGGATTTTGTTATTTATATTATATTTCTTTTTTTTTCCTTTGATTTCTATTTTTATATAATTCTAAAAAAAAAAAAAATTGTTTTTTTTTTTTCGTCAATCTCTCAGGACGAATAAAATACTATAGAAAATTTATATACTACTATATATATATTTATTTCCTTTGAATAATGGCCGTATTGGAGGATAAAACATGTTAGGTTAAAATTTTGGTGTTTTGCTTCGTTCTTTTTATTATTTTTTTTTTTGGTGTTGTTATTTTTGTATTGTTGGGTGTATATTTATGTGTATATAAATATGTTTCTTTTTTTTTTTTTTTTTTTGGTGTTCTATTTTATTTTATTTAGCTTTTAATGCGGTATAAATGTAGCCATCAACTTTAACAGGATTAACTTGAGCTTCAGGGTACAGTAAATACATAACAAAAAAAAAAAAAAAAATGAAAGTCGGAAAAAAAAAATCGTATTCACTTATGTCTGATTCGATTTTATTTCCTTTTATTGAGTGAAAATTATTTCAACTTGTTGTAATTTTCTTTTTTTTTATTCCTCAGTTCTTTTAGCTCTTAGAAATAAAAAATTTGTGATTTTTTCATTCCGCCTTTTTTCATTTTTTTTTTTTTTGTGTGTAAGGTTTCATTTGGTCTTATCACAAAGAGATTTGGTTTATTTTTTTTTTATGAAATTTTTCCCAATTTGACAAGACGATTATAGAATTATCCTAATGCGCTCATCAGAAATGTATAAGCGAAGTGATAAAAGCTGGATTTAGTTTTTTATATCTATATACATATATATATATATAATTTTTTTTTTTGTGAATTCTTTTGATTATTTTGTGGATTGTAAAAGATTGACTTAAAAAAAAAAAAGATTTTTTTTTCATCTTTGTTAAAAGTATTGATTTATATGGATACCTAGGATTTATATGATTGGCTTAGGGAACAGTGATGGTATAGCATTAAAAAGTTTTTATGGTTTTCAAAAAGATTGTCAATCAAAAAGATCAATTATGAAATTTCAAATTAAAATACAAATTATATATTTATTTTTAGTCGATTATTAAAGGTGATTTTTTTTATAAACATTTTAGTTTTAGTTGAAAATTTATTTTAGATTAACGAAATAGTAACCGATTGTGATTTTTTTAACATATATGATAGTAAATTGGACTTTTATATAAATGATTTAACTTTTATGTACAATTTTTATATATAATTTGATGTACGACAAAGAGAATTGAGTATTGTTTGTGAAACAAGTGGTTGAAATGTATTTATGTGGTTCCAATGTATTAAATGTATTTAGTATTGACACAAGGCAACAAAACGTAATTAAATTTTGAAATTTGGATCTGCTTTTCTTCGGTTTTTATTTGTTAATTTTTGACTAAAGTGTACGAAAACTTGTAATTTTTTTTAAATTTATTTTATTTATTTATTTGTTGAAAAATCCCGGACAAAACTCTTTTAATTATATAAAATACTTATTTCTACGACTTAATACTTGTTTTATTTCATCATTGAAAGTTTGGATTATCGCATAGCAAACGATAAAGTTTGAGTCTCGGACAGAAAACGAAAATTTTGGTTCAAAGGATTTCCAGAATAACCAATATGTATTATAAATTTGTCTTACAGTAAGTTCTAGTTTTTCTATTATTGCTTTAAATTTAGTTTTCAAAAGGTTCGATAAATTCTATACAGTTTTATAATCTCTCTCCGAATATTTTTAATTTTCTTATTTTAAACTTTTTTTAAATCGCCTTAACTATTCATCACCGTCCTTTAGAATATTTTCGGATTGCATCTGTGTTTCAAACCACGTTTGGATATGGGCATATGCGGATTATTGTATTTTAGGAATATGAACCGATCGGAAAACCGTACCTGTTCTGTATAACAAAATATTATATGAACATTTCTAAAATAATCAAAGTTTTAGAAAATTTATTAGTTATTTTTAAACCAAAGTTTTACAAATAAAATTTGTAAAACTTTAGTTTCAAAATAACATAAGATACATTTAAATTTTGAAATTAACAAATTGTTACAAATCAAATATAATATTTTACAAATAATTCTAATATATACTAATTTGTTTCATATTTAATATATTCGTTCATTTCACTTAGTTGGAAAAAAAAAATATAAACCTCAACATAAAAATTAATATTGCATATAAAAAAAAGCTAAATTAAAAATAGATTTAATCTAAAAATAATTTATTACTTTTTCACCTAATCTTTAATCTTTAGTCATAGAAATTCCAATTTTTTATTAGTAATTTTTCTTTCAATCTAATTTAAAATTGATTTGGTAAATTATAAGAATTTCCTTTTTTATATATATATATATTTTTTTAAATACATATACGTAAAATGGTAAAATATATTTATAATATTTATATATTTTAGAATACACAAAATATCTATCAGTTCAGTTGAATCATTATATATCCATCTGCAAACAGTTGTTGGCACACAAAACTTTTCTTACTTTCTATTTATGAAAAAAAAAAAAAAAATGAAAAAATATCAACAACAAAAAAAATATATAAACTTTCTCAATTAGCATCGTCACCATGGGATCTGCCATTCTCAGAAATTTTTCCTTTTTTTTTGTACATTTAATGTACATAATATATATATGTATATAATAAAAAAATGTATATATATATGTATAATTTTTTGTATCACTTTTCTCTGGGTATCAAAGCAATTATTGTCAAAAGCATCCCCATCACCACAAAATTTCATATAACTTTTAAGGATATTTTTTTGTATATATACATATATTAATGTATTTCAAATTCGAATTATTGTACATTTTTTTATATATTTTTGTGTACAATTTATGCAGGTATATAAGATAGTCAGTCATATACATTTTATCTTTTTTTTTTTTTTCGAAGGAAAAAGTTTTTAATTTTGAAATGAGACGAGAGACAAGAAGCAACAAGGAAGTTTGCTTTAATATTTATATGTATATATATAGAAATTTCAAATTCAAAAATGAATTTTTTGCCAAATAAATTTTCATATTTTTGTATCTACATAGGAATAAATGATATCTTTGATTATTTATTTTTTTTTGTTTAATTCTCTAACCAAGGAAAAGATTTATCATTAAATACTTTTAAATTATGAATACATATATATCTGGGAAATATTAAATTCTCAAAGGATTTGAACCTATAAGTAGAAAAAAAAATTATAATTTTTAAAAAACTTTATATTAAAAATGTGTATGTTAAATAAATTTCTCATTAAGAATTGAAAATATTTAGCCAATTATAGAAAATATTGAAAATATAAGTGAATTTATTATGCAAAAAAAAAAAAAAAGTTGTATAAAAGTTTTTTCAGTTAATTTGAAATTGTTAAAAGATAATTTTTTTTTATAAATACATATATCGAATACATAATCTAAATATTTAAAGTTTTATAATTAATATACGATAAGATATGAAAAATTTGAATAAAATTTAACAATTTGTTAATTTCAAAATTTTTATGATAAATTAACTAAAAAATTTAGATTTTATCTATAGCTATGGAATTTAAATCAAATTTTTTAACTTTAGAAATAGATTTATAATTTATTAATAAAATTTTATTGGTGGGTTATGCTGTGTGGCTGAAAAATGAGTAAAATTTTTTAGTAAAATTCGATAAAATGAAAGTTCGCAAATTAAATATGGTAAATTAAAAAATTTAGAAAATACTTATTCCCTCTTTTTAGTTAAATTCTAACTAACATTATAACAACAGTTTTTTATTATACTCGAAATGACATCATTACAAAAATTATAACAATATGTCTCGTGAGTAAATTACATAAATGTTGTTAAACAGAAGATACTTAAAAATGATTATGCAAATAACTGAAAGTGGCAAAAAAAAATTTTTTTTTTTTTTTATACAAAATGGATTAAAATTATATAAAATTTTATACATGAATTTTAAAATATCAAATATGATATATTATAACAATGACATGTGTCAACCAAAATGATAAAACTTTAAAAAATATGCCATGGCATATCATAGTTATGCAAGCTTATGTGTGATGATTTAAGATGCCATTATTATTAGTAGGTTATTAATTTATTGTCAAAAACATATTGTCAAGTACAGAATTAAACAGATTTCTGTAAATTTCTATAAATTTTTAGTATATTCTACTAGAATTTTAAATACTATTGCGGTAATAAATATTGCAGTAAATTATTAAATTTTTAAGAATCCTTATATCATTGAAACAATCTAAAACTTCATAAAATAATTAGCTTTTTATTCATAAAATATAAACTAAACCACAAATAATTTCTTATAATTTATAGTTGAAATTTACTAATTTATTATACGTCATTATACTTTAAAAAAAAATGCAGTGATTATAATTAGTTTTATATCTAATACTCTTCTTTCTATAAATTTCTGATAAAATACACTGTACTTGAGTTTTAATTCTAATTAATTTCTTTTCCAAAAACAAAACAAAATTCATTCATGAATTATTTGTCCTAGATAATTTAGAAATATTGCTTTGATTTTCTCATTCTCACTACACTACCCATATAAATGGAAAAAATCAACTTATATCTAAAGATTTTAACAAATTTTTAGTCTACAAATCTTTAAAAAAAAGATTTAATTTTTTTTCGTGCTTTTAATACATTTTGTCCTCAAAAAAAAAGGAAGAAACATGTGAGGTTGTTACCGAACGATACTCAAACACATATTTTATAATATAAAATATATAACTAGTATATATGTTAAGGAAAGGACAAAAAACTGTCCCAAAGGACATATTTCTAGAAATAAACAACATAATATAAAATGTGTGTTAGAAAAAATCTATTGTACACATATATTTCAACATATCTAATATAAAAAAAAAGCACTCATTAGAACAAGTTACTAATGTTAAGTAAAGAAGACAGCCTTAAGGGAATGGGAGAATTTTAATGTTATTTTCCTTTATTTCTTTATTTTTTATTTCTTTTATTTTTTGTTTTTGTTGGTATATTAATAAATATATTTAGTCTTTTGGTAACTCTAATAAAGTTTTTTAATACCCACCATCTCTTCCTCTCAATAATAATCTCTCACGTTTCCAATAAAAATTCCAAGCGTGTACCATTATAAACAATCCCCTATCCACTATAACATTCTCTTTTTCGGTTCTTTTTATTTATTTTTTTGTGTTCAGTCTTAAGTTTTTCTAAAAGTGTACCACAAAAAAAAAAACCTATCTTGTAAGAAGTATATGTATGTTTTTTTTTTTTTATGAAAATAGTTAGCATTTCGATATCATCGTCTTTTCGCATATCCTTTTTAGGTTTTTTTTTTTAAGAAAAATTTCTTCTATGTAGAAAGAAAGAAGCTTTTTAGCGATACTTTTCTCAAATTTTTGTCTTGTACGAAGTTTTCTTTTTTATTTTTAGAATATAGTTTTGTGTGGAAGAAAATTTTCATTATTGGTTTTGACTTTTTTTTTCTGATAGTACACTTTACTACTAATATATGTAAGGATATATATGATGTGTTCAGTAGTACTTTATGAAAAGCAAAAGAACAGAAAAAAAAAAATAATCGAAATTACAGGACACTATTTCATCATATATAGTTTTTTTTTTTGTAGATACATGTCATCGGTATTTTTGTGGACATTTTTTTTTTTTTTATATATTTAAGGAGATTATGAGCCATGAGGGTATTTATTATTATGGTATACAAACAACTAAAAGTAGGAAAGTGTCTATTTTAATTCTTTTAATATTGATTGAAGAGAAATTTTTATTAATAGAAATGGAACAAGAAGATTTACTTATAAATTAATAGAAATGGAACAAGAAGATTTACTTATAAATGGTATGTCATTTTGCCAAGAATGAAAAGAATAGTTCGTTATATATTTTTTTTTTTTTGGTATAATATGTTGGTTTTATTTCTTTTGGAATTTTCACATATTATATTTTGGTAATTGATGAGGTATTATGTCATTTGATTAATGTATAATATTAGAATAAAAGCAAAAAGTTTGAAGAATTTTAAATAAATATTTCTCTTGTGTACAGTAAATAATAAGAAATTATCAAGTATCCAAATGCTGTCAAAGTAATAATTTGTAATTCGTAATAAAAAAAAAATCCTGTCACAGTACAGCAAGAATTTAAAATTTGGTTAGCTATTAGAGCTTCCTGGTCACCAAAAGAAATTCTGAGAAATTTTTTGAAAATCTTAGTTTCTTTAAGGCTTTTAGAAAAGTTATGACATTATCATAGGCTCAGTGTCGTTTTAATATTACAACCTTGTAATCTATCTACCTATGAGTAAAACTGTTATTTCTATAATAATTTTGATCATCTATTACGTATAAAAATTACAAAACGAAGTAAAATTTCATTTGAAATAATTCAGCTGTGCAGGTGACATATTTCTAAAGTAACCATTTATTCAGAAATAAGTCAACTGTGTGTTTCTCCTAAACAAGGACAATTAATAATATCAACTTTTAGAACAATTAATTATTTAATTGGAAATTTCCAATTAATTATTTAATTATTTAATTGGAAATTAATTTTATTGGTAAAGAAAATGTTCAGTTAAAGAAAATTTATTTTCTCTATTTAAATTTTATTTCAAATATCATAAATATTTCAAAAAATATGTTTAATAATTATTTTCTTTAAACACCCTGTTTCTGTTACAGAAACTACAACACAAAATTGATATGAACAAAAAAAAAATTTTTTTTTTTTTTTTTTTAAGATTGGATTCTAATAACAGAAAATGTTTTATGATTCAAGACATCGTCAGGATATTAACCGTTTTCCGAAAAAAAAAGAAAATGACAAAAAAAGGATAAATACAAATTTTTCATTTCTTCTTATATTTTTTTTTCTTATTGTTTTGCCAAAAAAAAAAAAAAAATGAAAAACTTTTGCCTTTGCCATGGAAAATTCATACAAGCAAAAAAAATAAAAGAAAATGGAAAGAAAATTTTTTGTAATATTTGAAAAAGTTCAAGGAAGAATGCACATGGCAGGATTTTTTTTATATTTTTTGATGTACTTTTCCCTTTATATTATTATAAAAAACAAAAAAAAAACCTTGTGATCAGTTATAAATTTTAAGAAGTTATGAGTCAAAAATGTGATCAGGGTGGGTGTCATTTGAACGAAGTATCATTTTGTCATACAAAAAAAAACCTCCTATATTTTAGTATGTTTTACGATATTTTCTTTGTTCTGATTATAATTTTTTTTTTAAGTCAAAATAAAAAACGTGATATGAATTAACAGCCAATAAACTTTTTATTTTTCATTTCGGATCGATATCAAGGATGAATTCCAATAGATTTTTTTTGTACCAAAAAAAAAAGAAAATCATACATTTTTAGTATATATGTATAAGGATGATAACACAAACCAGAGCGAGAGAAATAAGGAAAAAATAAAATGTAGTAATTTATGTGTAACAATATTTTATATATTTTTTTTTTTTAAATTATGCTGCTTGCTACTGCTGCTGCTGCTACTGATGCTATTTATATTAAAGCAATAATTTTCAGAAGATTATGTTTTAATGTAAACAAGAGAAGCTATCAAAATATACTTTTTTCTTTTTTTTGGGCTGTTTATTTTAATAATTCATATTAATTGCCTTTAATATTATGATAATATCTGTTTTAGTATATGAAGTGTAATTTATTCGATTATAATTAGAATGAGATGAATTTGATTTTAATATTGCTGGGGTTTCGTTATATTTTTTTCTGTTTTTTGTGTGTGTATATATATATAAATTTTGTTTCGTGAAGGAAAATTGATGTGTTCAGAAGCTGTAAGCATTAAATTATTTTTTTATTTTTATGGTTTTAAGTCAAATTTAATAAAACAGAATAAAGAATAATTGCTCACAAAAAAAAAAATGAAGAAAATTGGAAATTTAAATTGGCTGATTATTAGAAAGTTAACGAAATTTATTATGTTTTCTTTATTGTGTATTTTCAAATAAGAATATATATAAATTTTGTAAAAATTATAATTTAAAGTTAGATACATATAAACAAAATTATATAAACAAAATTAAATTTCCTAAAAATTTTGTAAAAAAAACTTTCCTATACGAATACTATTAAATTAATTTTCCGGAATACTTAGAAATTTTACAAAAATTAATCATTTAAAAATTCTAGTCTTTGGATTAATTAAAAGTACAAAATTACATTTTCAATTATTTGAGGAATTTATTAACTTGTTTGTTACTAACCGTAGTATGTAGGACACCATGGTTTGGTATGATACCACCATCATACTAGATTAGTTGGTCAATATGATTTTGTTTACAGTCTACATTTACACAATATTTTTTTTGTAGCGTGATATAAGTGACGAGTATATAAAAATGGTTATTATACTTATTGAAAATGTTTGAAATGTTTATAGAAATGTTAATAATTTACTTTCTTATTATCACCAACAATATTCTAGCTTTTTGCGGGCGATTTTCACCCAAGACCCTAGTAGCGAACAACAATCTTCAAGAATTTTTCTATCGCCTTTTTTGAAGCTTAGATTTTGACATTGACGTTTAGACATTGCCACTTAACTTTTACACCGATTCTATGAATTTACAAATCCTTCTTGTAATAAATTAAATAATATCCTTCTTGTACATTGGTGAACTATAATTACAAATTTGAAATCATTTAGAACTAAATAAATTCGCCCATCTGAAAATATTTTTAAATTAAAAAATTGTAATTTAAATTAAATAATGATTTGACTTGGACACATATCACACGAAATTAAAAAATCTGACCAAAGAAGACACCTAATTGTTTTTTATTATAATATTTATCATAATTTTTTTTTTAAAAATAAATATTGAAATTATTGATAATATAAAAACTGTTCACAGACAAGTTAATATCATCAATTACCACAATAATTGATATGTAATATAAAAAATTTATGTAATGCTGAAAAAAAAAATTCTTTATATCTTCTATTTATCTACATTTATCCTTAAGTACTCAAAAGTATTTTCTCTTCTATACTATCTTATATCAATAACATTTTTTTTTTTTTTTGTATTTTAGCTGGTTTTGATATTATTTACCATCAACAAATATAAATTTAAAAGCATGCAAATGATAACAAAATAAATAATATGATGTAAAAAAAATATATATATATATATTGATGTTGTCAAGATTTTTCTAATGTAAATATTTCATTTTCATACTATCATCAATATCTAAAGAAAATCTTTTCTTTATTCTATTACCATTTACAATTTTTTTTTTTTTTTGAATAATACAAACATAAAATCTTCAATATTCTTAAAAATAATTTCTTTATATATAAAAAAAATTATCAATATGATGTTGACACAAAAACATTTTAATATGGTAAAAAAAAAAAGTATCTAAGTGAATATAATGAATGGAATTGTCAATATATTTATATGAAAAAATAAGGATAAAAAAAAAACTAAAGTTTTTATATCCGAAATTTTCTATTTTCATCAATTTTTTGTGGACACAAAAGGTCTGTCAATATTTCATTTGATTTCTAATTCAAATATAACTTTTATCTATAAGTTGATTTATTTTTTTATTACATGAGATAAAATAAAATTTCCTTTATATAAAATTTATTATAATTAAAATAAATTATTCCTCTTTTTTACTTACTTAAATTTTAATTTAATATAATATTTTTTGTACATTAAAACTGCAAAAAAAAAAATTTATGTAAATATATTTAATTTTCAATTTTTTGTATGTATTAATTCAGTGAAAGAAAATAACTAAAATTTATTTTTATGAAGACTGAATGTTAATTAAAAATTAAATATATAACAAAATCGCATCAAATAAGATTTAAAAGTTAATATTATACTTTGAAGTTTACATTTATAAAATTTAAAAAAAAATAAATAAAAAGGAAAATTTTATGCAAAGAAAATGTTAAAATAGTAAATTAAATTTTAATAATATATATACTAGTATATTTTATCGTATATCCTTTCTTTATATAAAATAATTTAATTGTAATGATTAGTTTTTTGTTTTTTAAATGTAATTAGAAGTTACAATTTAAATATGTTAATTACAAAAAAAGGTTCTCTTAGTTATTTAGTTAAATAAAAAAAAAAAATTAAAATTCATAGAAAAAAGTCATGTATACACTTTTATAGATATTTTGAAGGTAAAATGAAAATTTTATTAAATTCAACCTTTTTTTGAAAATTAAATTTCAGTTTATAATTAATAAAGTCCACTAAAAACTATATCCTTTTATAAATAGAGAAGTTTTATAGATATTTTCTTTGTATATGTAAGAACAAAAATTAGATATATTTACATAATTTAATTGAAAAATTAAATAAATTATTTCTATCAAAAATTTGACTATTAAAATGTGCAACGAAAGCTAAAATGAATATGCAATATAAACATTGATATTTAAATAAAACATATTCGGTCAAAACTATTATAGTAGAAAGTTATTTTTCTAAACGAATAGTATAAAATTTTTGGAAAAAGTGGAAAAGAACGATAGTAAAATTTACTATATCATATAAAAAATTATTACGTACGTTATTTGTATTTCATATTAAATATATATATAATATATATTATGTATACGTAGAAGACTAAAAAATGAATGAATATTTAAAAATCCTTTTTTACTTGAACTTAAAATTTACTGAATTAAACTTTATTTTTTAAACAGTCTCTGTTTATTTAGTTACTGAAATTATTCTGGAAAAAAAAAAAAATAAAAACTGAAAATTAATATTCAGTTATAGTGGCTTTTACATTTTTATGTATTTCAACATAATTTTAATTAAGTTTGTTCTTGGTTTATGGTCTTTTAATTGATAATATTTTACATTATTCCTACTCCATTGTTATAAATTTTGTGTGTCCGGAAAAAGCGTATGAGTACAAAGATAATTAATTAATGTAAAATAAAAATAATGATCTAATTTATAATCTTATTTAAGAGGTAAATTTTAGGTAAATTTTTAACCTATTCACATATAAATAAATCGATAAAATTAATTATAAGCAATGGACTGAAAATAAATATTTTTGTTTTTGGTGGTTTGGTTTTTTTGTTTTTTTTTAGGAAAATTTATAGCTTGGAGAGATTATTGTAGAAATTATTACATGGGGATACCATATATCTAATATATATAAAAGTTTGAGTAGAGTTGATTATTTTTATTAGGTTTTTTTTAAAAATAAATACATAGTTACCAAACTTTTATTCTGTTTTATTGAATATCGTTATCCAAGTTAAATTTTCAAAATATTTTTTCAAATATAATTATTTTTACATTTTATATTTTAATCGGATTTTCAAATCAATATTGATACAAAATTTATATTTTTGATTCGTAGCTATAAAGTTTTTCTGAAAAGTTTTATATCTAATATTTAGAAATTTTTGTTATCAGTGTAAATTGTTCAAAATAATTTTATATGTATTTCAGTTTATATTATGTACAAATATAAGAAAAATTGCATATAAATACATTTTTAAAAAAGCACGTTTCATACTATCAAATATGTAGAGATCTTAGTAAATAATCATATTAAGGATTTTTGTAAAATGAAAACATTCAATTTTTTTTATTATTATTAAAATAGTTTTAGTTCAGGACATGCTGACTTTGAAAACAAATAAAGAGACAGACGCATTTCTTCTCTAAATTTTGTATAAAATTAATCTGTACAATTGAAAATAACAAATCTATTATTTATATATTAAAACCATAGAAAATAAAATATAATATCTTTTCATATCAGTTTTCATCATTTTAAATGTCATAACCAAAAAACTGAAATTGTGGGTAGAAAATGTCATAAGAGTAAAATATATAGCATGATATTTGTATTACAAAAATTTATATGTGCATTTTTAACACTTTAACAAAAAATATAATATTTAGTATTATTGTAAGTACAAAAAGACAGAGTGATTCACTGTAACATAAATATATAGCAAAATTCTAATTCGGCTTAAAGAAAATAATTACTCATATTTATTCCAAGTTGTCCCGACGAAAAAAATATTATAATATAGTAAATTAAAAAAAAATCTTATCTTCGATAAATTTTTTAATTAATCAGCTGATTTTTATTGACAGTAAATAAATAAAATATTGAAATTCAAAAATAATTATCATAAATTTTTTAAGTTCAAAAATAGTTTGTATACTTTTCAGGCTTTATTCCGGAAAAACATGAAATGTCCGCCGTACCGTTCACTACAATAGAATTTGTATTATTAAGGAACTCTACCGAAAATTGGATCGAAAAGTTTGCAAAAAATTAGGATTAAAAAGTTTATTGGAATAGATCCGATTTTTTATATTGAAAATTAAGCAGTGATTACAATATTCAAAAATATAGTACCAGCATATTTTGATTATATTTAAGTAAGAATTCTAACAATTTTCTAATATTTTTCATAAAATCACTCTGTTCTGAAATATAAATATAGAACAAAAGGAAAGAGTTCATGGTCGTCTTGTTAAACATAAAGGATAGCTTGAAGCATCATCATTGTAACTATAATCATTTCATTAAGGAAAAACATGGTAGAATAATGATTATAAACTGAGAAAAAAAAAATATAACAAGAAAAAATTCTCATTTATTTTTAAAACCAATTTCTAACACGTAAAACAACAAATTTTTTTACCCATCCATTGAAACTACTACTACTACATTACTACCAACTAATAAAGTTTTTTTTTTTTGTTAAAAATAGTTAAAACAAGCAAATAATGTATAACTTTGTATGGCCATATTCTAAAATGATCTGATGCAATGAATATTTTTGTGTTCATTTATTTTCTATATCCTTTCTTCATTCTAATAATATTCTTGTGTTGTATTCATACAACAAATTGTATATATATATCTATATATATGTATAATTGAAAAAGTAACCTTAAGTTACTACAAGGACATTGAGAAGAAAACCAACAAATTAAATGGTTAAACCAAATGAATATACTTCTCTTTGCTGTTGTCTGTTCTAATTTACTGAACAATTTCAAAATTTCCTTTTTTTTTTAGATAGAAAAAAAAGAACATCATGACAACTGTAGATTGTAAATATGTCACTTGATTGTGGCATTGAGAAATTAATAAAATGTTGAGGTTATATAGAGGTAAATATTTTGACCGACCACATAAAGTTTTTGTAAAAATATTTCATAAAAAAAAAAATTTATGTCGACATATATGAAAGGTGAGTTTATATGAATAGTACTAATGTACAACTAGTAGTAGATTGTAAGTTTACAATGTTAATTAAAAAATGTTATTTCTCTATATACAGAAAGTTATGTTGTGTTTTATTTTTATATGAGATTTCATCATTTTTGACAGCTACAACAAAAAAATGTGATGAAATATTCTTGATGTCAAAATGGTTTTAAAAAACATATAAAAACATATAGTTCTTGACTTTTGTAAAATGTCGGATTTAAAATATACTGTATTTGCATAGAAAATACTTTTCAAAATTAATTATTTACTGCCAACATATTTTATATTAAAATTTTAATTAGTATTTTTTTAATATTTCAAACCGAATAATACAATTATAAATAATCTACTAGTTGTACATTAGAAAATTATGTTGAACGAAAATTATTTTGAACATCAATAATAATCGTCCTTTCAGTTTTAACACTTAGCCGAAAAATAAAAGTCCAGTCAAGTGTTGACCATTATTATTTATAAAATTTATAAACGTTTATTATTGAATTATACTTAAGTATATTTCCTTTATCTTCAGAGAAAATATATCTTATCCTCATAAATGTTGTTAAAAATATAAAATATATTTTTATCACGTTGATAATTTTAATGTATTTTAAAGTATCTTTCAAATATTTGTAGAAATTACTGCTAGATTTTTAGTAAATATTGCAATGACAAATAATCTATTTCTATTCAATTACAAAATATAATTTTGTCGCAAATATAATTTTTCAATGTGCACGTTGAGGTGTAGAAACCAGACTGTTAAAATGTGTAAATATTTTATATATGTAATACATATTTGGAAACTTCAAAAAGGTGTAATATGAAAATATATTTCTGTACAATTAATGCTACTTAATGAGTTGTTTATTTATACTAAGGCATCCTTCCATATACAGTATCTAAAATATAAATCAATAAAATAGAAAATATTTAATTTGTCATTTCCTATTTTAAAGTTATCATATTATGTTGATATTTTAACACATTCACATTAATAGTTTTTGTACTTACAAATATATTATTATTTTTTTTTTAACTTTATCGATTTAGGAAAATTGACTGGTCATGATGGCCTTCAATGGAAAATAAAACTGAAGGCAAAATTACTAAAATACACATGTATGTACAATATATACATGTATATATTGATTTTTGCTTTCAACACAAAATATTCTCTACATTATTTATAATAGAATGTAAAATGCATTTAGTTGGAAAATTTATTTTATATAGAAATTGTAAGTAAACTTTTATAAGAAATTTCTTTTAGTTTTAAATAAATTATCAACACTTTAATAGAAATTGTATTTTATATTTATATTTCCATTTATATTTTCAACTTTGTAATTAATTTTCAATCAAGAAAATTGAATGAAAAAATATATTAAAAATGCTACTAAAATTAAACTCATTAAATTTATATATGTATATTTTAATAATTTCTTTTTGATTATCGTTCAGAGGACTACTATAATAATATATAATTACATATTTTGGGCAGTTCAGAAAATGTTAAAAGTATGATAAAAATAATGGAAAGAAAACGTTCGAAAATTTAGTAAGCTAAGGTCTAATTGGCGCTGGTTGGGTTTAAAAGTTTTTCTAAGGATATATTTCAAGATATATATTTATGTTATTTTTTCCATTTATGAATATTCTATAAGTGACTATATATTATCAAAATATTTTACTGCCAGAAAAATATTTTGGCAATTCTAAAATGCAGAATTATGATAATTTTCTGGTTTCACTTCAGACAATAATAATAGTTATTTCCATTTAATTTATCCAAAAAAATTGCAGTGTTCTAAATATATTGCATTATTTTAAGAAACATATTGTTTATATGATTTTTATTCTAATTTCTAAGTAAATTGCCTCATAATGTAACTATATTCGCAACGCAAGTGTTTTATATTTAAAATATAAAATTCATAATTTTAAAAATAATTACTAGTATACTATATATTTTTTTAATTGGCTGACGCCATTTGAAAATGTAATATAATCACGAAAATTTTAGATTTTATTCTACAATACTTATTTTTCTGTATAATGCTTTATAAAAGCAAGCCACCTGATTAGATCTTACATAATAAATTTGAAATCAAATTTGTGTTAAAAAAAAAAATTTACTTGTCATGTTGGTCATAGTAAAATAAACTTACATAACTTTATTTAAAATTTTTCAATATTATTCTAGATTCTAGGAAAATCCATATCAATATTTTCTTTTTCTTTTTTTTGTACAAATCATAACAAACCAATTTCATAGATCAGAGAATTTAATTTTTTTTTTTTTGTATCCAAACAAAATAAAAAATCTACAACACATTTTAACAATATAATAAAATTGGATAAAAAATTACTCACGTACTGACTATACAAGTGATCCTTGAAATATGCAATTTAAATTTTCCCATACAAAATATAGTTTTTATATACAAATTTAATTATTTTTCAATAGTTTTTCTTTTTTTTTTTTTGTCAGTTTTTCCTTTTTTATTTATTTTTTATATTTTAATTTGAATAAGAATAAAATAAAAAAATTTAAATTGAATATTTCTTTATTTTTCCTCTTTTTTTTTTTTACCAAAACCACACATTTTCAAGCATAAAACATAAAAAATTCAATTAAAAATTTTCACTCATTTACATATATGCGAAATGTGATTCTTCTTTTGAGTAAAAAAAAAAAAAAAAATTTCCAAAAAAAAAAACTTAAAAATTTTCCTACCAAAAACAGAAAAAATATAAATTTTCATATTGCAAGTTTCTAAAAAATGAAAATTATTTTGTTTTAATTATAAATTTTATTTCTTGTTTTTTAGTTTTTCCAATTTTGCTGTTTATTTTTTTTTTTAGTCCTTATTGTCAAACAAAAATAATTTTTACCAAGTTTTTTTTTTTATTAAAATGAATAACCTAACAACAACATATAAAAAAAAAACCTTTGTGAAAATAATGAAAATATGAAACCATAATATTTGTTAAGCCCACCATTTTATATAATAAAAAGATTCTTCCAATGGAAAATTCTTTTTCATTTTATTGTATTATAAAACAGTAAATAATAAAAAAAAAAAGAAAAATGGAAAACTAAAATGAATTCATTTTTTGAAAAAAAAAAAACAAACTCTTCCATTCAACAATGCCAAAAAATAAAAAAAATAAAATGTTTTTCTTGCATAGGAATGGCACTACAATATAAAGACAAAATAAACTCTATAGTGTGTATGTAATTTTAGTTTTTTCAGCCTATATCCTTGTATAAGGAAATATAGGAGTTTGTTTTTAGTTTGTAAATAGAAATTTTGAATTTCATGATCATTAGTAGAAGTGAATAATAGTAGTCATTTATCTGTGACCCACTGTGTGCCATAAAACCAGAAATAGCAAGTAAATTAATTAATTTTAAAAGGGAAATTTATTTACAACCCTATCAATATATTGTCTAAGTTTCTGTTGATTTATTCCTTATACAAAATTCCACATTATTGTCCTTAGAATTATGAATTTACTCCATCTTTTTAAGGTAGACGTTTGATAACTAAGGCCATATGTTAAAATAATAACAATTTTATTCTGATATGCAAATTATATTGTGAGAATTATCTCATAACGCGTCTGTTTTTAGCAGAAAATGAACTACTTTTTCGAAATTTTTTCCAGGAAATATCATCACTATTTTCAAAGTAGATTTTTAAACTGAACTTTTTGGTGAACTTTTTTGGTGAAACTGATTTGTACATGTTATAAAAAGATCTGAAAAATATTTGAAAATGAATTTATGATCAGACATTTTTTTTTTTTAGGGTTAAAAGGACTTTTTATTTTCATGCTTTGGTAATTTTTCTTGGTTTTTTTGCTCATAAAAATACCTTTAAAAAAAAAAGTTAAATGTAGAAAGACCGTAAATAAATTTAGAATTCAGTCAACCATAGATCAAAAGTTCAATTGTGTAATATTCTTTTATAATATCACATATAAAAATAAGAAAACCTAAATTTATGAAAAATAAAAAATAAAACAAAAAACTGTAATCATGATAATAAAATATTAACATAAAAAACAAAACAAATAAAAACATAAACATGAATAGCATAAAATAATATAAACAGTGATATAAAAAAAAAAAAATTTAGTTTTTTTTTATATATATTTTTTGCATTGCAGTTGATGAAAAACTGACACTACTATAATGTACTGTTTGGTTTGCATACAAAACTAAAAAAAAAAAAAAATTTTTTTTTTTTTATGCTGAAATAATATTTTGTAAACAAACGTGTACCAAGGATAGTGCCAGTGCCACTCTACTGTCAGTACATATATATAATCATAATATAAGTTGAATAAACAGCTTCATATAAAAACTTCATCTATATAAATAATACTATTGAAATTTACTTAGTAAGAGGATTTTTGATGCAAAATTTTATATAACAAAACCTAACGAAAATAGTACAAAAAAAAAAAAAACAATTTTACTATATGCGTATATTTACTTAAAGAAGGACCTCTCTTCTCAATCTACGTTTATCCCAAAAATTTTCACAATATAAATATAAATGTTAAATATTAACATATACATAAATACATATCTATAAAATTGTATACAAAAAAATATTTATTCCATAAATTTATATTTCAATCTAATTTTGTATTCATTTCTACTATGATATATGACATGTAAAAAGGTCATATATGTTTGTTTTGTAATGAACGAGCAAATAGATAAGTATTTGATCAAAAAGTTTACCATTTATATTTAAATAGAAATGTAATTTGAAATATAAAAGTTTTTTTTTTTTTTTTTAGTTTTACATAATATAATTAATAATTATTTTGTTGAAAATTTGAAATTTTGTATGTTTTTATAAAGTATATCTAATTATTAAAATAGCATAAAATGTAGAAAAGAAAATTCTTTAAATTTTATATTAAATACATTAATTATGCATAAATTAAGAAAAAAATTTCAATTATAAAGTCAAGAAATTATAATTTAAATAATTAATTATTAACCATTTTTAAAATAATAATTGTATATAATTATTTAATTGAAGACTTATTATTTCAGGAATTTCAGGATTATTTGAATAAATAAAATAAATTAGGTAAATAATTTTGTTAATTATGGCATAGATAATAATTAAATATTTAGTTATCATTATTAATTTAAATTACATATACCTAATACCGGAATTTATAGACTTCAAACTTTAAACCGAATTGTAAAATATGTATTATTGAAAATTTCTTATGCTTCTCAGTTTTTTATAATGAATATAATTTTATACAATAAATTTTATTCAGCGGGGAGGCTTTTCTCAGGATATAAGATTATAGTCAGATTATAGATTTAAAAAAAAAACAAACATTTTTAGTGTAACTTAGCTCGCCTCCTTTTAATAGTTCAATCGGATGAACATAAAATGAATTATATATATAAAGATGTAGGACCAAATAGCTCAAGGATAACTAATTTACATCAAAACAAACAAGTAATAGGTTCTAGAAGTAACAAAATTATACTTTGGAAGTAATGAGTTTTCTGAAATAAAATTTAAAGTTTTGGGAAACAAACTAAATTAAATATTACATTCTCCACAATATTTGTGAATTCGAATAATAATAAGTTTATAAAATAGAAATAATTTAAAAAATTTTTTTATTATTTCAATTATCATAAATAATTTTAAACAAATTATGTTCGTAATATGAAAGGTAAAATAATAATTCTCATATTTAAACTATTTTATATATAAATAATAATAAATATTAAATTATTTATTTGATAATTATAAACTATTTTGATTGTCAAAGCAATCATTGGCAAACTAAGTTTACTTTTTCTAATTAAGAGTAATTATTATTATACGGTATTATTTATATGTACAAGTATAATATTAATTTGACATTATTCCATAAGTTAAATTTAAATTATAATTTATATCCAACTAGTATCATGATTATTATTTCGTTTATTAATATAAAAATATTTAAAAAAAATTTTATTTAATAAAATAAAAAAAATTATAAATGAAAATTTTTATAAATTAATTTTCATATTTTATTATAAACAATAGAAAATTACAAAAAAAAAAAATAATGTTGTCATTGGTTAAAATGTTGTTATCTGTCTTTAGCATTCCTATTACATAATTTATTGATATTACGAACCACAGTATAATTTGAGGTTATGAACCGTCATAAATTGAAATACAATTATTATAAAATATAAAAATATATTTTAAATATATAATTTTTTAAAATAAATAAAACTATAATATAGTATTTATTATTATTCTATCGTAATTTTGTCCTGAATATACAAGGACATTTTAAATTTAATAAGTAAAGAAAATTCATATTTTTTTCAACAAATATTAAGAAATACTTGTGTTTTCTAATGTACAATAATAAAAATATGTACACATTACTATATTTTCTATGAAAAGGATTTGTTTTATAAAAAATTTT
Organism: Empis livida; assembly: GCA_963932195.1. Taxonomy (NCBI): domain Eukaryota; kingdom Metazoa; phylum Arthropoda; class Insecta; order Diptera; family Empididae; genus Empis; species Empis livida. Next base: position 15,571,993 of record OZ010645.1, read on the forward strand.
GTAAGTTTTTTATTACGGTATTTAAAATAAAGTTGGTTGAATAGATTGTACAAGGATAGCCATTATTATCAATAGTATTTGATATAAAAAAAAAAAGATTTTAAGAAAACATACCCTGATGTAGCAAAAATGAATTTAATCTACTACATTTAGAGTCAAGCAGTCAAGGTTGTATTATATTATTGACATATTAAATATTTTGTCATAAATGGCAAAGATTTTTTTGTCTCATTTAGTTAGTTAGGCCTGGAAATTGGAGATTTAAAAATAATTATTCGCCATAATGGATGTTATTTTATGTAACTATAAAAATATAAATATATAATCATTTCAAATACATAATTAAAGAAAACTCATTCCCAAAATATACCACAACTGAAATGTGAACTTAAACTCTCCACATATGGGAATGAGCAAATTAACATAAATATGTAAAAAATAATAATTAAAAAACAAATAAAATGAATACTTCATAAATCGTTATGATTTCTAAATGAGATATAATTAAGGATCGTTTTATCGATATGTCAAGTTTAACATTATAGAAACTTTCTGAACTGGTTTGTAAAGATATTAGTTTGCTAGGACATAAGGAATTTTTAATATTTGAAAAATAATTTGTACTCAACTATTGGAAATTAAATTTACCCGTCGGTTGATACTAAATTAGCGAAAATTAAATTTTTCAAATCAATCTTTATGATTTTGTGTAAAAAATTAATTTCTTTTTTGTGGTCTTTTTTTTGTAATAGTATATGTCTGTAGCTTATAAAAGAGAACTTTCTTTTCGAATTTTGTACCATAAAACGATTTATACACTATTTTTAGGTCTTATATGTGTGCCTTTTTAATTAATTGAGATTGTTGTAAAACATAAAAATAGTTATCTCAAACAACTAATGCTCTTTTTTAGGATAGTAATTTCGAAAAAACTTGGGTAAGTTCCCCAATGTTATATTTCAGTATATCAGTTATGCTTATTAAAATTATAAGAAAAATGATTGTATTAATTTTTTTTTTCTGAAACAAATATTTTACCTGAATTCTGTAGAGTAATGCATAATGTAAACTTAAATGGCTAATTATACATTAAAAATAATGTCTGTAATTACTTAACTTAGATATAAAAATAAATATATATTTTTTCATTGTATATTTTATATTCTGCAGCCTATTTTTTTTTTTTTTTACTGTACCATTAAAGCATATGCTTTTTCAAACAGAAAAAATGTACATACAATTATTTACAATGCTAAAATATTCAAAATTTAAGAACATAAACAAATATTTTTCTACTTAAAATTTTAAATTCATTTTTAGTGCAAATATGTTCTATATTTTTTTTTTGTGAAGCTTTTAAAACATTTAAAATAAAAACAATATTTGAGTTCTAATCATTCTTGTAGGTCAATTAATTCTAAAACAAAGAAATTTATTTGAAAATACAATTTTTCTAATTTTCTGTGTTATCCTAACATAGAACAAAAAAAAAAAATATATGAAGAATTTTTTAAAATAGCTTCATTTTCATATATATTTTGAAATCCTTAATGAAAGAATGTTATGGAAATTATTTGCTACTCTTCATAATTCATTTTCATTTTTCTCGAAATTTAATAATAAACTAAAAAAAAAATTACAAAGAAAAACTAATTTAAAATGTAAACAAATTTTAATTTTTTTTTTTGCAATTTGTTACTATACAATCAAGGATATATTTTTTTTTTTAAGTTAAACTAAATAAAATTAACCATTAATTTCAACTATTTTATATCTAAAAATCGAAAACTGCTGACTAAGGTAAAATATATAATAAGTTTATTTTTTTTTTTTTGCAATGGCTTAACTGGAATAGATACATAATCGTTTGATCGGTTCTCAATTCATCGACCCTTATTTTATTGGATTTATTTCTACAGTAATGACATCATATTTTTTAATTTTTCCAGAACAGAACAAAGTGTAAGAGATTAAATAAAATATTATAAAAATAAATGACATTACACTTACAAATAGACCACCAGTAATAAAAAATATCATAAATTCGGCTAGCTACATTGAACTTAAGCAAATTGATAATTTTCCAATAGAGTTTTATGGAGGTTAACCATTTTTGGAACTTTGTTACTAATAATGAATTCATATTGTATTTCATTTCTGTATTTTTTTTGTAGCAATTTAGCGAAATTCTTATTAAAATTAGCTAGAATTATAATCAGTATGAAAACTAGCTTACAATAATTTCACAATTTTCGAAATACTCTTTATGCTAACTAGTTAAATATAATTAAAAATTGATTAAGTGTAACTACGGTTAACTAAACATCGACCTAATGAAATTCATCCAATTTAGCCATGTTATCCAATCAAGGCCATTTATTTCCACCTCATATAACAATTTTTAATACAGGAAAAGTATTTTTTTTTTAAATATACAAACTAGTTATATCCTTCAATACATATACAGTTAACATATACTTATGTAAAAAAAAAAAAAAACGAAACAAAAATCGATTTCATATTATAACACATTTTACAAAGAATAAAAAATAAATAAGGAAAATTCCAATTTTTAGTTTGATTTTCCTTTTTTTAAAGCTCATGCCAAAAAATGAATATATGTACTAACTTGAGTCACGATGGAAATTTTCATTTTTCAATTGTTTCATAATTTTTTATTTTTTATTTTTGTAATTCGTTATTTCGGGAGTGAGTTGAATTTGGGGTAAAACAAAAAACCCTTTTAAAATGGTGGGAATCTCTGTTTCGTTGAATTTATAATTCGATAACGTTTTGCTCGTTTTTTTTAATGCTTGAGTATCAATCAGGATATTTTATACAGTTTTTGAAGTATTTTTTTCCATTTTTGCAAAAACGATTTTCCCAAAAAAAATTATCAATAATATTTATAAAGTATTACAATATTTAAGTTAAATGTGTATAGATGTGTATATCCCTATAGATAATTTTGAAAATTTAGAGCATAAATTCTATGAGTACCTCTTTTTGGCAAAGGATTTTTTTTTCGATAAATTCATTCATATATTTTCATATATACGTATATAGACATTTTATAGAAGTGCATTAAAAGGGTACTTTTATACGCTGCAATATCCTTGAAATTTTTTGAAATGCTTTGAGATTAGTAGCTTTTTTCGAATTGATTTTTTTTTAATAAAAGTACAATAAAAATACTTAAACATGAAAAGATTCTTTGATTTAAGATTTTAGAAATCAGAAAAATTGCTTCTTTATTTTGTTTCAGTTAAAAGAATAAGGTAAAACTATGAATAGTAGACATATTAGTTAAAATATTATTTATGCGACTATTAATTTAGTCTTTGTTTACCAACTAATTAACATAGGTCTATTTCAATAAACAATCTAATTGAAATTAACCACATTTCATCGAAATTTTCTATCCCAGTAGCACCGTGTCCGTCTAGCATTGTTTCTATTCTAGTACACGGTATGACGGACACTTGATAAATAGTTTTTATTAATATATATTCCAAATATTATTCAATTAAAATTTGTTTTTTAATATTTTTGAATTTTGATTATTTATTTAGATACTGTCAATTAAAATCAGATAATTACTTCAGAAAATACAGCACGGGACAAGTAAATTATGAATTTATTCCATCTTGTAATGTCCCGTCGGAAATAAGCATGAATATTTCTGCAATTTATTTATTTTTTTTAGTTAATTATCAAAATACTCTCTAATTTTTATTGATAAATCTCAAATGTTGTCTCATTATTGAAAAAATGGCTTTCTTCTCTTCGGTGGGGTTTTTCTAGTAGCAGCTAAAGTTGTTCACTATCTGTGAAACAAACATGTTAATTTATATTTCAATTACAAAGCATACTTTATTTTTCTAAAACTTTCAAAATTCCTAATGATTCTAACTTTGAAAAGTTTGCAATGATTTCCGCTATTAAATGTTTTACCATAATCTATGTAAAATTTGATAGAAATATTGAAAAGTCTGTCATTGGTTCGAATATGTTCAAAAGAAAAAATCAAATTTCTTGCATGAATAATTATGGCTCGTTTCATTCATAAAAAATACTGAGTTGATGTTCTATTTTTCTACATCCTGAAAATAAGTAGTCTCTTGATCAAGACACAAACCTTAAAAAAAACTTATACTTCTAAAACAATTTCATTTCTGTATAAATTTTTAAATAACTATAATAATAAGACATCCTTTTTATATCTAGATTCTAAAATGTCAATTGCTCCACTAATTTCTAAAATTCTATAACATCAATTGCGATACTAATTTCCGAATTCTATCATATTAACTTTTTTATCCCATTAAGAAAATAAATATATATATTTTTAGGATACCTATTTTTTTTTTTACTGATTTCTATGATCAGCTAAACATATTCACTGTCCCATATATAATTTTCTGTCTATTTATTACAATCCATACAAATTACATATAAGTATATATATCTTTTTTTTTTGGAAAAAAATATATATTTTATCGACAAAAATAAAATTAATAAATATATATTTTTTTTTTTCGATTCTATTATTTGTTTATTATACTTAAAAATTGACAATATATATAATTATTTTTATATTTATCATGAAAATTTCATACCCGATCTGACCCGAAGGACCCACATACATGTCAAAAACGAAAATGATTTAAAGAGATTAAAATAAAAATGAACCAAAAAAAAAAAAAAAGCAAAAGAAAAAAAAATAAGTTGAGAAAAAAAAAAGTTTTTTTTTTTGATCGAAAAATTTTGTGCTTGCCAGAGCGGATAATGTCCTTTTATAAGGGCAAAAAAAAAAATATTTTTATATATTTATATCTACAAATTCATATATAACTATTTATATATATATATATATACATCCGCTTTATTATTCAAGGAAAGCAGAAAAAAAACATGAAAATGATTGAAAAAATCTTACAGAAATAAAAAAATTTCCTATCGAATTCGATGATACTCTGACGGTTGCTTCTCACAGCAAAAAAAAAAGAAAAGGTTTGAACTGATTGAAAAAAAAACCCAGTTTTCTTTATAATGTTTTAAAATTAAAAAAAAAAAAATGGTTCTTTTCACTCTCGTATCCTTTTTTTTCCTTTTTTTTTTTTTAAAGAGCAAAGAAAAAACTGAAAATTTTAGACAGTGAAAGATAGTCCTAAAGTTTTGATCTACTGATGTAAGGTAAAAATTTTATTATTGTAATGTGATATAGATACAGATAGATAGAGAAAAAAAATAGTAATTTGGTTTAGTTTTTATGATATATTTTAAAGAAAATATATATAAATTTTCTAATGATCCTTTGTTAAATTATCGCTTTATAAAGTAGTCGAAATTATTTATAATGGTGGTAAAGTTTTAAAGTGAGATGAAAAAATATTATAAATATAATTGAAAACTTATAAGTAATTTTTAGTTTACATTTTGAGAGTACAAAGAACAAAATAATACAAGGACAATAAATTTTTTTCAGATGATTAGAAATTTTAGTATTGAGTCTTACCACATATTTAAGTCGTATTTAAAGTTATATTAATTATAAAAGTAATATCTATAATAACATTTATCGTTAATTCATGGAATATATTCGTACTGGCCAAAAACTAGTTTAATGGACCAAACTATTCTCGTTCTCAGTTTTTTTCTTATAAAAATATCTGTTACAATTACACTACTTTTTTGAAACCGTACTTTCTTTTATGGATTTAGGTTAAATAAATTTCGAAACTTTTCTTATTATTCGATATTATCGACAGTATTTTAATGAATTTTAATAGCAATTTATGAAATAATATAAAAATATTTTTACAAAAAATTTAGTTTTAATTAAATTTACTAAGTAGAAAAAAATAAATTTTAAAATCTAAATTTACTTTTCATAATGATATGAAAAGTAAATTGACGGAAATTTTTACAAAGTCAACAACTTTCATAGAAGAAGACAAATTTTATTAAAAGCTTTTTTATAGTATGAACGGGTATTTTTTGTGAGTTTTGTGTGTAGTCTAGATTATCCCAGTACTTAATACAAAAAAAATTTTCATTTCATTAGTATTAATCAGATAAAACCAATGGCAAATTCAAAAATTACAAAAGAAATTGGTAAAAATGTGATTAATAATATTTTGCATTTATTTAATATAACTTTTTGGTTGACTAAACGTTTGGTTTTCTGTTAAATAATTATAAATTAATCCAATAACATTTATTACTTAAGCAATTATAAAAAATCATAAAATGAGAAAAATTATAAATCTAGCTAGAATTCACAGCGTTAATTAACGTTTAGGCACAAAATTAATATAATAATCTGCTTATTATGAGACTTTATTACCAATATGTAATAAAAATAATATGTTTATTATAAGAAAATGTTTAAAAAATATGTAAAAATTTTTTTTTTCATAATTTTATAACTAACTGTCATTCAACAAAAATTCAATTACAAAATTTATATCCATTAATAATTCAACTTAAAGAAGTCAAACTTCTAAAAGTTTCAAAGCTATTTGAAAAGAATATCTTTTATAATAAATGACATAAATTTAAAATATTAGTTAAAAGCATGTTGGAACAGTTGTTTTTGAAAATGAAACAAATATACTTATTCTTTAAGTATAAGCAAATTTATTATATTTAACTTAAAAATTAAATAGAATTCTTTAGAAAAACTAAAACCTATAATAATCATTGTAAAACATTTTATACTCACACTTCAATAATATTAATTAAATAAATCCCAATGCCCTTTTAGCAAATATCTAATGTCCCATACTGAAATTGCATACCCACCGAAAAAAAAAATTTGTAAGAATTTTTTTATCCTAAATTATTTTTTAATTATTTGGTACTTTTCAACAAATTTAATTTTATATAATACAAATTTTTTACCTTGCTCAGAAGAAAGGATAATTAAACTTTTATCAAGGTAATGTGTTAGAACAAAAAAAAAAAAAACCATCAACATTGCAAGGATGTCGTAAATTTATGAAAATCTGCCTTTAATGAAAATACACTCATGTGTGTACAAATTAAGTAGGTTTTGTTACAATGTTGTTCAGAGGATATAATTTTTTGTTATTCGTGTCTATGTGTTTGTGTGAATCTTTTTTTGTTTCTATATTATATAAAATGATGTGCCATGAATTTACTCCTACTAATTAGGGTAAAATTTTTAACAAAAATGGTTAAGGATATATGGTTTTTATATAATACATATATATATATATATATATATTATAAGAATGTAAGTATAGTATGTTAAGTATTTAAAGATCCTTATTTTTTCACTAAAAAATATATAAGAATAAAGTAAAATTCAAATTTTATTAAAAAAAAAAATCACTGTTTTAGAAAATGTAAATTACGTGGTTATTTTATGCTAAATGAGAAATTTTGTTTTATATTAAATATAATTATATTAAATAATAATTAAAAAAAAATCACAAATAATTTGTACTTATTAAAGATAATTAATAATTATTTATATGACTATGTCAAATTAAATTATAATAAATTATTTTCATTAAATATACATATATTTGAAAATTATAATTTAAAATCAATCATTTAATTAATATGATTTTAAAGTCATGTCACATTTTAATAATTTCTTATCAAATTTATATTAAATTCTTAGATTTTAGAAATTAATTATATTTCAAAATGATCTACCACCCCTATTAATTAAATTTTATTCTCTAAAAATGAAATATTATAATCCCAAGTTATGCTCCCAATATTTCTAAGAATCTTATTAATCTTATTAGACGTTGCAGTATTTGAAAGATAATCAATATATCTTAATATATTAAAGTTTTTTTTAATGAAATTTTCATTCACAAAGAATATAAGATTTATATATATCTTTTTTTTACATATTATTGAATTAATTTTCTATCAATTTATGTAATTACAAAAAAAAAAAAATCCTAGTGAAATAATGTTATGCCAATTATTTCTTCTGTTTTTGTTAAAATCAATTTGGTTTATTAACTTATATTTATCAATTTTATTGACAGAAACATTATTACAAAATATTTGAAATAAAATTATTTCTGAAATATACATATATTTCCATTAAACTTTATACATTTTTGTTTTAACAAAAATATATTATTTGTAAGATATTTTAAAGTACCGCCTGAAGATAGTTATAATTTTATTTGAAATTTCAATTAATATTCAAATATAAAATTTATGAATTATAAACAATATAAATTTGAAGGCAAATGCGTTGTATAATATATTTAGTTCAGAAATTATTTTCATAGTAATAAGAAGACTTCAAGCAGCTATAAAAAGTCAGTATATTATTTAAATATTACATAACTAATAAAATATTTATTTACATTACAGTATTATTCGAAATATATAATAATTATATATTGACAAAATTATATTTTAAATAGCCAAAAGCACCTACACAAGAAATATGTATAATTTAATTAGTTTAATACATATTAAATTGCTAAATATAATTAGAATATATTTTTTTTTGAGATAATCTAATTATAAAGTTTCTGTATAATTACAAATATTAAGCATTAGTTAATATTTGCATTTACGCAGTAACTTTAATCATATAAATTAAATAAATTCTAAAATATTTATGATTAAGGATAAAAAAATCTACAATTATAATTTATAAAAAAAATAATGCTAATTATACCTAATCAGAATAATTAAATAAAATATTTGTCAAAATTATTAAACAATTCAAAATCAATATTTAAAATAAACAAGAAAAAAATTGATATAATAATCCTCAATTAATAAACAATCTTTCAAATAATAATTCTTTACAAAATACATATAAATTTTATATCTTTTTTTTTAAAAATTACATTTTCTTCAAATTTGTTTCTTTTGAACACCTGTTGTTATCAGATTATCTAATATAATAATAAATATATTTTCTTAAAAGTTTTCCTTTCTAACTTTATAATCGAAAATTATTTTGCCCATAAAAAGAATACGTATATGTATATATAAATATTAATTTTACAAAAAAACCGAAATATCTTTAAGGACTATAAAAAAATAATAATATAAACTGAAATTTTTTATAAATAATTTTATTTGAAAATGAAATCATCTAATATTATTATTTACAGACAAAGCAAAAGAACCAATAATATATCGAAGAAAAGAAGAAAATTTTATGGTTTTTCTAAGTTTTAAAGAGAGTTTAACAATAAATTTTCTTTGTTTATATAATATTTTAAGGATACATTTTAATGTTTTTATTAGAATTTTTAAAAGTATGTATAAGTAGTAATATTAAGATCAATTTTTCAATTTAATTTTTTTAGTATTATAAATTTGATTATTAGCATATCCAACAAGATTGAAGTTCAAGAAATTTTCTCAGATAATTCAATGGCTAATAATTTTACATTTTGAAAAAATCATAAAGAAGAATTGTATTACTGAATCAAAATTGTATTACTCAATTATTGAACTTCAATCTTAAGTAGCGAAAACTGTTAAATTAATAGCAAGCTAAAATTTAGTTTAGATATAGTTAATAAAAATTAATTTTCAAATTATGTTATTATGTGATGAGCAATTAATTGTTGGCATATTGATATTTTAATTATTATATAAAATTTAATGTTAATTTAAAATTTAATGTGATCAACAATTAAAATACCATGGCGAATAATAATTTAAATACAGATTCAACTAATGCTACGATATCCCAAATATTTTATCAATAATAAATAATATGAAAACATTAAAATATTTGTACGTAGAAGTTGCTTTTAAGTAATTTATTATCGAGTTATTAATTTATGAAGAATAATTATAAAAATTTCCAATATGAAATCCATTGGTAAAAAGACTAATGTCAATTTTATCTTAATTTATTATAAATTATTAAATTCATATCGCAAACTTATATGATTTAAAAATATAAATAATCTACCAGATTTTTATTTAGTTCAACATAAAAAATTTAAAATTATAGGTTTTAAATATAATTATTTTCGTATTCATTTTACTCCTATTTTCTTTCTTCTTTTTTTTTTTTTTAATATACATAATTTATTTCCTCAAGCTTTGACATTACGGATATATATAATAGAAATCCTTGTGGAATATGAAAGGCAAAATACCATGAACTTTGAAATATACAAACCACTCAACAGGATCCACAAAAAAAAAGACATAACAGACACTAAGCTAGCAAATATTATTTTTCATATTTATTTTAATGATTTTCATATTCTGATAAAAGTAAAAAAAATACTAAACCAAAAAAAAATGGTTTGAAAAAACTTTGAGAATAATAATAATAATAAAAATAATAATAATTTTCTGTTGTGTCGGCACCCCACTAGGAATTTATTTTAAGGACATACAAAACGACAAAAAAAAAAGTTTTATTTCTATTTTTCTTCTTTTTTTTTTTTCTTGACAAATAAAAAGGACATCGACTATGTAAACACATAACATGGCAATTTTTTTTTTGTCTTCATCTTTAGATAAATAATAATAATAATAAAAAAAAATATCTTCACGGTTTTTTATGTTTACTTTATGAAAATTGTCGTAAAAAAAAGAAAAAATATTAAATATAAATAAAAGAAAAATTCATGAAAATCTTTAATATGAAAATACCTTTCCAAAAATACAGTAGATTTTCAGTAACGTTTTTTTTTTGTTTTTTTTTTGAGTATATTTGTTGTGTCTAAACTTTTCATACTTTTTCATTCTCAACGAATAAAAAAATATGAAAACAAAAAAAAAATTTTTTTTTTATATCGATTTATTTATATATTTCCTATACATTCAGAAATCATAGAAGTATATGTGTATAAGGATAAATATTTTTATATGTTAAAATACAAGTCTTTAAAAGAGAATTATTTTTATCTTGTTTTATATCAATACAGTGTTTTTTATGTACGTATGTATAACAAGAAAAACGTATAATGTTGGATATAAAAAAAAATAGAAATAAAAGCCAGGATCCGTAGAAAAGTTTTATATACATAAATAATTTTGGTTTTTTTTTCTAAACAAAAAAAAATATATATAAATGATTTTTTTTTTTAATTTATAATTAATTTACCAGGATTATTCAATGTTTAGATGATAGGATAAAATTATGTTTTTTTTTTTTTTGAGAAACGGATAAAAATCATACGAAATAAACAAAATTTAGAAAAAGTTTAAAAAAATTTTTTTTTTGTTTAATTCGAAAAAAGTTTATGATTAGTAACGACAGTAAATCAGATTCCTCGTATTATATTACATAAATCTAAATGGTAAATAAGATAGAAAATATGCTAAAGTTACTAAGTGAACTTTACAATTTAGAGTGTAATTGTTACTTAAATTTTTAATAATTAAACTAGAATTTCATGTTAAAAATATAATTGATACTATTTAATTGTAAAACTTCAATAGTACTGAATAAGAAATAAATTGTTTCAGAAGCTCAATCTAGTCTATTTTTTTCCTTTTTTAATGAAGGACTTAGTAAATTTTAATTTTAAGTAGCTGATTCCATGTAAACTTTAAATTTGCTTTTTAAAATTTTCATATATGTAATTATTACATGATTGAAATAAATAATAAGAATTATAAAACTTTATTAAAACTATTAGAACTTAAAATTGTCAAAGATGGTAAAAAAAAATTTCAGGGCTGTTTATTAAATCACAAGACTGTTAAATAAATAATATTTGAGTAACATAATTACATATATGTCAATATAAAACAATATAAGTGGTTCAAATATACATATATAAATAGAAATATTAATTAATTAATTATAAGTGAAAACCACCTTAAGTTAAAATTCAAATTCAATTTTTTAAATTATTTTAATGGAAACTTTATGTAAATTCATGAAACAAATCATTTTTGTGTAAAATTTTTGATCGACTATAAATGACTACTTAATTAGATATGACAGAAATAATTTTCGAGTTTTATAAAATAATTTTTTTGGTTCCATAAATAAATAATATTAAAATCCTTTATAAAAATAACTTAAACAATTTTTCAAGCCTAAGAAATCTTCTAAATTATTAAAATTTAAAAAGAAAATTCAACAAATATCGGAAACTAAAACTATTTATCATTTTTTGATCTCTAAACTATTTAGGGATATTTTCTTGTTCATAATAATATAACAACAACAACAACAACAAAAAAGGATATCTTATAAGAGCTCCTTTTATTTTATTAAGAAATTATCTCCCTCACTGTGTGTGCTAACAAAAAATATAAATAAACGACGTCCACAAAAAAAAAAAAAACGAAAAGAAAACATGATGATCCTTTATAGTTTATGAAGGATTATTTATATAAAAAAAAATTCTATGTAAATATAATAAAATCAAGAAATAAATAAATAAAAAACAAATTTATATTTCCAACCCTTTTTTTTTATTTTGTTATTGCCAAACTCATATGCAAGGATCAAACATGAAAATATAGTCAAATAAGGATAATTTATGATATATTTAAAGGCTGAAATAAAATTTCATATATAAAACAGACAAAATTTTTTCCTCATAAATAACAAAAAAAAAAAATTAAAAATAATAAAATCAATAAAATTAAATCTAAAAATAAAAAAAAAATCCTTTTAGCTAAAATAAATTTGTATTAACTCACATGTTGACAAAAATTCTTATTAGTTGATGAGCAATTCTAAAAGGACATAATAAAATCACTAAACATATAGTATTTTTTTTTTATTGCAATAATTTCTATTTTGTTTTTATTTTAGAGTATTTTTGTTTTTTTTTTTTCAAAAAAAAAACACAATTTTTAGGGGGGTTTTTTTTATTTGCGCAAATGCTAAAAACTTCACATTTCCTTTATTTTTATATATCACTTTTACTTTATTATTTTTTTATTTACTTTGTTTTTAATAAAGACAGAAAACATATGATTTTATGTTTCGGGCAAAAAAAAAAAACGTAAAAAAATATGCGAAAGGAAAAAGAAAATTATTTAAATTTAGTTCAGGTTTTGGGTAAATTTTTAACAATATACTGAAAATAAAAATTCACAATTTTCTGCAGAATATTTAAAAACACTAGAATTAATTATACGTAAAAATAAACCGACTTTTTTTTTGTTTAAAGATGTTAGTGAAAGTATGCAACAGGACGGATTTTAAATTTTGTTAAATAAATATTTGAAATATTTTTTAATTTTGAAATTTCCTTTTAGCATAACTTTTTATATTAGAAAAATTCAAAAAATTTAATATTTAAATTTACACTTTATTAGTAATTTTTTTTATGATTAATTAATTATTATATATCATTGATTAATACATTTTTAAAAACTTTACTTAATACTCGTTAATTTCAAATTTATTTGAAAACAATTTTTTTGTTTGTTTAGTTTCACTAAAAAATATTAAGGATAATAAATTAAGTTTTTTCCGATATCAGAGAAAAAGACGTTTATTCAATTCGATTTCTCTGACACAACTAAAGTGCTAATAAAAATATTTTGTTTAAGAGTTAAGATTTCGTAAAAATAAAGGAGAATTATATTTTTTTATTGAAAATTTTGGCTAAATTTTCGCTATAATTTGTTTTAAACGCATGCGTTTAAATAAATGTATTAGTGTAAATAGTATAAAGATATTGTCAAATTTGTATGACGTCATGTTGAGGTTGAAAAAGTCTAAATTGAAAAATATCCAACCTCTTAAAACGGTTTTTTTTTCTTATTTGTCAATATTTATTATTTTTGCTATTGTTTTTAAAGTGTAGGACGAAAAACTTAATGCTGTTTTTTTTTTTTGGAAAATTAAGTACTTTTCTGATAATTATTTAATTTAAATTAATAAAAATTTTGTTAAGCATTATTAAAAATATTGTTATAATAAAAAATTAATTTATAGTTTCCTAGGCAAACATTGTCCAAATTTTAAATAAAACATAAGTATTAAATAAACATAATCTAATTGATTAGTAATTAGTAAATTATTACTATATTGTAAATATACTTTTTAAACCGAAGACATGGTTAAAACTGACTATGATTCAAACATTGAAATAAAATTTAAAACAGATTTAAAAATTTGTATGTGGTTACAAACAATTCAATTTAATTATTTAGTTTTTCAACTCACAATTATTTAATTAATGATATATTTAATTCAAAAACAAATTACAATTTCTTAAAATACATACTTACTTTAAAAAACTTTCAAATTTTACATAAATAACGTTTACTAATTTTGACTTGTTAATCATATATATATTAAGCTTTATTTCTGCAACAGGAAATTAAATGGAATTTTAACTTCTTTCAAAAAAAAACTAAATTACTTCTTTTTAAAAAACCAATAATTCTGTGGAAATTTGCCAAAACACGATATCTACATTTTCGCACATTTTGAGTAAACTTCTGGTTTCGATTGTTAAACATTTAATCTCCAAATTAACCAATACGTAACAAAATTTTTTATTTGCTATAAAGCAGAGAAAAATTGGTCATTTTTAAAACCGATATTTTTTATTTCAGTGGTTATTTCTTATGTTTCTAATAAATGAAAAATTAATCCTTAAAAAAAAAACATTATTCAAATCTTAATAGTTGAGCATTTCACAAGTATTTTATTCGCATGACAACTTATGATCAAATTTTCTTCCACAGTTCCACAGCATTATACTCGTATGTAAATATTTATTAAACATCTAATCAGGATGATTATTTAAGCAAACTTAAGACTAAACTTGCGTTTTAATTTTAAAACAGTTTAGAAAAATATTCATTGTAACATTTATAGAGAAATAATTAAATTTCATTTATGATATATATATGTAAATAAATTTTAAATTTACTAACTTTGACTATTAAACATAAATTGTGTGAAAATATTTGTTAAGCTTTTTAATTTAAAAACAAAATTTTGAATAATTTAAAAAAAATATATAAAAAATACTCACTTAGTAAATTATAATTTTTTTACAAGGGTTTCATTTACATTTTCAAACTCAATAAATTTTTGTTCATTTATTTAGTTTTGTTTTTATTTTAATTTCACAAATTTAACTCTCAATTTCATCGGCTTAGTCAAATAAGATTACACATTTTATTATTATGTACATAAATATAAATTTCTTAAAACATTTTTCTATTATCATTACTCGAATGGTATTATATTTACCGAAAAAAAAGGGATCAAGGACGTATGTAAGTAAAAGTACAAAATTGTTATAACTTTGTATATATAAAAGAATGAAGTGTTAACGATTTTCTGTAAAAAGGATATTTTTATTTTATTTATATAAAAAGAGGATATTTTCTTCATAAAAAAAGGGTTTCAATACTGTCTTTTACGGATAGTATATGAAACATTTTTTTTTTTTTAGTATTATAATATGAGAAAAGTCATAAAATGTATCACATGACAATATATATTTTTGTATTTTGTATAAATGTTTTATAGGTTACACAAAAAATTAACATTTCAAAGTTTTGTAATTTTTTTACATAATAATGAATATAATGTAATATAAAATTTAATGAAAAATTTTAAATTATTGTTTATAAGTATTATTTGAATTAAAATAAAGAAACTTTTATGAGAAAAGAATTTATGTAAGATTTTTATTTAATATTTAATTAAATTTTAAATAAAAAAAAAATAAAAACACTTTAACTTTTTAAACATAAATAGAATTATTGCTCTTAAGAATGTATTCTACTTAAATAAGATTTTTTTAATATTTTTTTACGATATTAAAAAAGAAATTATCTCTTTTCTTTTTGGGTAAGTTTACTTATACCATTGTGTCTTATGAATGTTTCTCCGAAAATGATTATAATTTCTTTTGAAGCGAAAAAGATTAGCTTTTTTAAAAAGTATCTGGAAGATTTAATTTTTATTTTATCTTTAAATTTGTTTGTGACAAAAAAAAATATTTCTGAATGTTGCATTAAAATTTTCAGTTTATCATAATCAATTTAAAGTATAATTTTTAGTAAACTTAATTTCAATTTATATTTTAATGAAAATGTATAATTGTTTTTTTTTACATTGTTGAATTTATTGATGATAATCCTATAATCAAATCAAAATTGAATCAACTGAAATATTAATTCATATTACGATTACCGATGACATAGGATATTTTCTATTAAAATCTATAAATATTTCATCAAGCATATGTGTATATATGTTGGTATAAATAGATAATCGACCCCCGGTGATAAAATACATATATGTTTTTTTTTACCATTTTATATTCATTTCAAAAAAGAGTACTTAAATATTGAAAAATATTTTTCGGATATAATGTCATTTCCATTTCCAATTAAGTACCAAAAAATTCTAATGGAATTATTATTTTTTGTAAACAAAATGTTTACTTGGATACACATATATTTATGTACTACCTAAATACAAATGTAAATTCAATGATGCTCTACACAACAACAACAAAATAATAAATAATTTTGTTTATCAACAAAAAATAAAAAATGTTATCGACAAAAGTAGGAGGTACTTGATGGTCTCCGCAAATACCTCAATCGTCATATCAAATGAAATCGTAAATGAGATTCAATTTCCCATAGTAAATAAATTTAGAATTCTCATAAATTCGTTACTTGCATATAAACATACATACATATATAAAATATATAATCATAATAATAATTTTGAATTTATATTATTTGGTAATATTTAAATGTAATGTAAGAGAATTTCATTTTATTTTTTTTTTTACATCGGAAATACAATTAGTTTTCGGAAATTGACGAAAGATTTTATTTCCGATTTAATGCAAAAATTATGTTTATATTTTATTTAGTTTGTTCGGAAAGTGATTTCAAAAGATATGAAAAAAAAATGAAAATAATCATATTTTAAATTAGAAATTTTCATTTAAATGAAAGTTTGATGAAAAGTAAAAGAAATAACGAATCGTAAAAACAGGATATTTTAAATTAAAGTATTTATGTAAATGAATATAGAAATGTTAGTTCAAATTTATTAATAGGAAATAAAATTTATTCAAATTTAGAAATTTTAAAGAGTTAAAAATTAAGTTAGGCTATTAAATATAAAAGTGTAATAATTGTTTCAAATTAAACTATATATAATTATTCATTATATTAATATTTTAAGTCTCAATTATGAGAAATTACGTTAGTTTTTATTGTAAATAGTATATAACTTAAAAACAAAAAAAACAAATTTGCCTTAAAAACAAATTTGTAATATTCTGTAGACATTTGGATAATCCTAAAAATTTAAAATGACTAGTTTCGAAATATTGTTCCAGCCAAAAATAGTTATAGTAAAAGTTTCTAGTCTTTCACCCTTATCTCCCTTCAACATGTAACTTAACAGAACCAATTTTTTTAAAACTATTATAAAACCTTTTAAGTAACTTAATTGTAGAAAGTATAATTTGATCATAAATGTCAATATCAATTCTGTAAAAATTAACCTAAACAAGATAACTACTTCTTGACACTTTTAGATATGTTATGATTTCGAGTGCTAAACAGCCAATTTTTCAAAAAGAACAAAAGTTTTTATTTGGTATAAAGCGAAGAAGTGTCATGTTTTAAAAATTTGAAGATTGGCTGTTCAGAACTTATTTCAAAATTTCACAAAGTAATTTTCACTAATTTTTCATTGAAACAGAATTACTAGATATTAAATTTAGTTTTCTTTACTAAAAAGAAAACTAATTACTGACCTACTTTTGTACTGTTTTTAAATAAAATTAAATTATTTCAGATTCTACAACAAACACTTTTTTTAATTAAAGCCATTGAATAATAGTTACTGTTGTATTTGCAATACTTCAAGTAACATAACGTATTTGTTGTAGAATCTGAAATAATTTAACTTTATTTAAAAACACTAATTTTTAATAAAGTAAATTATAGTGTTATTTCAGAAGTTAAGATCAACAAAATTTAAAGCAAAAATAAATTTAGCATGTTTTCATTAATTTTAATCAAAAAGTATTGTAACAATTGGATCCACTTTACAATTTCAGATTTCACATTGAAACTCTATTTTAGTGTTTGACCAAAGTATCAAAACTATTTTAAACTAACTATGGTTGTAGTAAATTTCTGTTACTATTATTGATTTTATCAATTAATTATAAATGAAAGATTTATTTATTTTCAGATAAACCCCTAAATTTCTATATTTATTTTCAACATTTTATCATGAAATCTAATACAGAAAAAAAAATTTTTTATATACATAAAAAAATATTAATTGAAATTTCACTATACTTAAATTGAATGATTTCAAATCAAGAAATTTTTGCTTTTTCTATTTAACTTTTCAGAAAATAAAACCACTCTGACAATAAAAACATCTCCTCAATTTCTAGTCATAATAATGTCCTTTTGGCATATTAAATAGCTAAAACGTGAGTTTAGTTGAAAAGACGTGTGAATTGTTGTTATTAAAAAAATTCCGATATTTGGTAAAGTACTAAACAAAATTATTGAAAAATACCATCACTAAATTCGTTTTTTTTTCTTTTTCAGTTGTTGTTGAAGCTATAAAAATTCCCTGTGGCTGTTATCTGTGGTTTTTCATTTTTTTAGGGTATTTTGGCTTTGTTGATTGCGTTTGGAGTATTTTTTTTCTATTTTAAACAAATTGCAATTTTCTATTTCGTTGTTTTTTTCCAATTTTCCTATTTTATATGCGAATATCAATTTTTTTTTTAATAAATGTTGAATTTTCATTTTCCCAATTGGAAATAATTTTATATATTTACTGTTTCCTGTATATTTTTTTTGTTGAAATTACGTTTTTCTTCCTTTTTGGATGTCGTTGTTAGTGCGACAGATTGAATATTTTGATTACGTCGGTTTTCCTGTAATCATGTGATGGTAAATTGTTATAGACATTTAATAAAAATAGGATATAATATTGAGATGTAAATTTAAAATAAATATAAATCTGTTAAACGTTTATGGAATAATAATATATTTAAAAGAAAAAAGTTTATTTAATATTAAGAAAACTATAAAGATTTAATAATATTTATAAAAATCAATGATGGGGAAAATATTTGTTATACAATTTTTCTGATTTTATAATATAAACAATTTAAGAATTATTATATTCTGTCTATTTTAAAATTCAATTATTTACTTAATGGAATTTATCATAAATACTAATAATGTTTTTTTAAGGACTATAATGTTTCTAAGTGATACGAAAATAATTAAGAGTATTTTAGTATATTTTCAAGAAGTAATAAAACTTGTGAATATTTTGATTCTAAATGTCCTTGATATTTTGAGTTTTCGTTCTTTGATATTAAATAGCCACTCACCATAAAATAAACCCTTTAAGTAAATAACTATAAATATTGTCACGACGTTATTTGATCACAGATGGATAAAATATTTTTCCAAGATAATTAACTATTCGCTTTTTGTACAACTTTAATTAGTTTTAAAACATTTTTTCATTCAAAAATTTAACAAATAAAAAAATTCTAAGAATAAATTTTCATATTAAAATTATATTTCCTGTTTTAAAATTAATAAGGGTAGTATACTCAATAGTATATATTCTGTCGGCAAATAATGGACATTAAAAAAAAACTTTTCAAAATAATATCACTCTGACTAAGAACTAGTACTGATAGTAGTTTATTTAATTTATAAAACTTTCATATTGAATGTTTAAAAATTAATTAATTCTGATTATGCTTCTTTCGTATTCATAGTTTTTCTTATTCTTGGTAAAGCTTTTAAATATATATATTTAAAAAAATATAAAATACAGTACACAACTCGACTATTTTTTTTTTAATTTCACTTAATTTTTGTAAATATCCTTTAACAGTCCACTATTGAGAAATTGCCTTAAATATTTATTTTCATATTCAGGCACAAAAATCATTTCACGACAACGATAATCATGATTATAATCAGTTGACTAACTTTCAAAAATGAAAGACGAATTACGTAGGACTTTGAAAATCATAAGATAATTAAAGAAACATTTTTTTTGCGTGAATACTATACTATAAGTTTTTACGCGAAAAAAATGAAGATTATTATTAAAAAATGAAAAGAAAATGCTTACAAAAGTTTTCTTAAATTAGAAATAATTTTTTTATATTAAAAGTACAGACGTGAATAAAAAAAAAATAAAATTATAAAATTAAATAGAAATCAGTTTTTATCATTTTCTCCATTTTATTTTCTGTGGGCTTTTGGAAAATTATAAAATAAAATTGAAATGAAAAAAAAAGATAAAAATCACCGTTTAACTTTGTTATGGAAAATGATTAATCTGTTGAAAATGTTCTGGTGATTTAATTTTTATATATAATATATAAATGATAAGAATTTATCTTTTTTAAAATTTTTATATAAAGGCTATTACAGTCTAAAATGAAATCGTGGCCTCCTCTTTCACTAACCATTGATTTTGTAATTTTGGTAAAACATTTTATTTATATACACATAACCTATTTATACATATAAAAAAAGGAAATTTAATTTTCTATATTTAGCTCTCAATCATCGTAAAATGCAATATTCGGTGAATTAATTTACATAATGGTTTTCCACAATTGCTTTGATTTATATTTAATGTCTTTTACTGTGTATATTCTTAAATATTGTGGAGGATGATATAATGTGTACCTAAAATATAAAATGTTGGTATGAGAATTTTATATTATAAACTTGTTGGTTGGATAATGTTTACGTTGATACAGGGTGTATAAAGGGTTATTAATTATATTAAAATTATGGTTTGAAATTATGGCTTTGACAAATCTTTGCTGTTACATATAATAAATTTGTCGATTTTTGATATTAATATTATATACATTATTCAGTCAATTAATTTAAAATTTAAGTTAATTGACTGAATAATGTATATAATATTAGTAAATTATTATCAAGTTTATAACTGATGCATATTTATAGAAATCAACAATTTATATTAATTTATTTTTTAACTAAACATTTTTTATTCAGTTAAGCCTCAAATTCGGCAATTTCTTTTTAAGCGTTTATTTGAATTGTCTCAACAGGATTTTTTCCTGGAAATTTAATGCAAATTTCGAGACCTATTACATTTCAATTGGCATTAAATTTCGTAATTCCAAATGGTTTTCTAATTTTTGACTGAAAATATTCGTTTCAAAATGTTCTTTATAAATTTTCAATGTGAAAAATTGCCTCCGTAGGCGATATGCACGTATAAACTCGTCAATTTGGAGAATCCTTTTAATTGATTTCAATACATATCGATTATACATAATGTTAATTTAAAATTGTTCTTTGTACCCAGTAAAAACATATTATTGGGCCTTTTTATTTAAAAATTATAGTTTTAAAAGTAATATCGAGTTGTAAATTTAATTACTTAATATACTAATTTTTTGAAAAATATTTATATCATCAACAATATAATAATAAAAAGACTATAAGCTCATGATTAGAAAAACTTATTAAAGATTATCATTTTTTTTTCCTGTCAATCTATTATAATCCAGCTACAATTAATCATAATTAATCAAGAAAAGAAAGAAAAAAAAAATTGATTCCTACAGATTAATTTGTGTGATATACCCGGTCTCTCCAACCAAAAAGAAAAAAAAATTTCCTTCTCATCATATCCAAATTAACCATCATATAATTCTTTTGACATTCTTGTTCAAAAGTTTAGATATTTTCCAAAAAGAAAAGAAAATTTATATATTGCAAGAATAAAGAAAGATTTCTTCATATTTTTTTTTTAATATAACAAAATTAAATTTCTTTTATGACTGTTATGGCAATCTTTCAACAAAAAAAAACTTGATTTACGGACATATTTTTGTAATAAAAAAGAATACATATTATATACATAAATATCCTTAAACATAATATACAATATATAAATAAAATATATATTTTCCAACATTACTTTACCAAAGTCAATTGCATTATAATAGATGGTTTTCTTCTCTTCTGTCTCTACAAGTAACAAGCTGTTACATGGCAAATTACATAATCGTTTTCTAACATTTTATGTGGCCATTATAAATGGTAAAACACCCATGAATACACACAATTGTGTATCTATTATTTCATTATGAAAAAATAAAAAAAAAATGGAAAAACACCATAATCATCCACACTTAAAGGACAAGAGCAAAGTAAATTCTATTTTAGTATAAACTTTTTGTTCGTTAAACATATTAAAAATAACAAAAAAAAAGTGGTGAAATTGTTATTATCTTATTTTTTTTAAAATATTATATTGTAGAAAATTCTTTAAAGTTGAAAATTTTCATTTGTGAACACTAAAATAGTACTATTTTGTACCTAAACAGAAAATTAGAAAATCATAAGTAAAAAATTATAATTTCTTTAAATATTGTTTAGAATACGAAATGGAACAGCAATTTGTTAGGCACCCTTGTTAAACAAAAAAATATATGATCTGACGCCAGAATAATTGAAAACAGTACAAGACATATAACATAAAACGACTAAGATAAAATAAAGATGATATCAAGACAAACTTTTTATTTCAACTACATTTCTTATTTACTAGTATATTATTGCTTTAAAAAGGTATTCTATGTGCAGATATTAATTATAATAATTTCAAAGTTTTTTACAAGTTTGTGTTCAGAAAAACAAAAAAAAATTTAATTTCAAAATCTGAACTTGTAAAGTTTTACTCCAATTAAAATGTTTTATTTGAAAAAAATTTAACAACTTTCTAAAAGTTTTCCAATTTAATAAAAAAAAAATATAATATTTTGTATTTTAGAATTTAAAATAGAATTTATAGTAAATAAAGAAAAAAGTTCTACATTTTAAAAAATAAATAAAAGATAACATTTTGTTTATTGAAAAATAAACATTTTGAATAAACATAATGTTTTATTAACTTCATATTAAATTAAATTATATTTAATGAAATTATAAACAATAATATTCCTCCCTTAGCAATTTATTAAAAATTATTTTATATTTAATGTTTATTTTAATGATTTTTAAATCATAATTCTATTTGAATCATTTTAATTGGCATATTATTTAATAATTAATTTTGACTGAATCCTTTTGGATAAATAATTGTCAATAATTTTTTAGCTGATTATTAAATAAGTTTTTTGGATAAATAATTGTCAATAATTTTTTAGCTGATTATTAAATAAGAATTTTTCATTAATTCTCTGTTATTTTATTTGATTATTAATGTTAATTGTTATCAAAATGTTATTATACCTATCCAACTCGGTACATTTCTATTTTACTACGTATGTTCCAGGAGTTTTACACATAATTTTCAATAAAATACTTCATTGCCATCATTTATTAAAAATAATAAATTAAAAATTAATTACATACAAAATATAAATGGTAAGAAATGTGATAAAGTCCATCAAACTTGTTTAATTAATTCTAAAATAATTAAAGTTAAAATTTGTACATAATTAAACAAATATCATTTTTTTTTTAAATTTTGATACAAATTGTTAATGTAATTCCTAAAAGTTTATAACTAAAAATATATAGCATTTTATAAACTTCTTAGAATAGCAAAATTATATAATATTTCTTTAAAGTATTTGTGTATAAATATTTATGTAAAATAGAATTTATACTAAAATGTAAAAACCTGTCATAATATCATGGTAAATCAGAGATAATTTTCAAATTATTTTATATCCTTTCGTTTTTAATTTTTAATAGAATTATGTCAAAAAATTATAATAGCATTTTTTATATATCATATATTTACGGCCAGAGTATCCTTCTTAAATTTAATAAATTACGTTTAATGGTTCATAGTATAATATGTGTAATTAAATAAATTATCAGTTACGTTCTAAATTTACTGCAAAAAATTAATACTCTTAGTATATTTCTTATAAAAGTTATTTTTAGTTCTTTATAGCTAAAATGTAATTTGCAGCCATAGTAATAAAAATACCTTTTAATAATAAATTTGAAAATTAATTTAATATTCTAATATAATTTATTATTCTGATTTTCTAACATATTTATCTCGAAATTTCAATTTAAGTAAACTAATATATATACAAATTAATTGTATTTAGAGAGTATTTTCATTTATAGGGAGTTTTTGGAAAAAAAATATTAAAAAGTAATACAAGTTTAAACATCAGAATTTGTAACAAAAAAATGAAAACTCTTAAAACTGAAAGCAATCCCCACACATATTTGGTATCTCCGTGTAGAGAAATTAATTTCTAGCGAATTTCCTTAGACCTTTTCTAAAAATATTCAAAATTGCCCGAGAAATCGGGAAAATATGGAAATTTAATGAAATTCAGTACAAAACATCAGAATTTGTAGCAAAAAAATGAAAACCCTTAAAACTGAAAGCAATCCTCACATATATTTGGTAACTCCGTGTAGGGAATTTAATTTCTAGCGAATTTCCGAAGACCTTTGCGAAAAATATTCAAAATTTCCCGAGAAATCGGGAAAATATGGAAATTTAATGAGATTCAATACAAAACATCAGAATTTGTAGCAAAAAATTGAAAACCCTTAAAACTGAACGTAATCCCCACATATTTGGTATCTCCGTATAGGGAATTTAATTTCTAGCGCATTTCCGCACACCTTTTCTAAAATTATTCAAAATTGCCCGAGAAATCGGGAAAATATGGAAATTTTATGAGATTCAATACAAAACATCAGAATTTGTACCAAAAAATGAAAAGCCTTAAAATTCAAAGCAATCCCCACATATATGTATGGTATCTCCGTCTAGGGAATTTAATTTCTAGCGCATTTCAGAAGACCTTTCCGAAAAATATTCAAAATTGCCCGAGATATCGGGGAAATATGGAAATTTAATGAGATTCTATTAAACATCAGAATTTGTAGACATCATGAAACATCAGAATTTGATGAAACATCAGAATTTCTAGCAAAAAATGAAAACCCTTAAAACTGAAAGCAATCCCCACATATTTGGTATCTCCGTGTAGAGAAATTAATTTCTAGCGAATTTCCTTAGACCTTTTCTAAAAATATTCAAAATTGCCCGAGAAATCGGGAAAATATAGAAATTTAATGAGATTGAATACAAAACATCAGAATTTGTAGGAAAAAAATGAAAACCCTTAAAACTGAAAGCAGCCCTCACATATATTTGGTATCTCCGTGTAGGGTATTTAATTTCTAGCGAATTTCCGAAGACCTTTGCGAAAAATACTCAAAATTTCCCGAGAAATCGGGAAAATATGGAAATTTAATGAGATTCAATACAAAACATCAGAATTTGTAGCAAAAAAATGAAAACCCTTAAAACTGAAAGCAATGCCCACATATTTGGTATCTCCGTGTGGGGAATTTAATTTCTAGCGCATTTCCGAAGACCTTTTCGAAAAATATTCAAAATTGCTCGAGAAATCGGGAAAATATGGAAATTTAATGAGATTCATTACAAAACATCAGAATTTGTAGCAAAAAAATGAAAACCCTTAAAACTGAAAGCAATGCCCACATATTTGTTATCTCCGTGTAGGGAATTTAATTTTTAGCGCATTTCCGAAGACCTTTTCGAAAAATATTCAAAATTGCCCGAGATATCGGGAAAATATGGAAATTTAATGAGATTCTATACAAAACATCAGAATTTGTAGGAAAAAAATGAAAACCCTCAAAACTGAAAGCAATCCCCACATATTTGGTATCTTCGTGTAGGGAATTTAATTTCTAGCGCTTTTCCGAAGACCTTTTCGAAAAATATTGAAAATTGCACGAGAAATCGGAAAAATATGGAATTTAATGAGATTCAATACAAAACATCAGAATTTGTAGCAAAAAAATGAAAACCCTTAAAACTGAAAGCAATCCCCACATATTTGGTATCATCGTGTAGGGAATTTAATTTCTAGCGCTTTTCCGAAGACCTTTCCAAAAATATTCAAAATTGCGCGAGAAATCGGGAAAATTTGAAAATTTAATGAGATTCAATACAAAACATCAGAATTTCTAGCAAAAAAATGAAAACCTTTAAACTGAAAGGAATCCCGACATATTTGGTATCTACGTGTAGGGAATTTAATTTCTAGCGCATTTCCGAAGACCTTTTCGAAAAATAATCAAAATTGCCCGAGAAATCGGGAAAATATGGAAATTTAATTAGATTCAATACAAAACATCAGAATTTCTAGCAAAAAAATGAAAACCCTTAAAACTGAAAGCAATCCCCACATATTTGGTATCTGCGTGTAGGGAATTTAATTTCTAGCTCATTTCCGAAGACCTTTTCGAAAAATATTCAAAATTGCCGGAGAAATCGGGAAAATATGGAAATTTATTGAGATTCAATACAAAACATCAGAATTTGTAGCAAAAAAATGAAAACCCTTAAAACGGAAAGCAATCCCCACATATTTGGTATCTCCGTGTAGGGAATTTAATTTCTAGCGCATTTCCAAAGACCTTTTCGAAAAATATGCAAAATTGCCCGAGAAATTGGGCAAATATGGAAATTTAATGATATTCAATACAAAACATCAGAATTTGTAGCAAAAAAATGAAAACCCTTAAAGCTGAAAGCAATCCCCACATATTTGGTATCTCCATGTAGGGAATTTAATTTCTAGCGCATTTCCGAAGACCTTTTCGAAAAATATTGAAAATTGCCCCAGATATCGGGAAAATATGGAAATTTAATGAGATTCTATACAAAACATCAGAATTTGTAGGAAAAAAATGAAAACCCTCAAAACTGAAAGCAATCCCCACATATTTGGTATCTTCGTGTAGGGAATTTAATTTCTAGCGCTTTTCCGAAGACCTTTTCGAAAAATATTGAAAATTGCACGAGAAATCGGAAAAATATGGAATTTAATGAGATTCAATACAAAACATCAGAATTTGTAGCAAAAAAATGAAAACCCTTAAAACTGAAAGCAATCCCCACATATTTGGTATCATCGTGTAGGGAATTTAATTTCTAGCGCTTTTCCGAAGACCTTTCCAAAAATATTCAAAATTGCGCGAGAAATCGGGAAAATTTGAAAATTTAATGAGATTCAATACAAAACATCAGAATTTCTAGCAAAAAAATGAAAACCTTTAAACTGAAAGGAATCCCGACATATTTGGTATCTACGTGTAGGGAATTTAATTTCTAGCGCATTTCCGAAGACCTTTTCGAAAAATAATCAAAATTGCCCGAGAAATCGGGAAAATATGGAAATTTAATTAGATTCAATACAAAACATCAGAATTTCTAGCAAAAAAATGAAAACCCTTAAAACTGAAAGCAATCCCCACATATTTGGTATCTGCGTGTAGGGAATTTAATTTCTAGCTCATTTCCGAAGACCTTTTCGAAAAATATTCAAAATTGCCCGAGAAATCGGGAAAATATGGAAATTTAATTAGATTCAATACTAAGCACAATTTGTAGCAAAAAAATAAAACTGAAAATTTAATGAGATTCAATACAAAACATCAGAATTTGTAGCAATAAAATGAAAACCCTTAAAACTGAAAGCAATCCCCGTGTAGGGATTGCTTTCAGTTTTAAGGGTATCTCCGTGTAGGGAATTTAATTTCTAGCGCATTTCCGAAGACCTTTTCGAAAAATATTCAAAATTGCCCGAGATATCGGGAAAATATGGAAATTTAATGAGATTCTATACAAAACATCAGAATTTGTAGCAAAAAAATTAAAACCCTTAAAACTGAAAGCAATCCCCATATACTTGGTATCTCCGTATAGAGAATTTAATTTCTAGCGCATTTCCGAAGACCTTTTCGAAAAATATTCAAAATTGCCCGAGAAATCGGGAAAATATGGAAATTTAATTAGATTCAATACTAAACAGCACAATTTGTAGCAAAAAAATGAAAAACCTTAAAACTGAAAATTTAATGAGATTCAATACAAAACATCAGAATTTGTAGCAAAAAAATGAAAACCCTTAAAACTGAAAGCAATCCCCACATATTTGGTATCTCCGTGTAGGGAATTTACTTTCTAGCGCATTTCCGAAGACCTTTTCGAAAAATATTCAAAATTGCCCTAGATATCGGGAAAATATGGAAATTTAATGAGATTCTATACAAAACATCAGAATTTGTAGCAAAAAAATTAAAACCCTTAAAACTGAAAGCAATCCCCACATATTTGGTATCTCCGTGTAGGGAATTTAATTTCTAGCGCATTTCCGAAGACCTTTTCGAAAAATATTCAAACTTGCCCGAGAAATCGGGAAAATATGGAAATTTAATCAGATTCAATACTAAACAGCACAATTTGTAGCAAAAAAATGAAAACCCTTAAAACTGAAAATTTAATGAGATTCAATACAAAACTTCAGAATTTTTAGCATAAAAATGAAAACACTTAAAACTTAAAGCAATCCCCACATATTTGGTATCTCCGTGTAGGGAATTTAATTTCTAGCGCATTTCCGAAGACCTTTTCGAAAAATATTCAAAATTGCCCGAGATATCGGGAAAATATGGAAATTTAATGAGATTCTATACAAAACATCAGAATTTGTAGCAAAAAAATTAAAACCCTTAAAACTGAAAGCAATCCCCATATATTTGGTATCTCCGTATAGAGAATTTAATTTCTAGCGCATTTCCGAAGACCTTTTCGAAAAATATTCAAAATTGCCCGAGAAATCGGGAAAATATGGAAATTTAATTAGATTCAATACTAAACAGCACAATTTGTAGCAAAAAAATGAAAACCCTTAAAACTGAAAATTTAATGAGATTCAATACAAAACATCAGAATTTGTAGCAAAAAAATGAAAACCCTTAAAACTGAAAGCAATCCCCACATATTTGGTATCTCCGTGTAGGGAATTTAATTTCTAGCGCATTTCCGAAGACCTTTTCGAAAAATATTCAAAATTGCCCGAGATATCGGGAAAATATGGAAATTTAATGAGATTCTATACAAAACATCAGAATTTGTAGCAAAAAAATTAAAACCCTTAAAACTGAAAGCAATCCCCATATATTTGGTATCTCCGTATAGAGAATTTAATTTCTAGCGCATTTCCGAAGACCTTTTCGAAAAATATTCAAAATTGCCCGAGAAATCGGGAAAATATGGAAATTTAATTAGATTCAATACTAAACAGCACAATTTGTAGCAAAAAAATGAAAACCCTTAAAACTGAAAATTTAATGAGATTCAATACAAAACATCAGAATTTGTAGCAAAAAAATGAAAACCCTTAAAACTGAAAGCAATCCCCACATATTTGGTATCTCCGTGTAGGGAATTTACTTTCTAGCGCATTTCCGAAGACCTTTTCGAAAAATATTCAAAATTGCCCGAGATATCGGGAAAATATGGAAATTTAATGAGATTCTATACAAAACATCAGAATTTGTAGCAAAAAAATTAAAACCCTTAAAACTGAAAGCAATCCCCACATATTTGGTATCTCCGTGTAGGGAATTTAATTTCTAGCGCATTTCCGAAGACCTTTTCGAAAAATATTCAAAATTGCCCGAGAAATCGGGAAAATATGGAAATTTAATTAGATTCAATACTAAACAGCACAATTTGTAGCAAAAAAATGAAAACCCTTAAAACTGAAAATTTAATGAGATTCAATACAAAACTTCAGAATTTTTAGCATAAAAATGAAAACCCTTAAAACTTAAAGCAATCCCCACATATTTGGTATCTCCGTGTAGGGAATTTAATTTCTAGCGCATTTCCGAAGACCTTTTCGAAAAATATTCAAAATTGCCCGAGATATCGGGAAAATATGGAAATTTAATGAGATTCTATACAAAACATCAGAATTTGTAGCAAAAAAATTAAAACCCTTAAAACTGAAAGCAATCCCCATATATTTGGTATCTCCGTATAGAGAATTTAATTTCTAGCGCATTTCCGAAGACCTTTTCGAAAAATATTCAAAATTGCCCGAGAAATCGGGAAAATATGGAAATTTAATTAGATTCAATACTAAACAGCACAATTTGTAGCAAAAAAATGAAAACCCTTAAAACTGAAAATTTAATGAGATTCAATACAAAACATCAGAATTTGTAGCAAAAAAATGAAAACCCTTAAAACTGAAAGCAATCCCCACATATTTGGTATCTCCGTGTAGGGAATTTAATTTCTAGCGCATTTCCGAAGACCTTTTCGAAAAATATTCAAAATTGCCCGAGATATCGGGAAAATATGGAAATTTAATGAGATTCTATACAAAACATCAGAATTTGTAGCAAAAAAATTAAAACCCTTAAAACTGAAAGCAATCCCCACATATTTGGTATCTCCGTGTAGGGAATTTAATTTCTAGCGCATTTCCGAAGACCTTTTCGAAAAATATTAAAAATTGCCCGAGAAATCGGGAAAACATAGAAATTTAATGAGATTCAATACAAAACATCAGAATTTGTAGCAAAAAAATGAAAACCCTTAAAACTGAAAGCAATCCCCACATATTTGGTATCTCCGTGTAGGGAATTTAATTTCTAGCGCTTTTCCGCTAGAAATTAATATCCCCACATATTTGGGAAAATTTGGAAATTTAATGAGATTCAATACAAAATATCAGAATTTGTAGCAAATATTTGAAAACCCTTAAAACTGAAAGCAATCCCCACATATTTGGTATCTCCGTGTAGGGAATTTAGTTTCTAGCGCATTTCCGAAGACCTTTTCGAAAAATATTCAAAATTGCCCGAGACATCGGGCAAATATGGAAATTTAATGAGATTCAATACAAAACATCAGAATTTGTAGCAAAAAAATGAAAACCCTTAAAACTAAAAGATATCTCCACATATTTAATATCTCCGTGTAGGGAATTTAATTTCTAGCGCATTTCCGAAGACCTTTGCGAAAAATAATCAAAATTGCCCGAGACAACGGGAAAATATGGAAATTTAATGAGATTCAATACAAAACATCAGAATTTGTAGCAAAAATATGAAAACCCTTAAAACTGAAAGCAATCCACACATATTAGGTATATCCGTGTAGGGAATTTAATTTCTAGCGAATTTCCGAAGACCTTTTCGAAAAATATTCAAAATATACCGAGAAATCGGGAAAATATGGAAATTTAATGAGATTCAATACAAAACATCAGAATTTGTAGCAAAAAATGAAAACCCTTAAAACTGAAAGCAATCACATTTGGTATCTCCACACATTTGGTATCTGCGTGTAGGGAATTTAATTTCTAGCGAATTTCCGAAGACCTTTTCGAAAACTATTCAAAATTGCTCGAGAAATCGGGAAAATATGGAAATTTAATGCGATTCAATACAAAACATCAGAATTTGTAGCAAAAAAATGAAAACCCTTAAAACTGATAGCAATCCCCACACATTTGGTATCTCCGTGTAGGTAATTTAATTTCTAGCATGTTTCCGAAGACCTTTTCGAAAAATATTCAAAATTGCCCGAGAAATCGGGAAAATATGGAAATTTAATGAGATTCAATACAAAACATCAGAATTTGTAGCAAAAAAATGAAAACCCTTAAAACTGAAAGCAATCACATTTGGTATCTCCACACATTTGGTATCTCCGTGTAGGGAATTTAATTTCTAGCGAATTTCCGAAGACCTTTTCGAAAAATATTCAAAATTGCCCGAGAAATCGGGAAAATGTGGAAATTTAATGAGATTCAATACAAAACATCAGAATTTGTAGCAAAAAAATGAAAACCCATAAAACTGAAAGCAATCCTCATACATTTGGTATCTCCGTGTAGGGAATTTAGCTTCTAGCGCATTTCCGAAGACCTTTTCGAAAAATATTCAAAATTGCCCGAGAAATCGGGAAAATATGGAAATTTAATGCGATTCAATACAAAACAGCAGAATTTGTAGCAAAAAAATGAAAACCTTTAAAACTGAAAGCGATCCGCACACATTTGGTATCTCCGTGTAGGTAATTTAATTTCTAGCGCATTTCCGAAGACCTTCTCGAAAAATATTTAAAGTTGCCCGAGAAATCGGGAAAATATGGAAGTTTAATGAGATTCAATACAAAACATCAGAATTTGTAGCAAAAAAATGAAAACCCTTGAAACGTAAAGCAATCCCCACATATTTGGTATCTCCGTGTACGGAATTTAATTTTTAGCGCATTTCCGAAGACCTTTTCGAAAAATATTCAAAATTGCCCGAGAAATCGGGAAAATATGGAAATTTAATGAAATTCAATACAAAACATTAGAATTTGTAGCAAAAAAATGAAAACCCTTAAAACTGATAGCAAACCCCACATATTTGGTATTTCCGTGTAGGGAATTTAATATCTAATTCTGATGTTTTGTATTAAATCTCATTAAATTTCCATATTTTCCCGATTTCTCGGGCAATTTTGAATATTTTTCGAAAAGTTCTTCGGAAATGCGCTACGAATTATATTACCTACACGTAGATACTAGGATTTCTCGTTCCCGATTTCCCGGGAAATCCACCAAAATATCTATTCCCGAAAAATTTAATTCCCGGGATTATTTTAAACATTTATCAACAAATAATTGAAAATAAATATTTCAAAACTACTTCTCGTTTTATTTAAAAATATGTATATGAAACCAAAGTAACAATTGACTTTTTTGTTTTCGATATTATGCAGGTGCACTATAACTATATAATATTTTTTTTAAATCAAAGCGTGTGTGTCTACTGTTTAAGAAGCATAAATTTAAAGTTTAAATAATTTTCTTTGGTTATTTGTGAATTAAAGTAAGTTTTATTAAATTTCAATAACAATTTTAATTTTTTTTACTGATATACAATTTTAAATAATAAAGGGTTATTAAGGGAAAAGAATGTCAACAGAAAGGACTTGGAGATTTTATTTTACCATTGATTCTACTAATAAGGACAAAGCAAAATGCAATAAATTTAATCAAATGATTGTTAGAAAAGGAGGTTCAACAAGTGGAATGAATCGTCATTTGAATATTCAACATGGAATAGATTTAATTTATTTAAAGCCAGTGGAAAATTAACAAAAAATTTGAAGATGCTCTTAGATGCTCTTCTTTGCATTCAACCAACCTCAGTGGAAAGTGAAAGAGTATTTTCGACTTCTGGCCTTTTTGTCAATAAACTTAGGACAACAATCAACGATAAATCAGTTAATGCACTAGTTTGTCTTAGAACTCATTTTAAGAACTGTGCTGATAAATAAATTTTTTTTTTCTATTAGTAATTAAGTTTTCTGTTGTAATGAAAAAAAATGAATATATTAAATGTTTTTTTTAAATTCAATTTTTTTTTTTAATTATTAGATAGTATAACCCGGGTTTCCCGGTTTTCCCCGGAATATCTTCCAAATATTCTCGTTTCCCGGGATTCATTATTTGGCGGGAAATGAGAAACCCTAGTAGATACCAAATATGTAAGTCCTTTCCCATTATTGTTCCACCAGATAGTGGTACATTAACACATCTTGCTTGACGAATAAATGTTAAAATTGCGATATTTAAATTGTTGTATTTCCTCTTCTTATTCTCTTCATATTAAGATTTTCAAAATTTTTACTCTTTTCGAGAACTGTATTTTTGTTCTTCAATATTGAAGAAATTGTGTAGGGTGCTACTTTGTACTCTTGAGATAGGTTAACTTTATTTTGTCCTTCGTCAATCTTCTTCAAAATATTTAATTTATCTTTAATTGTCAATGACTTTAATGTTCTTTTTTCCATTTTATATTAAGCGGTTTTTTAGTTTGATATTTTCAATTAAAAATAGTTTATATTATAGAGACATTTAATTTACAGGATTTTAAATTAGAGAAAAATAATATTAAAAAATTATGCGGTCGGTATGATTTATTTCAGATAGCGAGAGTTGTATATTATACAGTATTTTAATTAGAGGGATTTATCTGTATATCCATAATTTTTATTGACAGATTTGTCAAAAGAAATAAAAAATTTCATTAAATGAGAGAATAAAATGTTCATCGCTTAATATATAGTAACATTTCCCTTGAGTACTTTTCAAAATTAATGTTGATCGTTAACAATTGGGAAAATTAAGGTAAAATTAAATTTCTGAAAATGGATTATCAAAATTTACGATATTTAGTATTTGAAGACATTAAATTGGGAATTCTTCATTTTTGAATTTATATAAATAAATCTTATTTGTGAAATTTTCTTATTGGAAAAAAAATAATATAATATAAGATAAAAAATCATTGGAAAATATATTGATAAATTGAAGTAATATTTAAATTTATTGGTAACTACTACTTCTTATTATTAAGAAAGCTTAAATAATTTCAGATAATCTAAAAAGAATTCCTTATCAGTTAATTAAGTATAAAAAAAACTATCCATTAGGTTTATTGCATTGCCCAAAAAATTACTGAACTTATAACAAATTTTATAGTTTCTTTACTAGAAATGAAAAAACTTTTCCTGTTTTTTCATTTATTTACCTTTTAGTATCTATATACCGTCTACAAAGAATGTTTTCAAATTGAAAAAATAAAAAATAAAATGTTATTCTCAATTATTGTTCAAAGGTATTTTTGTAAAAAAAAAAAAAAAAAAGGAAAAAATCTTGCACTTTTGCATTTATCTTGTAATGCTTTCAATAAAATTTCATAAAAAATATAAAACTGATGTACCATAAAAGACATAGAATAAAAGAAGAAAACATAATACTATTTATTAGCGATTTAACTACAAAATATAATAAAGGATGTAATACAGTTCATCGAACAGAAAAATCTTTAAATTAACAATGAGGTTTTTTTTATGTTGTCATTATATAGTTTAGTTTATTTATATATAAATAAATTTATGTATCGAATTAGCTCCTTAAATTCCTTTACTCTGGGGGATATAATGTAAAAAAATAAATATTTCTTTTTTGGAAGATTATGTTTGAATGGACATTTTAAAAAGTCATATATTTTGGTAGAGAAAAAATTTACAACACACACACAAAAAAAAAGGAAATATAATTTTTATTATCCAAAAAAGAAAAAAAATCTATTTAGAAAATTTGATTTATTTTATTGGAACTACAAGATCTTACATACAAGGACACTATTATATATGTTTAAAGTTTGTTGTTCTTTTTTTTATCTGGATATTGGAATTGTTAGTTTCTGATTAAATTTTAGTGTTGTATATAAAGTATATTTTTTTTTTACGAGTTGTCGAATTGGTGGAAGGAAATGAAGTTTAATATTATATCGTGTAACACATTGTGTTCAACAGAAAAGGAATAACTTAAAGGACCATAATATTACAAATTTTATGTTTCCACAATAGTGTATTATATATTCTTATATATAACATATATATATGTATACGTATGAAAGTTTTTGTGAAAATATATATATACGATATAATATATATAAGTATTATATAAATTATAAAGTTTATTAAATAGTTTAGTTTTTATGGTCCGGTGATGACAGTGGAAGTTGTTAATAGATATTAAATATAACAATTTGTCAATGCTATTCTATGAAAATAGTAAAATTTAATTATTTATATTACAGTTTAAAGAAAGTTTTTGTGGTAAAAGTGAAAAATTATATTTAATATATATTTTCATTTTATTTCATGCAAAATATTTTAAAATATAAATTCCATAAAACCATAATTTTTTGAAAAATAGTCTATGTATTATATTTTCATCTCAATATAAAAGTAATATGCCGAAACTATAATAATAGTATTTATGGAATTATACAATATTAGTTTCAATTTATTGAAATTTTTATATAATCTATTTCATACTTCTTTTATTAATCCAGTTTGATTTTCTAGCATATCCATTTCTGAGAATCTTTCAACATGAGATTTTCTCAAAAAATAATAATTATCCTTATAAACTTATACTCTCTTCTGGTGAAATTATTGTTCAAATGAAATGTGTTCCAACATTTTTTTGTGGAAAAATTTAAAAACATATTGACTTGTTCAACATTTAAAATTTTATGTTGCAAGATTGAATTTCCATTCTAAAATTATATTTATATCCTGAAATTTTATTAAGAAAATTATTTACTATTTTTATTTTTATTTATAAAAATTATATAAAAAAATTTTTTTTATATAATTGTACATAGACATGCCAATGTATATAAAGTTATCATGTCAATAAATTCTCTAAAATATAATCGAAAAATTCCTATTACAAAATTTAAAATTGTTGAATATTTTCAAATTTTTTGATACCTTACTGGTAATTTTCACGCAATTTATTATTGATTAATTATTATTTTCAAATTTCTTGAAACAAATTTCCATTATACAATGATGTTTTTATTTTCAAATTTTGCTTTGTGTATCGTTAATTTATTATAATAATTAAGAGTGTGAGGTAAACCAATTAATTTAAATCTATTTTAATGTAATAAATTCATTTTCTTTAATTTAATTAATTCAATTTATGATTAAAATTAATGGGTCACTACATATATGTATATTTTATTAATTGTTTTCTGGTTATCCCATAACTTAACAAAAAAAAAATTATTATACATTATTAAAATTTAATCAGTCTATTGTGGGTAAGTTTAATCTGATTCAGTGCACATATTCCACAGCGAATAAGGATAGATTTTATTTCTGCCAGTTGAATATTATAGTTGTCGGATAAAAAATTCTACAAAAAAAATACTATTATATAATATACTATTTTAATTATATATATAAATATTTATTACGTATACAAAATATAAAATTATAGTCAATTTTTCTGTATAAAATTATTCAAATTAAGTATTTATACAATTTTAAAATTCCCAAAAAAAATATATTTATAGCAATTTCAGCAATTTTGCAAGAGTTAATTCAACAGGATAAAAGCCAATGAATTTTCCCAACTATTTCGGTTTCGTTTACCAAAAACAAAATGAATTTATTTGGGGTTTAACGAATACATATTTTTTTTGGGGAAAATTTATATTATAAGTTAATTTTATCCACCGGTAATGAATTGTGATTTAAACTAAAAAAAAAATTAACAAAACAAATATAAAATTTGGTTTTGGTAATTTTTTTTTGTAGAATAATAATTCTACAAATTTTTTAACTTCCGGGTAAAAGTTTGTATACATGCATAATTGTATTTAACTACTAATTTCTCAACCTCATTTTGTAAAGAAATTATTACAATATGGGAATTAACCAAATATATTTATGAAATTTCGAATAATAGTTATGGTCACAATAATTGTTATATTATCCAACACTGGTGGATATTAAATTATATATTTCAAATTTAAAAATTTATATTTTTGTTAACTATAGATGTATTAACAGCAAAAAAATTTTATGAAATTAAAATTAAATTTATGAAATGCAATTCTTGAGATTATGTTATAAAACTAGAATATATTTTTCGTTATTTATATAAATATCATTATCAAAAATTATTATTCATACCAACTCAGTGCATGAATATTAAAATCGTTTTAAATATTCTAAAATTATATTCATTTAAAAATTTTAAGATAAGAGTACAAGTGCTGATATAAAATAATTTGTCTGTTGTTTATTTACTATAAAATAATTTATCTGTTGGTTGGAATTTGATAAATTCTTGGTTTTATGGAAATATTTACTAAAAACTATAAGAAATAATATTATTTTTTATTAAAGAAATATTTGAAATATAAATCTATTGCCAATATTATTTTAAATTGGTAATATTTAAATAATTTTTTATATATGACTCGTAGCATAACTAAAATATTATGTATAACTATTTAATTTTTTCCTCGCTATGGCGTGATCATAACTTGTCTAAGATTATCTTATAAACTTCAAAATAAATTATTCTCGTTGATGAGAAAAGTTTTTTTTTGTAGTATAAGGATATCCGTTTTTCATTACAAAATTTTACAATAATACGCCCAAGGACTTACTACTATAATTTAGTTTATCTAATAAAATAGTTTGATGTGTTTTTGTTAAAATAATTTTACAAAACACCATAAATTGAATAACATTAGAATATAAAAACCACAAACAAATTTAAATTTAATGGTTTGGTGTCAATTATTATTAACCTAAGGATACATATATTTATAAGGGACGATTTTTAATATTATATCATATATGAGTTTTAATGTTAAGTTTTTTGAAATTCTAAACTTTATCCTTAATAAGTAATGAACAAGAAAATTGGAAATATTTTAACAGATTTCCGAGTAAATTAATTTTCACACACAATATTGAATCAATATCCTTAAGATCATTTTAATTAGGGATTTTTTGTTTTTATTTCGTCCCTTTAATTGATAATAGTTTTTCAAAACGGAAGTACAATGTTAAAATAAAAAAAAATATATATGTATATAAATTTTCCATTTTTTTGCAACGTTCTTTCTAATTACCAAGATTTATAAGGTTAGTTTTAATGTTGAAGGAATGGAAAATGTTACCCCATATACATATTGGAAAAAAATTAAAGAGGTAGAGGTATAATAATATTGATTACAGATTTTTCAGGATTAAGTTTCTTTTGTAAATTGAAAAAAAAAAATAACAACTTTCTTTTAGTTAGATTATATTGTATATATATATATATATATATATATATATATATATATATATATATATATATATATATATATATATATATATACATATATATATTTAGACATTTACTCTGCGTTAACCTTTTAGGAACGGTGAGTTTCAATTTCCGGTTTACGGGTCATAAACTAGCTGTCAATGAACAAGGATATTCTTAATATATATTAATATACTCTATAATAGTATATTGTTATTTATGTAGATATATTTTTTTTACAGTTAATTCCAACACAGATTTATGTCCTTCCTTTAAATACCCGATGGGAATGTTGAAATATTTCATTTTCTTGGTGTCTTATTGAACTAACTAACTACTAAAATGTTAATGGTACATAAAAAAAAGGATATTGAAAGTTTATCGATTTTTAATTTATTAAAATGTATTTTATGGTTTTTAATGGATATCCTTTTTTTTCGTTTGTAAAATTTTTCTGAAATTTTTATTGAAAAAGGATATATTTTTATTGACGAACTCTGGACTGTAGTTTGACTATTTAATTGAAAACTTTGTTAATTATATATTGCATATATGTATATGTATTTATATACACATATATGTATATATATATATATATATATATATATATATATATACATATATGCGAACCCTTTTTTAAAAAGGAAATAAAGTAATGAGATTTTTATGTTATGATATAAGAAAAAATGCATATTGTCAATTTAAAAGTATTTATATTTGTTATTTTGAAATAATAACGATTAAAGTTCTCAATTCGCCACAAGTACTAAACATTTTAGAAAATTTTGAATAGCAGTATATTTAAATATATCGTTTCTAAAGCAGAAAATACAGTTGTACATATTTTAGTGTCCCCTTAAAGTTTAAAACATGCATATTTGTAACAATACAAACATAGTAACTAACTCCAAAATATTTTGGCAAACATAGTAACTAACTCCAAAATATTTAATTTAGTTTGAAAAACAGTGTGTTTAACTTGGCAATTAAAGTTTATTTTAAGAAACATTGTAGTAAACTTGAAATCGTTTAATTTGTTTTCAAAAACATTGTAATTAACTTTAAATCGTTTAATTTGATTTTGAAAAATGTTTAAAAAACTTTTTATTTACATGTTGGTAAGTTTAATTTGGTTTAAAAAATGGTATAAAAATGATGAAACCATTTACGTAGGTTTTAAAATATCGCACTTAACTTAAAAAATTAACTTTAGATTTAATTAAGTTTACATTTAATTTGATTTGAAAAACATTCTATTTACCTATAAAACATTCAAAAACTTGGTTTGAATTTAACTTTTTCAAATAAAGTAAAGGTTTGATAAAAGTTGAAATATACTTTTAAAAATGTTGTAATTGCTTGACGTCGTAATGATTTGAAAAACATTGTAAATGTTTTGAAAAACTTTGTACCGGTTAGAAAAACATTGTAATTGTTTTGAAGTAAGTTGTAAGTTGTAATGGTTTGACAAACGATGTAATGGTTTCTAGAACGTTATATTTATTATTAAAAACGTTGCAATAGTTTTGAAAAACATTGTAATTGTTTTGACATTTGGTTCCTCAAACTGATGTAATTCTACAAATCAAATGTTCTTCAAACCGTTGTAATCGTTTAAAAGACGTTGTAATTGTTTTGTAAAATGTTTTAGTGATATGAAAAACGTTGTAATTGTTTTAAGATGTCTTGAAAACCGCTGTAATGTTTCGAAAAACGTTGTAATGGTGTGAATAAGGTTGTAATTTTTTTGAAAATAGTTGTAATTACCATTACAACGGTTTTCAAAACAATTACATTACTTTTCATACAATTACAACGATTTTAAAAGGTTTACAACGTTTTTCAAATTATTACAACATTTATCAAGCCAATTACAATGTTTTCAAACTCAAATACAACGATTTTCTTATTATTATAACGTTTTTACAACGTTTTTCAAACCATTATAACGTTTTTTTAAGCCTTTTGAAACATTTACAACTTTTTCCAAACCACTATAATGCTTTTTAAAATAATTACAACGTCTTTAAAAACAGTTACAACGCTTATCAAACTTTTACAACATTTTCAAATCATAACAACAAATTACAATGTCTTTCAAACCATTACAAGTACAACGCTTTTCAAAACAACTACAATGTTTTTCAAAGCAATTACAATGTTTTTCAAAACAACTACATTACTTTTCATACAATAACAACGTTTTTCAAAACGTTTTCAACGTTTTTAACATTATTACAATGTTTATCAAACCAACTACAATGTTTTTAAAAATAATTACCACGTTTTTTTTAAACAAATATTGTAACGGTTTGATAAACGTTGAAATACTTTTAAAAGCGTTGTAATTGTTTTGAAAATGTTTTTAAAAACGTTATAAAAACGCTGTAATTGTTTTGAAAAACGTTATAATGGTTTGAAAAACGTTGTAATTGTTGTTTCGTACAACGTTGCATTATGTTGAAAAACGTTATAATTGTTTTAAAAATTATTGTAAATGTTTTGAAGAACATTGTACTGTTGTAAAAGAAGTTGTAATTCTTCTGAAAGCTTTTTTGGACTTAAAACAATACGCGGAAACATAGTGGATATTACTTTATGGTGGTTATAATAAT
Source organism: Empis livida (assembly GCA_963932195.1). Lineage (NCBI taxonomy): Eukaryota > Metazoa > Arthropoda > Insecta > Diptera > Empididae > Empis > Empis livida. The sequence continues at coordinate 15,613,133 of OZ010645.1, forward strand.
TTAGCAATATTTTTGGACATGTTAAGTTACAATTATTTGCATATTATTTTCCACTACTACTTAGATCTTAGAAAATATTCTTCCAATAAAGCATAAGTTAAAAAGTTTAATACATATATTTTACAAGGAATAGATTTTAAAAATTTATAGAAAAAATTGTAAATGACGAAAATATTCATCAAAATTTTAATTGTTGTTATAATATCGATATTACTCGAGAAACCACTTTGGAATTGCAATAATTGCTGGAATTAAATTACATATTATTTACTCATACTACATAATAAATAATAATATTATTTGCATAACATTATATTTATATAGATTCGTGTATATTAATTTTACACAAGTATATATTCGTGTATACTTGTGTAAAATTAATATAAATCTTACAATGCCAAACTTTAAACAATAATTCTTAAATTAACTCATAGAATTTTGTAGTGGAATGTGGAATAACGAATAACCAATAAATTCAAATTTAACAAATTTAATTTATTAAATATTCTTTTATAATACGTAGAATATTTATATAAATTGAATTACCTTTTAGAATATTTTACCTATAATATACAAAAACATATTTATATATAGAATTTATTTCTATAAAATATTTTATCAAATATTTTCTTTATTTAAGTTTCTTCGAATTCCTTATACTAATCTTAAGTTTGCTAAAAAAATGTTATTATGAACGATATTGTTATTTTATTAAGAGATATAAAAATTTATTTGGAATATTAGAATAAAATAGAAAATTTAAGTTTAATTGATATACTAATTTTGATTGCGGTGGTGTTCTTTTATTTGCAGTTTTCAGAAATGAATCAAAGGTAGATTATTTTCAATTTTGAAATTTTGGAAGGTTTTTTTTGGTCCAATGAATTTCTTCAATTTATGGATATGTAAAAAAAAATGTGGTCAAACAAAATTTTGTATATATAAAAGTATAACTATTTTTGTTGTAAATATTAACATGAATTTTAAATTGCAGTAAAATTAGTGTATGTATTGGTAAATAACGTAAGAATGGTACGTACAATAGATAAGACTGGTAGAAGACATAAGAATGATTATGTCTTCTACCATTCTTATGTATTGTGATCTTTAGTTTTCAGGGTTGTTGAAAACTAAAGATCACAATTCCCTATAGAGTGGTATACAAAAATATAATTTTTCAGCACCGAAACATATATTTTACTTACATTTCTCCGTACATGAAACAATAAATCAAAAACTAGAAAGAATTTATTTATACAAATAAATGTAACAAAAAATCCCAATCTAAAATTATTTTAGAAAATATAAAATAAATAAATATATGTACGGATAAAGTTAATTTTCAATAACCTTGTAAAAATATTTTATAAACTTTAGCTTATCATTGGAGACTTTATGTCACATTTTCATAATTCTTCTATGAAATAGTTTTCTAAGCTGCGGAACTGAATGTAAGATATTCTAAGAGTCACTAATAATTCCGACTAATATAATGATATTTATAGCAAGATGTAGATTCCATTAAGAAAGTTGTTGTTTTTAGAACAGAAAAGTTCTGTATAATCATATAAATTAATATAATGAAAGGAAGTTTGAATTAACATACTGTGTTTCGTGAATACTTAAATGTATGTTTTGTATGTATGAATATTTCATTGGCATCATACATAAAATTCGTTTTTCACTATTTAAAAATTTAAAACTTATAGCCATATAAACTCACCACAACTATAATAATCGCGATTAAAAATTTTCATTCCAATTGAGAACAATACAAAAAAAATTTAATAAATACTTCATATCCTATAGATAAAATGTGGAAAATAAAAGTATATTTTTCATGTCCTCATTTAAAATGAATATATTTCATAAATTATATTGCAATAAAAATTAACTTTAAACCACTCATATATACAAAATATAATTTTTATTATAAAAACGTTGTCAGGAAAAATATTTAAAAAAAATTCATTTAACATACGAGAAATGTGGTAATAGTTGACATTTAATACGGTTAACACAATATCAGTACTGAAAAATTGAAACAATAAAATAAAAATGGAAATGGAAAAACCGAAAAACTCATTAATGTATTCTATAAAAAAAAAAAAAAAAATGAGAATATGAAAATAAATATAAAATGAAACATGGAGAAATAATAGTTATTTTCTTTCTTTTCGAAATTAAATGATAATAATTATTTTTTAAATGATTTTTACAATTTTCCACTAGGAATTCTCAGTCTGAGAAATATAGTTACGCAATATGATGTTCTCTGAATATATAAAATTATTGTATACAGAGTGTTTCATTTTTCATTGTTATCGATAATTTTCATAAAGAAATAATCCAAGATTGAAATCGTTCTAAATATTTTTTGAATACAGAATACATGAGCTACAACTTTGTGTTTCAACCAATATAGACTTATATTAAATTAAGCTTCTCATGTTTATAAAATTGAATTTGACGGTAACATCAATTTTGAATGATTTTTTGTCCACAGAATGAACAGTGCAGAACTTTGGAATTTATGACAGTCAAATATTATTTAAGAATTTTATTTAATAATTTCAACATTATTGAAAATGATAAAACACATCATATTTGACTGTCATAAATTCCAAAGTTCTGCAATCGTCATAAGGATAAACAGCACTGGAAGCACTACAAAATAATAAAATTATCCAATTTTCTTTCTAAATTTGTCTCTTTTATATACTCCCAGAATTGTTTAAAAAAAAATGGTTTCGCATGGGTTCTAATTTTGTGGTTAAATAAAATTCTTAAACAATATGAATCACTCTATACATATACATTAAATAATTCTATTCGGGATCAACAGGATTATAAATATATGTTAACTTGTATATATGTATTGTTTTTTATTTAATTTAATTCTATTTATATATACAATTTCTTTTATTTAATTTTAACCATTCTCCCGAGAGTCAAAATTGTGGGTATGATATGATTTTGGACAAAAAAGAAAAATTCATATATAGTTTACTTAAGTATTTATTATAAAAATATATTTTTATATTTTCATTTAGTATGGTATAAATGTAATTTAGAAAATAATATCATTAAATATAAAATATATAAACCAAAAAATTCTCATTAATACTATAATTGTTAAGTGTCGCAGCAGTACATCTATTTATTTTAATTAAAATTCCCATGTGGACATCCATTTCAAGCCATACATTGTTGAATTGTGTTCATTGGACATTGGTCCCATCATTCCATATGCCAATGGTGAAAATAATATAAAACTATATGATAAAATTGCCAATAATGTACCCAAAATTGTATGCTGTAACCATCCGGGTAATTTTAATGTTAGATAATTGAACATTACACCTGAAGGTAATTCAAAAAAAAAAAAAACAATTATTATACCTAATAAAAAATGAAGAATTTATAGTAAATTTAATAAAACTTATTCTATATATATACTTGTTATAAGGATAAAGATATATATATATATACACAAAATATTTAAAACGTTTTCAGGTTTATTTTCCTTTTCTTATTCTGCAATATTCAATTTGCTTTTTTCCTAAAATGCCTTAAGGAGTTGATGTGAAAATTGAAATGTGATGAAAATTATATTTTGAATAAATTTAATTTAGCGCAAAAAAATGACGTGAAAATAATAATAATAAAAAAAAAGAAAAATGTTTTTTCATTCTTAAAATTCTGTTTTTTTATATTGGAAGTAAGATGCACAGATGAAAAATATCTTAACATGAACGAAAGACATTTTATCGAAATGATAAATATAATCCAGTTTTTCAGGACAATATTAATTGAAATAGTGAAAACATAGTGTACTAAAATAGTATTCGTTTTATTTCATATTTACTAGGAATTAATGAATATTGTCAAAATATACATAGCTAATTATTATAATGTACTCGAAAATAAGAAACTCTTACCCGTAAACATAAACAAAGAATTTTTAATTAGACAGAGAGTCAAAAAATTTAGACACATACACCAACATATTAACATTTTATTGTATTCACTGTGTTTTTTTTTGAAAATTTTCAAATCGATCAATTTTCCGGCGATAAATTTTATACCTGAACATCGATTTGCTCTTCAATATATTACCTTTTTTTCAAGTATATACATATCAATATTATATATATAAATTATATTATAAGGTATATTGTATTAAATATATTCCAAAAAAAAATTATGTAACCAATTCTAGTATAGATTCAAAGTATTTTTATAACCCCCCATATATGGTTTAAGTATATAAAAAAAAAAGTTTTTCCATTACCAAAAATGCTTTTTAGATTAACATAAATTTTCTCTATTATTGTAATAGGAAAACATAATTTTTTTTTTTATTATTACTTATTGAAAAGTTCATTGAAGCAAAACATTATTTTCCATATGAGAGCTAAAGGGAAATTTTATACTTAAATAATAAAAATTCAACTTTTTTTTGTGAACAATTTAAAAAAACATGCATCATAACATAGTCAAAAAAATTTCCCAAAAAAAAAATAATATTAATATAAAAAAAAACTAATTTGTTATATAGAAAAAAATTGTCACAATTTATCATATATGAAAATTGAATTATTTATGAGGCCAATCATTACCTTTTGCATTTTATATTTCATAAAATATACGGAAAATTTCAATATATACCATAATTACTAAAAAAAAAAAAAAAAAAAATCCTGAAACTCCAAAATCATAAATTGAAAATTAAATTTATTTAAATAAAAATAACAATTTTATGCCTCAGGTTAAAAATTTATTTATTTATTTTTGTGCCAATGCAGGTCCTTTTTAACGTCTCTAAAAGTGAAATATTTATTTAATTTGTCTAGGTTTTTATACTATAGCACAAAAAATATTATATTGGGAAAATGGAAATTTATTTTTTTTGTTAAATTATGGAAAATTAACAGGTCCACTGATTTTTTTTTGGTTTATGGTGAATGAGAAAATTACAAAATAACAATAAAAGAAAATTTGTTGTACGTGAAAATGAAATTGAAAATTATTGGTATAAAAAAAAAGTAATTTATTTTGAAAAATTTTTAATAATGAAAAAGAGGTGAGTGAAAAATTTTACAATATTTCAATTGAATGAAAAATTAAAAAAATATTTTGCTTACACATTTTCTTTTTGATCTTTTTATAATATGAAAATATTAAATTTTTTTTATTACTATTTTCTGAAAATATTTAAATGAATATTTAATAATTTATTGGAATGTATCAGAAAGTCAGGAGAACAAAAATATTTGTTTTTATTGTAAGGAAAAACATGATGAAAGAGAATTTTTAATTGGAATTTTACTTTTGCCTTAATTAAACAATAAAAAAAATTAATAAATTTTTCGGAAATTAAAAAGTATTTTCTTAAAATTTAAATCAGAATTTAATGTAATATATATCTGGTAATTTTTGGAAATTGAAATGTTGAGCAAAATTTTCTATTATAAATTATAGTATTCGTACTATTTTCGTGAATTACAAACTATATTGTAATTAATTTTCTTTAGAGGATAGTTTTTCTTGATTTCTGCAAAATTTCTTATGATGACTTTATTTATCATCAATTATACATAAAATAAATTTCTAAAATCATAATAATTAGTCCGAAAAGGTATATTAGGGTTGAAACATTAATTAATTTAATATAAAGATTTATTCAACAAAAATTAGTCTTTAACATCTCAGTCAGAACACTATTTTTAATCATGCTTCAAAATTATCGAAAACTCTACTAAATAGGAAATAAATAAAAATTTAGTTTTTATTTTATTGATTTCATTATAAATAAATTATTAGCTATTTTAACTAAATTAACGTAACGAATTACATATAAATTACATTTATTTTTATCATTATTTTAAATGTCAAGGATATCCTTTTGCATTTAAATGTAATATAACAACAATTATAATCATTAAAATTACGGAAATTAAAATGTACATGAAATTTATGTTGACAACTAAAAACCATGTTAATGACAATTTAATAAAATTCATAATAAAATACACAAAAAAAAGAAATACATGCACTATAATCTAATTTAATTAGTTTTATTATAAAAAAAATTTGTCAGACATCACTATTTCAGTTTACACTTATAGGTAATATAAGTTGGCTAAAATAGCCACAAATTTGTGTAAGTGAATTTTTATTAATTCAGTTTTGATTATTGTGACAATTTTTAATAATAAAGACAATTTTTAATAAAACTTAAATGAATAGTTTTAATGGAAACTAAAATTTATCTTCACAAAAAAAAAATATTATTACAAAACTATTATATTAATATTTTTAAGTAAATTTGTGTTAATTTAATTGTATATGACATTAATTATACAGCATGTGTTCTTGGTCACTAAACAAACATTTTATTTAACAATCAGCAAAAATATTGCTAATAAAATTGTTTCTCTTTTTTTTTTTAGTAAATAATTACGAGGTTTTATGAAAATTAAAATTAATGTTTTGAAAAATCTCCAATAAAATGATAAAATAAAATTTAATTATCCTATAAAAAAAATATTCAAAATAATATCGAAAAATATTAATCCAAAAAAAAAAATTATTTTTATTCTTTTGGTTTTATAAATGAGCTATCAAAACTTTTGAATGACATTATCGGTTATTGACATTTAAGTTTCAATATTTTATAATATTATAAGAAAAATTATTTTTGAAGCATAACTAAAATTATTTTTTTAACCGATGTTTTGTTTTATTAGATTGAAAACTTTTTCTTAAAGAAGGAAAATATTTTTAGAAACCAAAAATTTAAGAAATAATTTATAATCTTCGCCAGAATACTTTATTTATTAATTTTTTTTTATTATTGTTAACAATTTGGGTAAAAAAAAACTTTACACCATTAACTTTCAAAGTTTTGATGTTTTTGTGGCAATTGTATAGTATACACAAAATGATTTTTAAACTTTTGTGTTGTACTATTACTGGGAAGGCGAAATAAATAAGAACGGAAATAAACTTTAACACTAAATTATTATATATGGTATATTTATATAAAAATATAAATTTTTTTATATATCTTTTTTCCTTGTTTCTACTTACCTGTTAACATTGAATTGAAAATTAATGCTGGAAAATAATGATGAAAATATAAAACTCTACCCATTGCCCAAAATGGTAAATAATGAAGAATCCATCCACCAAAAAGCCAAGAAGCAGCACGTAAAGATACTTTTCTATTATTATCTTCTTTAAATTGAGATCCTGAAATGTTTTGTTTTTTTTTTTTTTTAAATGGATATTTAACAAAATAAAATATATTAAAATTATTTGTGGAATTTGAACAATTTATCTTAAAGATAACGTGAAAATAAATATTATGTAAAATTAAGATATATATGTGAAAAATTTAAAAAGAAATGTATTTAAAAGTATATTAGTTAATTTAATTTTTCTGTTTAAATCAAAGTTTTGAAAATTTCGTGAAAGTATTTTTTTCGAAATCATTTCTCTAACTTCCTCAAAATATGTATACAAAAAAAAAAGTGAAAATCATTTTCAATACTGGTTACCTCTCAATTTTATGCAAATCTCATGGGATAATATGTTACAAATTTCATAATTTTTGAGAAATATCACATTTAATAGCATAAGTAATAATAAAATATACACTAAAAATTTTGAAAATACCGAAATAATGATAAGGCGAAAAAATTATAAGAGTTTTCTTAGAAAATTTTGCAAAATCACTCAAAAAACTATATACATATTTCTTATATATTAAATTTTTTAGAAAATCTTATTTGAGAATTTCCACCAAAAACCTTTTTTTCTATTTAGTAATTTTATAAATAATTTTGACCGTAAAAATATCCTCTTTTTACTTTACATCCAAACATTATAATATTATAATATTTTGTATTGTAATATTTATTTTAAACACGTCACCCTATCTTTTAAAACTTTCTCAATTTAATTAGATTTTCTTTTTAAAAATACTTATATATATAAGTATATACCTTTAGATAACTTCTTTTCCAATTTATACATAAATCTAAATTAATTTCGGTTAAAATAAACATTGAAATCAATTAAGCTAAAGAAGGAAATTTATTTTAAATTAGTAACATAAGTTCTATCTCTACTTTTAGTCGTTAATATACATATATATCTATATTTTATATATATTTATCTAGGTTTAATTTAAATTAGATAATAATCTATATAAAGAAGAATAAAAACGGCTAAAAGTACTTCAAACTTTTAATATTACAGTATAATTTATAATTTGCTAATTAAAATCTTTTTCAATTAAAAAACAAAAATATTCTTAATTTTTTCGAAATGTTTTTTTTTTTTCCACCGCTGTAAAAGAATTAATTTCCCTATGGAATTAAAATATTTAGTTTTTTTTTTTTTTTGTTTGTTTTTATTTTGAAAATTGTATTTTCCGATTTAGAGTTTAATGAAAAATAGATGATATTTTTGAATAAAAATGGAATAACCTTGAGAAAGAAAAAAATAAATGTTTTTCTCATTTAACCTGAAATTAGTTTTTGGCTGAAATATCCTTTTCCTTTTTTTTTTTACAGTAAAATAACGATTTCTGTTGTTTTTTTTTTGTATTTTTGTGGGGTATAATTCTCTTGTTTGTTTGTTTTGTTATGTTTTGGCAATAGAAGACAAAAAAAAATACAAATCTTTACTTTTCCTCTAAAAAAAAAAAAAAAAAAACCGGAAGAGGTCAACATAATTAGCATAGGATAATATTTTTCTTTCATTTTCCTTTTTGGTTTTATATTTTAGGATTTATATATTTTAACTTGATGATCCTTATCGTATTACATATATACAAAAAATATAAACTTATATTTTGTAATTATAGGTCGTATTTCTTCCTTTCTATCCACTTTAATATTCTCTACATAATACTGTCGTTGTAATTTGTAAAGAACGTAATAGTGATGCCCTCGAATATAAAAGATCTCATTATAAAACATTGGAAAAAAATATATAAACCATGCTCTTGACTAACAAATTGTTGCTCTCTCTTTCTTTGTAATTTTCATTCTTAAAGTAAATTATATTCATAAACTAATATTCCTTCTTTAACCATTAAGCTCGGCAAAATATCAACAAACAAAAAAGGTATATTTACAAACCGAGAAAAAAAACAAACAAACAACCGTCAGGTTTTTTTTTTTTAGAAGATTTATAAAATGATGATATTTTTTTTTTTAATAATATTTAAAAGAATTACCACTTTTTTCAGCTTTACTACTTTTTGTTGTACTCTTTCCATTTGTATTTATGCACTCATTATTGTCTTCCTTTTGCTCTTGATGTCCTTGATATTGTACCATTTGGTTTATTTTAGATATTGTTGTATCCTTGTTATGTCCTTCTACTTGTTGTTGTTGTTGTCGTCGTTCTTTAATGGCCGTTATAAAGAAAACGATTAAGAAAAGTAACAAAAAAATAAGATTGCTCCACCAGATTATTGGATTTCCTAACAAGTAGATACGATAAATGCTCCCCGAAAAAAATTGTCCCTATATAAATATTATATATATATTTATATAAAATAAATTATATTAAAATAAATATTGTATAATTATGTTAAAGCACCGAAAAAAAAATCAAAATTCAGTACCAAAAAAAAAACACAAACATAACAAGCATCAGCATAACAAAATGGCAACAAAAAAAAATACAGTTTAATGAAAAACGGATCTTCTCAATCTGTGTCCCAAGTGGAAAATCATTAACGCAGTTTGTGTTTTTTTTTTTTGTTAGATGAGCAAAAAAGAAATTTTTATTAAATTTTATAACAATTTTTTACACCCACAACAACATTTCCAAATTAAATTGTATATCTTCTTTTTATGATTAAAAATATGTCCTATCTGCAAAACACATAATGTATTAATACTGTAGTCTGAATTAAATATTTCAACAATTATTATCATTATAGATATACTCTACTTTTACGTACATATTTAATATATTATATGTTTGAGTCACATTACTATTACTATTTTTCCATTTAGTGGTAATTAGTTCGGATTGTATTGAAATGGATTGGAAGGGAACTTAAAATGTGTAGGAAAAATCTCAACTCAATCCATGTACGTTAATTCGAGTACAATTCGCCAAGGAAATATTTAATCTCAAAAATATCCTTTGTCCTATTTTATCTGTAGATTTCATATATTAGTTAGTTACAAAATTATATTCCACGAAATTTATCCTGCGCATCGTTACATATTGTGACATTGGACATATCTTTTTTTATTATTATATCTTTTCCTATTATCGACCTAATAAAGTTGCCTGATTTTCATTAATATAAATTAATAAATAGTTTCACCAGCTCTTGAATATACCAACTGATTTTATACCTTTCGATATTCTTTCATAATTTAGTATTTTTTTTTAATTTCATACAAATATTACTAAATTATGTTGGAAATGCCAATTTATATATGTACATATTTTCCTATAAATAAAGAAAATTGAATTTGGAATAATGTAAAATAAAATTCATTAATATTCCAGGAGAAAGAGAATTTCATTTTTTCTCATTACATATTTTTATTTATATTAGTTTTTAATTTTGTATCTAATTATTCGATACGCCATCTATAATAATAGTGATAATTACTTTTTTAAGGAAATTAAGAATATATAAATTATAATCAATATAAAAATATTTTAAATACAGATAGAAAAAAAAAAAAATTTAATGAAGAAAAAATATTAATGGAAAAATCTGTTTATTTATTAAATAAAAATTATATATTTATCTTATGGCTGGGTGTTATATTGGTGTGTCTATCTATTTGTTTATTATATAATATAAATATTGCAGGTAGAAAAACGTGATATTTTAATAAACAAAATTTTTTTTTTTTTTTTTTTACTTTTAATACACGTGCATATTCCCTCGCTATACATTTATATGAATATATTTATATAAAAATAAATAATTAAAGGAATTTAATTAAATATTAATTGCAAAAAAAAAAAAAAATTTTTTTTTGCGCTATAATTAAATATATATTTTAGGGTGGAAAATATATTACGTAAAGATGTTGTTATGAACATAGGAAAAATTTAAAAACGAAAATAATTCACAACAAACGTGATTATATTTAACTTAATTATTATTTATTATAATAATTAATTTTAGTGTTTATTTAATTAAAATATTTTTAGATTAATGAAAATGAGGAAACTTTACCAGCCGACAAAATAGATAAAGGATTAAAATTACTAATTTTTGCATAAATTTAATTATTTGCAGACGTTCTAAAAACTTAAATTAAGTACATATAGTTAATAATTATTGTTATATAAAAGAAAATTATGAAGTACCATAATGCAATGCAAAAATAAAACTGAAACTGTTAGTAAAACAAATAAAACTAGTTAAATAAATTAAAGTTTGAGCGTATTTAAAATAATAAAAAAGAAATTTACGTTCCGTATACTAAAAAATAACTTTAATTTCTAAATACATTTTACTTGAACCAGCATTTTTTTTTTCAAAAAAAATAATAATTTATTTTTATGTACTTACTCGATAATTAATAGGCCATTGCCATGGTCTACTAGTCACTTCTCCTTCTTTTGGTTTCAGACCAGAGTTTCCCTGTAGCATAACAGCATGAGATTCTAGAAATCTTGCAAAAAATCCTGGTGCATAAACATGAAAACTTACACTAGGCACTGTTTATGTAAAGTCAATTCATTCAAAAAAAATTTAAACCAGAAATATTATATTATTACATACAAAAATTTAAAATTTATATGCAAAATTGTATTATAAATAAAATTAAATAAATGAAATTTTATAAAATATATGTAAAATATATATACTTTAATGTACTTAAGATTTAAAAGTCATTATTAAATCATGTGCAATAAAATTTGTTGAGTGGAACATTTATGGAAATAATGTCAATAGCACTGACATTTTCAATGATGATTTATTCATATGACTTGAACTATTGAAAATATAATATTTTAATATTTTTTATAGTTTTATTTGCTGATCAAATTTTACAAGGTAAATTTAGAATTAAAAAGTAAGAGGAATAATATTATTTCCAAGTATACCTACTTCAAATAGAGAATTTCAATCAATAAGCCTTTTACCTAAATATAATTTAACTGACATAGATATATACATTAATATAGGTAAAAAGCATAATAAAAATTATAAATTTATTAAATGAATTATTTCTTTAAATTACTTCTTTTCATTTTAATATGAATAGAAAAATATTTCTAATTAGAAATTAAATTTTCTAAAAACAAATTAATTTTAAGACGCAAAAAACAACTCTTCTGAGCCATATTTAAAAAATTCTAATTTCATAATTGAGTAATTAAAATATTTTCTTATTAATGAAACTGTTCATAATTTTATGCTTTCATCTTAATTCCTTTGCCGAATTGGTAAATTTATTTAAATGCGATAATTATGTATATTTTATATTTAAATGAAATTTTCCAAAAAAAAAAAATTAAATAATCTTTAAATATTTTTTTTCCTGATTAACCAAGGTTTTTTTTTCTTATAATTAAGTAGCGTTTGTTATATGTACTATATATAAATAGTATTCTTTAAATTTATGTTTGACTATTTCTAGTTTCTTCGTTTTTTTCTATTTACATTAGTTAATTAAAATTTTCTTTTGCCTCTAGAAAATTTTTAATCTATAAAATATCACTGGTAATCAGAAAAAAATTAAATTTTTATACCTAATACATTTTCTTATTATCTAAACTGAAAGATTTATAACCAAATTTCGAAAATATTCATTTTTATTCCAGTAGTCTGACGGAATGTGTTACGACGGAATGAATACGTAATTCAGTAAACTTAAAATTTACTTGTCCCGAGCTCAATTTCTGCAGACAGGCGACTATTTTATTGTACCGATTGATATAATCGTCAGATTTTATTTTCAGCTATACTATAAGACATATTTTGACGTTATTAATTTTTATATAAGTTGTAAACGTGGCCTCCGTCAAGATAAATTGAAAGTTGGTTCATCTTTGTGATTCCGAAGAAAAATCATCGCTGCACTAATTTATGGTTGGTTGAAATAAAACTACAGACAAAAAAGCGAATATTCTGGAATGAGCTAATTTATATTAAAATAAAACTATAGACAAAAAAGGTGGTAATTATCCTTCAATCAGATAATTAACAGTAAATAATTTCATTTGAAAATATTTTGAATACTTTTCAGGCTTTGTTCTGGAAAAATATATATATATAAAGTGTCCTCCGTACTATTACTACTATGAAAGATCTATTATTCCACAACCTTTCGGACACAAAAATTACAGGAGCGGCTATTGGTCAACTTTGAATAGAATGGAGGATAATTCGATAGAAACGTTTATTGGAATAAAGCCGATTATTGTAATATTAAAATTAAATCTTTAATTTTAATATTTATATTATATGTGACGTGTTCCATTTTTTAAAAGTATTATTTGCAATTACCGAAAACATATTATATCTAGAACTTAAATTTACACAATTTTCATATTAAGTGAAATTTCAACAATATAGATATCTACACATATATAAATATTATAGTTAATTAGAAATTTACCTAACACTATATTCTATATATGCTCGTGAACCTTAATTAATATATTTAATTGGATAGTAATTGCCTTAGAAAATACAATATGTATACTTGTAATCGTAAATTACATATAGTATTAAATAGCGAATAATATGTCGACATATAATTGTTTACATTTTTGTTCACCTATCTACTCTACCATTAACACTTTAGTACCCCTAAATAGGTAAAACAATAATATATATATATATATAAACAAAATTAACTTACATTTAGCATTATCATTATCCTCAACATTCCAAAATGCATTCTTATCGCGTATATTTAAATTACATGAAACTTCCTGCTGTTCAAATCCCCATTTTGGTAATTGTTTACCACTGGTCGTAAGTGCACAATTCTGTAGATAATGAATTAATAAAAAATTTGTAGTTACTGTATGAACAATATCATTTCGTTGACCACCAGATATTTGTATTTTCCAAACATCATTTGCATCGCCAGTACCATTCTATAAATATATAGAATGTATATATAAAAAAAGGACATATATAAGATGAAAAGAATATGAAATAGCAAAACATTTATATACATATTAAAATATACAAATATATAATTGTTTTTTTATTTATATATTCTGCAAATAATTGTGTGAATTTTCTTCTTCTTTTTTTTTTTTGAGAAAATAAAATCTAAAATCTTTATATCCTTCTACACAAAAGCTTTAAAAGACACAAAAAGATATATGTATATAAAAAAAATTTATAAATGTTCTGAAAATAATGAGAAATTGAGTTAAAAAATCTTTCGTGGTTAGAAAGGATATCAAGAGTTGAAATTGATATAATCAGATCGAAATAACTAAAAAATATTCTATTTTTTTTCACTTTACGTTTTTGTGTGTGTATATAAAGTGAAAAGATATATAAAGCAATAAAACTTTTTATAGACTGTATTAAGGATAAAATAACCCGAGTAAAAAAAAAAATTCTATTATATTTAAATGAGTATATATAGTTTCTATTGAATAATAAAAAAAAGAGAAAAATTGTATACCTCCCCATAACCAGTAACTTGATTGTGCTTTTTTGTTAGTGGTGCCGGTTCCCTATGTGAATGTAAGTTACGTCTGGTCTGGATATGTTCTAGACGTACTAAATCGCCATGCTTAAGCATACGAACTTCCGGATACGATTCTTTATTGTATGGTTTTATAAGCCATTTATTATTTTCATCTTTGTGTGTATATGTGGTTATCTACACAAAAAAAATAGAAAAGAATGAATTAATATAGATTGCAAAAATGTATATAAAATGTTTAAAAATAAAATCAAAAATATTCTATTGTAAAAGAAAATCTAGAATTAATTTTATATAAAAAAAAAAAAAACAGATTTAATGTGAAATGTCAAGAGGAAAATTGTAAAAAAAACCACAAAAAAACAACAGTTTAAATTTTCCAAACAAAATAATTAAAATAAAATAATTTACTTTAACTTTAAAAAAGTTATTGATTGGACTATTTAAAATAAATAAATTAAATAATACATAATAATTCGACACTATTTCTTGTTAATTTATTATACCCTTCATGTACCCAAATATATATTCGAAAATTTTATATTATATTAATTTCAATTTAAATTCTTTATTATATAATAAATAAAATATTTGAAAAGTAATAAATATATTTTTTTTACCTGTTGTTGTTTACTACCAACATTTTTTGGATATAAATGATAATGTGAGTGCAAATAACCGCCACCAGTTTTATGATTTTTGATTGTAACTATTGAACCATATGCAACATCTCTTGGCATACTAGCATTATATAATGAATTACCAATAAGTCTCGACTGAAATGCTGAACTATAAAAACCATCACCGTTGCCACTATGACTCAGTGTAACCAAATGAATATAAAAAAATAATATATATAAGAAAATTGGCCATAAAATTAATGCAATCGTTCGGCATATCAATTGTTTTATAGTTTCAGTCTGGAATTTTACACAAAAATAAGTAAAAAAAAAAATAATTTATTTAACCATATACGGAAAAAGATATTATAATATAATACATACTACAGGTTTATCGAGGTCACCTAATATAATCCATAATTCATTGATTGTGTGAAATCCAACCAATAATACTACAAATAAACCAACAAATTTAACACTTATCGTACATGATAACATTGTACCAGTCAAAAATAACCAAAACCACCATTTTTTTGTATAAGATTCACCCAATTGTGTTGATGTTGAAATTTTTACCATACCCCAAACTGAACCAACTAAGAAGAATAATAAAATTGGATCCAATAAAATATATTGATTAAGGGTTAACATTCCGACATCTAAAAATTAATAGTTATTATACAAAATTTATTCTATAGAATAGTTTGAATAAAAGGAAAAAAAAAATTATATTATACCAAAAATTATATATGCAGCAGCAATTATTGCAGCTTCTTTAGATTTTGTTAAATCCCAGACAGTATCAAAGGTCATTGGAACTATTAGTGCTCCTAAGGTTGTACAAAACTGTAAAAAAAATGAAAATAAAATAATGGAATTTTTTTATTTATCACTTTACTTATAATGGAATTTTTTTATTTAACACTTTACTTACTATTCTCATTCCTTGAAAATTTGTACCATTATATTTATCACCGGGCTTTTCAAATGGATATGATCCATTATATCCGGTTAATACTCCAGATAATGCTATTAACATCTGACAAAAAAAAATATGTGATAATTTAGTTTTAAAATGACTTTAATTTAATTCTATATACTTTTCCTAGTGGAGGATGAACATCAAAAAAGAATGTTCGATTAATATACCAACTTCCCATTTTTCCAAAATGTGTTTCATCCCAGCTGTAAATTTATATTTTTTTAACATTATTATTTTGTTTTACTTTTTTTTATTTATGAATGACTACATGGACAAGGTCCAGACTATATGGAAAAATTAATTACACTTTAGTTCACTTTAACATATTTGAATATATTTTAAATGTTAATGTTATTTACATAAGTTTATACAGTCGATAACAGTTACAAATATTATCGATTGTATACACTTTTGTATAAAATTATTGACGGTAATTCCATTTAAGTAATTTTTGAAAAATTGTACTTTTGTTTTTACTTGTACATAATTACTACCGGCATATACCTTATTTTACATAAAACTGAAGTTAAGCTTTATACATTTTTTTGAATAAATAAAAATTGAATTACTGTTAATACCTATTTGGTGCTATTTATAAAACCATATTTAATTAACTTTCTCTTTTTAATGTTCAAAAAAATATTGTTTATTTACACTTTTACTATAAGCAAATTTTTGAGAAAAAGATAATTAATAATTACCAAACATGATCTGGTTCTGTAACTTTATAGTATCTTGTAAATCCTGTCAATACAATGACTGCGATAAATATAACCCACCAATTTCTAGAAAAAATAATAAAATTATCGCCAAAATAAACAAAAAAAAGTTTGTGTCTTAACACTTTTGTTTTATTAACTAACTTACAATTTCTCTATATTTTCAAGTTCTTCCGACAATTTAACTTTTTTAATGGTCATATTTTTAATGAATTATATAAAATATATTTAAATTATAAACTTATTAAATAAATTTCATTCAAAACTAACTTATTTTCACTCAATAATCACTAATAATAAATAAAATAAATAAATAATATTATAATTTTGATAGACATTTACAAAACTATGAATATAAAAATTCTTTCTGACGTGTCGACTTATATCTATTTTGGTTTTACTTATTTTAAAGGTAATATTTTTATAATGGTAAAAGAGAGGGGCTCCGAAGACAAATCATTAATGTTGTTTACTAAGGTAAAATAGGTGGTAAAAAAGTTTTAGTTAAGAATTAATACGGAAAAACAGGTATAAACAAACTGTAATTGTCAGAATTATATTAAGAAAGCAATCAGCTGTTTGCAATGAATTAGAGTTTTTTTTTATTATTGTTCAGAAGATTAAATCATATTGGAATTATGTGTACTGACTATATTATAAATTCAATCAAATTTTAAAATTAGATTAATGTTATAATGATTTAATTTTTATAGTTTTAAATAGATTTGGTCTTTGTGGTTTTTGTTAATTTTTTTTCTTTCAATAACTTAAGCAAAATCGAATTCTATGTACTTTTACATCGAATTTTAGTACACTGATGTTGATTTCCAATTTAAATATTCCGAATTCGAAAATGGCTAGTTGTGACATCTATGAAATTTATCACAAACCGTTTATTTATTGAAAGTTTACAATTGTGTATTAACTGACTATGGTGTTCTAATACTTACCACAAGATAGCAGGCTATTAACTGGCATGCGCTTTAAAAGAGACCGTTTTATTTTGACTGTTTTTTTTTTTTTTCAAAAAATATTGTGTAGGCAAGGCAACGAACAATTTTTTCTTTATTTTTTGTAAATAAAAACTAACCTCAAAAGAATATTGAAAAATGTCGGATGGAAAAAAACATGATAACACTGCTGGAGATGTTAAAAAAACTGATCGTACTGTCGAAGAAAATAAAAAAACTAAACCCAGTGGAGAAGGTGATAAACCTATAGTTCAAGTAGAAGAACTTGTAGAGGAACCTGTTGAATCAGATCACGAAGATTTTTGTGTTGATAATAATATTGAACCAAATTTTGAACCAAATTCGGTTGCTATAAATTTAGCATTTCCAGAAAATGCAGAATTTGGTGAAGCAAATTGTTTTCCACCAAGTTATTATACATTGTCTGATAAAGAAAAATTAATATTATTCTATGCAGAAAATTTTCGTAGACAATTTATAGCACTCTATCCATTAGGAAGAAGACCACTTGTATTGGCTGTAAAAAATGAATGCAATGTCGAAGTATATAAACAAATTAAATAGTTTATTTATTAAAGAAAATAATTAAATAT
This sequence comes from Empis livida, assembly GCA_963932195.1. Classification (NCBI taxonomy): domain Eukaryota; kingdom Metazoa; phylum Arthropoda; class Insecta; order Diptera; family Empididae; genus Empis; species Empis livida. Next base: position 15,631,705 of record OZ010645.1, read on the forward strand.
CATTTTTTTTTTGTAGAAATTTGTATGTACAACTATTCGACCAACAGCATTTGTATATCGACCATTAATTAATAAACTTGAGGAATGTGCAAGTTTTGTTGCGGATTTTATAATTTATGAACCACTACCAAATCCAGTTGCAGTAGTAAGTAAAAATAATAAATATATTTTTAACATCATTAAGGTCATACACGACACATTTTATTATTAATATTTTAACCTCCTGTAAGAACTTGTTAGTGTGATCACAACAATTTTGATCGTACTATACTTCAGTTAATAGAAGTAAATAGTAATTACGTTTGATGAAAAGTCATTTCAGTAAGCTAAATGTATAATTGTGAAACTATTCTACAAAAATTAAAATCTATGTAGAAGAAATATCATATCATTTAAACCAATAAATTTAACACTTATCGTGTGCATAAATATTTAACGCCTACGGTCGAATTCATAAACCTCCTTTAACTTTAATTAATCGCAGACGCAGCCCACAAGGGTATTTTTTTTAAATTTAAATGAATCTTGCATTAACCTTTTTAAAGAGTAAATAGCTATTATCATTTTTTCGGTATAAAAAATTAATATATTCAAATTTATCTTTTATAATTTCTTATTGTTGCATTTTCTTTTTTAAACTAATAAATTTTAGATGTAAATATATTTATAAAAATTCAAATAAGACTATCTTAAGTGTACCATACACTAGAGACTACAGTTAAGATCGGGTCACATATTTATGATTTAAGATATAAGTTTTCAGAAAAGTTCACTAGTTCCCAAGAGTTATGAATAAGTACTATAGTACTTTGTTAAACATATTTTCTAACTTATTATTTGAAAGCCATCAATTAGAAAAATCCATTCAAAAATAGTCCAAAACCAGAAAAATCTTTTAAAGGAAATAAATTAATAGTTTATGTATTTAAATCATTATGCTTTACGTTAAGTAAAAATTAAACATATATTTTATATAATATTTAAATTTATTTTTATTAATAATATTTGTTTTTTAATTAAATCACATTTAGATATATAATTTCAATTTATTAAATTTTTAATTTATTTTTAATATTTATAGTTTTATAATTTGATTTTAACTACAATTTTTTTTTAAATAAAAACATTTTTTTTATATATATTTTATAATTTAAAATGAAAAAAAATATAATTTACAAATTAAATATTTTCAATTTTTATTTAGATTTTTTAGTAATGTGATAAAAAAAATTTTTTAAAAACTTTTTAATATTATTATTTATTTTTTTCAAATATTTTTATATTTTTAAATTTTTTGGTAATGATATAAATTAATTATATATATTTTTTATGACATTTACAAAAAATTATGTTTTCACAATTATTGTAGGGAAATTTTAATTAATAAAAATTTGATTTTTATATTTTAAAATTTTAAAAATTGAGCTTTGAATTTTTGAGCACAGAAAAATGTGCTTTATAGGAAAATTTATTCTATATAAATTCGTTTAAATTTTTTTTTTTTTAATTTTTTATTATTACAATTTACATATAAATATGTATTAATATATTTGGCAATTACATTTTCTGACATTCATTTATTAATTACATTATAATTATTATTCATAAATTTATTTTATAAAAAAAAAGAAACATTTAACTATATTTTTTATGGCAAAATTAAAAAAAGGGGTAAAAAATTATACATACACTCATTTATATATATAATATTTCTTATGATTATTTATTTACTATTAGAGTAATGAAATTTTAATTGTGTTCCTTGGAATTGGTAATACTGATTTTTTTTTTAAACCATTAAATTCTATCTAATTTGTCAATTTTTCCGTCTAATTTTTTTTTTTAAATTACATAATTCAAATTTTCTGATTGAAAATAGTTTAGTTTATATTCATTATATAATTTGAAATAGCTGCAATTATTGGTAAATAAGATGTAACGCAGTGTAATTACGAAATATTAATTTCTAATATTTAATTAAATGTAATGAAAAATTTGGAAAAGATGAAAATTGTGGAAGTTAAAAAGTAAATAAATTTCAAAAATATCTGTTCAAATCAATTGGTTCGAAAAGCAAAGTATTTGCTTTCATTTTACATTTGAACGAAATTTCGTAGCTCCAAGAAAGATGAAAATTTAAGAAAGTGCAATATTTCGAATATTTATGAAAATTTGAATGTTCGTCTTTCAATGAATTTTTTTTACTATTTTCAATTATTTTATTGTAAATTATTAAAACATTTATTAATATTTTTATATATTTTTCTTAATAAAACAAATAATTTTTTTTTGATTTTATTTTTATTTCAATTATTTTAAGTGTCGTTTTTATGTTTTCAATTTTATTAAATTAGTTTTCATTATTAAATTGAATATGTTGTAAATATACTATATAACAACATTGAGCAATAATAATATACATTTTGATTAAAAATTTTCAATTACACGATTTTTTCGTTTGTGTAACTTTCCATTTACTTGTTTATTATATTATTATTTTTATTTATAAATTAAATATTTCAAAAAAATTTAATATATATTCTAATAATTTTACGTATATTCATTTACATTTTTAATCAATTTTTTTAAAAACTTAAATAAAAAATATATTTCATTATAATTTGTGGAAGATTTACACTTTTTTTTACCAATAAAATTTCATAATTAATTTTATTTGTGCCGATGATTATAAAAGTGGTCTAATTAATATTATTTTTTGTGTTTAGATATTTTGAATCGTAATGAACAATTATATACAAATTTAATGAAATGAATATATTTTTTATGTCTGTAAAACTATTATCTTATAAATTTCTTCCAAAACATTATTTTTTAAATTTTATAATTGTACGTCCTTACGTAGTAAGCAATAATTTATTGTATTTTGATTTAGACCATTTCAGTATTAATCGGCTTATTTAAAAAATTTACAAAAAAAAAATTAAAAATTTTTTGGAATTTCATATAAAACTTTTAGTTAATATCTTACATTTTTTTGTTGCTTTTTACTAAACATTAAGGTTTAATTTAACTACAATAAAAAAACATTTTTTCTAAACTAATATTTAATATTTTTATTTTTAATTCTATATAAAACATAAAATAATATTTACATAAAATTAAATTAAATTGAACAATATTTAATATATATTTAAATACATATTATGAGAAATAATTTTTCCTCAATTAAAATTATCAAGAAAATTAACTAAAAAAAAAAAAAGAAGAAAAATAATCTAAATTTACAAAAATTAACTAAAAGAATTCATAGAGTTTTTCTTGATGTTCACCATCATTTTCATTATTTTCATTTTCATCAATTTCATGATCGTCATTGTCATTAATTTCTTTCTCATTTTCTTGATCATGTTTAATAATTTCTTCAACATTTTTATTATCAATAATTTCTTCAACATTTTCATCAATTTCTTCATCATTTTCATAATCATCAATTACTTGATAATCATTTTCAATTTCATTATTTTCAGAATTTTTTTGATATTTGTTATAATACTGTAAATCTTTTTTATGACGATATTTTAATAGATCTTCAATATCTTTATCATCATCATAATAATTTGTATTAGTTTTATTTTCAAAAAATTTATTAATTTTATTATTATTATTATTATTATTATTATTATTAAAATTCTCTATGTTCTTCTTATATATATTATCATTTTCAATATTATTATTATAAACAACAACATCATCAACAACATCAACATCATTTGTAACAAAATTTTTATTAATAATAATATCATCATTTTGATGATTATCATTATTATTATCTGGCACAATTAGAGCCAATTTTGGTTGATCCTATTTACGTCGACGTATTTTTGTACGTTGTTGTTGATGCTGATGTAAATTATTATTATCATAATCATTATTTGTTGTTGATGATGATGTAGTTTTAGATTTTTCTGTACCAGAACGTATTGCTGTTATTAAAAATCTTAATTGCATTAATTGTACAGCTGTAACTCTTGGATTACTACAATTTTCTAACCATTTTAAAAATATTTCACCATGTTCTAATGCTTCTAATAAACCATCAAAATCTTCATTATCTGAATATTTTGAATTATATTTATAATCTTTATCATCATGATCATCCATTTTATAATCATTATTATTATTATTATTATTATTAATATTATTGTTATTATTATTATTTAAATTATTAATAGTATTTAAATTGTTATTATTTAAATTATCACTATTATAGCTAGCATCACTTTCGCTATCATTTGATGATTTAATTTTATATAATATTGTATCTAATACTTCTTTAGTATTTGTTGTTACTGTATCAGCTTCACTTTTAACACACACACCATCAGAATATTCTGGACTCGATGATCTGCGTAATAATGGTGGTGATTTACTATTTGATTTAGATGATAAATCTTCTGGTTTATTTGTTGTTGAAATTTCGTTGTTATTATTATTATTAATATGATTATTATTATTATTATTATTATTAATATTATTATTATTTAAACTATCTGAATTTGGTTCTTTGGTTAAATGAGAAAATAATATATTATCATATGGCAATGGTTTCATATCTGTACCACTAATATTTAATGGTTGTGTCTGTAATTGCTGTTGTTGTAATGAATTTAAACTAGCACCAAATGCTTTACACCAATTAAACCAAGCTGAATTTTTATCATCCAATGAACCAGGTTGATTATTCATACCACCACCTCCACCACCACCAGGTGTTGGTATTTGTGGTATTGAAAAAAGTGATGATGCTGATGATAATGGAAATGTTGGTGGTGGAATTTGATGTTGTTGTTGAGGTGTTGATGAACGTAATGGTGGACTAGCTGAATTTGGATTCTGTGCTGTATATAAACTATTTAAACCTAACATTGCTTGTTGTGATTTAAGCCAATATAATAGTGGATCATCAATTGCATCACGTCCTCCTGCTGGTCCCATAATTGATGGTGATGGTATTTTCATTTTTGTTAATTTTGAATCTGTACTTAAATTAAGACCAAAGGAATTATCATTTGAGTTACGATGCTGTTGCTGTTGTTGTTGTTGTTGTTTAGCCCAATTTTTAACGCTTAAACCTTGTGATGATGGTTTATCATTTTCATTGCGTGGACTATGTGCTGGTGGTTTTGGTTTAATATTACGTAAATTATTTGTATTTGTTAAACCATTTAAACCAGTCATAGCAGCTAAACTGGGATTTAATTGTGCAATTAAATTTAAATTTGATGTTAGTTCATTGAAACTAATTGCCAATGGGCTGTGTGATAAACCAGTTAAACCAGATAAATGACTTAAACTTGTTAATGGACTGATTGCAGCTAATGATGGATCATTTTGCCGTGACATATCAGCACCAAATCCTTTATTTTTACCATTACCACCATTCGTACCGTTCAGTGCTGAAAAATCTGTATTTTTAAAAGCGCTTGCATATTCTTGACCAAAACTATTTAAACCCAGTTCAGAAATAGCTTTATTTGTAGTAAAATCTAAACCATTTAATGGACTTCGTTTATATGCCAATTCATCATATTTCATTTTATTGGAAAAATTTAATGGTATTGCTGAAGATGAATCTAATTTTTGACGTTTCTCTGGTGGTGCACCTAATTTATCTGTTAAAGAATCAGCTGCCATTTTATCCGGTACCGATTGTCGAGACATAAACCGTAATTTATCTTCATTTTTACACCAACCACGTAATGTTGATTCTGGTACACCAATATCACGTGCCACTGATGCTTTTGATTCACCATCATGAATACGTTGAATTGCTTGGATTTTATCGCTTGGCGCTAAACTACGTAATGGGCGTTTACCTTTTGATGTCATTCTGACGTTTAAATTATGATATGTTGTTGGATTACTTTTATGATTTTGATAATTATTATTAGTGGGTGTATGCAAATTATTATTAGTAGGTGTATTCAAATTTATCTTCTCAGAGTATATATCCATTTATGAAACAATTATTGTTTATTGTTTTAATTTTTCGGTTTTTGTGAATCACCTAAATTTTTTTAACGAAAAGAAAAAAACATAACAAAACACTGAATTAATTTCATGAAAATACATTTATTTTATTTAAATATTATATACCTAAAAAATATATATATTTATTTTTAATTTATGCTGTCTGCTAAGAAAAATATATTTTTTAAATATTTATATTTATTTCCGTTTATTTACAAATTTTTAAATTAAAATATATCCTCGCAATTTATGATTGATATTTAAGCTACGCCTGCTCTTACCTCATTCATAAAAACGATAAAGTAAAATAATAAATCGCGAAATATACAGTACCTAATTTAAGCGATTATAAAAAAAAAATACAAACCACGTGATTCATTGTTTATAAACTAAATTTTTGTTCTTATTAAAATTCCCGCCTATTTGCATATTTTTTTATATGCACTACTGGTCCATTTAAACTCCGCCTTTTTGTTTACTAAAGTAAAATAAAAACAAAAGGAAAATCTTAAAAGTTATAACGAAAAATTAAGTTTTTTTTTTGAGGTACTAAAAAAAACCAGCGCATGATTCGTAAAAAATGATAAAAGTCCAACAGAAAAAGAACATATAAAAATTTAGTTATATAAAAACACAAGGATAATAAATTTGAGACAAGTGTTTCAAAAAGAACAATTGAGATAAACAAATATTTCTCTTAAATTTTCATTTTATATTACAAACACAAACGCAACTAAAATTTTATATAAAAGTTTTTCTCTTCAATTCAAATGTTTTTGCAATTATTATTCGAGCGAGAGAGATTGAAAAAGATTCTCTGCAAAAAAAAATTATATTTTCTATTGTTTGTATTTTCTGGTTTTCTGGAAAATGCAAAAAAAAATAAATTGTTTTCGGAATCAATATATTTTGTCGGAGTCAGAAAAGTATGAATGGATTTTTTTTTGTTTTGTATACAAAAAATAAAAACGTGGTTAGTTAATTTTTTTTTCTTACTTTTTTTCCATTTATTGAGTGAAAGAGCGTTTGTTTTTTATGTGTTTTTATTTGTGGTGATTGTATGTAGTGGTAGTACATTTTTTATAGTTGGAATTTTTTTTATAGATATATATGATATAATTTTTTTTTTGTGCAAATGTGTTTGTAATAAAATTGCATTGAAAGGATTCATGACACGTGGTTAGATTTTAATGTGTGCATGGAAATGTGCTGTAAGAAGGATCAAGAATTTAGTTAATGTGATTACAATTGATTTGAAAAGGTGTAATTAAAATAAAATATGGTGTTGGGTTCGACTTGCCAATATTAATTTCTATTGAAATTATAATAAGATTTTAAAACAGATTTGAGTTCTTCCTCTAATAGCTAATTGAAGAAAAAAGGTTCATAAATTATATAAAATCTGTTTTGGTTTCGTTTACGAATTTCCTCAATCCTACTCGATAAATTTGTCATTAAGATTTCTAAAAATAGTAATTTAAAAATATAAATATAATTTATAAGCTTATGTGTGTTCGACATTATATTCGCTAAGCAAGAGTGTAATCTAAAATATATATTAATTGTTAGAAATATATTCGATTTGAACTGGGACTCCGATTATTTAGTTTATAAATATTACAAATATTTTCCCTAGATGGTTGAAAAAAATTTAAATAAACATTTAGGATATTATACTCTCCAAAATAAATTAAATATTTTATTACTAAAAGATAAGTAACCTAATACATATATTTAACGAAAGTGGAATATGCATAATACCACAACTCTGAATTATTTTCACTTATTAAAGCTTAAGATTCCGCTATTTATTACATATTAATTCTGAATTTATTAAAATTATTTAATTAAAAATCAGATTGTTTTGATTTTTTTTTTTTAATAAAGTTGTTTTGAATTGAAAAATTGATTTTTTGAAAATAGTTTAATTAACTTCTTTTAATTTATAATTAATTTTCCAGCAAATTCATTGAGAAAATATTTCTAAATAAAAATTAATTATCTTTAAACAGTCCAACTTTTAGGTTTGATTGTCTGATCATAAGGTTATAAAAAAAAACCTTTAAAATGTAACCTTACCATCAATAATCACATTTTATATATTTCATCATATTAAAAGCATTTAGTATAAAAATTTTGTAAAGTATTTGGTATGTATGTTGGTCCATAAAGAAAAACATTAAATATAAAGGAAATTCAATAATAAAAAAATATTTTTTAATAGCAACTAATTTTTTTCCTTTTTCTTGATTACAAATTTCTTTTAAAAGAAATATTTTTATACATTAGATATTTTAACAAGTTTACATCAATAAATGATTAAATTTTCAAAAATAAGTTTTTATTATTTTATCTAAAAATTTGTGCACCAGGATGTTGGAAAATGCAGGAAGTCTAATAATTTTTTAACAAAAAAAAAAAAAACGTTTATGTTTTTAATCAAATTTAGCAAGAAAAAAATTTTTGTCAGAAAAAGAAACTCATCAAAATTAAATTATTATTTTTTTTCAACTTCCTACTTTTCTTATACTAGTATTTAAATTTATAAAATTGTCTTTGTAGAAGAATAAAGCAATTTTTATTATATTTGTGGTTACGGTCAAAAATAAAACAGTGTAAATCTAGAAAATAAACTTAAAGAATTATATACGTCTTAGTAGATTTTAATTAATAATTCATTCGTTTTGCAAAAATTTAACAGTATTTTAAACTTTTTAAACAATTATTAATAATAATAAACAAAAAATTTAAATTATTTCTTAATTATTTCTTTTAATGTATAATTTTCCGATCAGTTCTGTATAGCGAAATTAACTTTTTTTAAAACACTATTTAAAAGGAAAATTTTATTTGTTTACTAAATATTTTTTAACTAACAACTACATAGTTAAAAATAGTTTTCTGATTGTTTACGTCTATACGCTAAATTTTTCATTTTATTTAACCATTAAAAAGGTTTTTTTTTTTAAATTTTGAAGTTAATTTAAAAATGCTGTTAAATATTGTACAAGATGTGTTAAGGTACATTAAACAGAATTTGTTGAAGGTTAATATTTTAAACTGTAGCTAAAAATTACATTTTAAATAATAAAACGGTTTTAAATTATGGTATAGTTAGATAAATTAATCTTCACATCGCAAGATTTTATATACATCTTCCAAATTTTCAATAAATTTACATAAATTTGTGAATAAATCTAGGTTTTTTTTTACTTTTATATTGAAATTTTTCCAAACTTTAATTTATGAAAATATATATTTTGTCTAACTCCTAATATAAAATTAATAAACGAGAATAAATTATTAATTACTGAAATTTTCGGTTTTTTAATCTTAATAATTTTCAGAACTCCTTAAGTCCTTTATTTCTCTTACCACTATAATATTTCAATTTCTTAAAATATTGAAAAATTTCAAATAACAACTAAACTGTCATACACGTTTTAATAAAATAGTAAATTGAAATGATTTAATTGTAAATTATTAAATGACAATACAAATGATAGTAAAAATTTAATTTTCGCACATTTAGCACTTAATAGAAATTCTCTTTGAATACGGTGGCGCGCGATAAACTGATTAAATTAAACAATGAATGAAAAAACATAATGAAAACGTTAAATTTATTTTAAATACAATTTAAACGGAAATATTAACAACAATAAAACTGTTACTAATTAAAAAAAAACTATTAAATTTTTTAATAGAAAAATTTCAATGAAATTTCTTTTTGCAAAATTTTATATTTTTTTTGAAAATATAGTTAAAAAAAAATTTGGACGTTAAATAAATTTCAAGGAAATACATTTTTATTAAAAATTAAAAATAAGGTTCAATAAAATCTTAGGAATTAATTTTCAAAATAAGTTCAAAATTATTTTATTAATTTAGGTCATTAAATTGATTTAGATTTTTTAATTTAGATCTTGTAAATAATTTTGTAATTTACATTTAATTACAATTAATTAGCAAAATATATTTTTTGCTAATTAATTATAATTAAATGTAATTAAATCTACTATAGTAAATTTAGAAAAATAATATGGAAATTTGTTCTAAAAAATTTCTAATTTTAATATAATTTATCAATTTTGTGAAGATTAGTTATAAGTCAAAGTTTTTGATAAGATCTTTCAAATTTTATTAATTTTTATATTAATTAATTCTAAATTTTTGTCAAAAATCAGAAAAAAATTTCTGTATGTTCTTGAATTTTAAAAAATTACTTGATAAATTCTTAATATCATATTTCGAAAATAGTTGAATAAATTTCCAAATAGTTGAAAAAATTATTTAAAATTTCACTTAAAATGTTTTCAAATAAATAAAATTTTATTCTTACCTTTCTATTTAGTTTTTCCGAGACCACAAATAATCCATAAATTAAGAAAATCCTTTTTTTTCAATAATCAAATTTTTATATTTTTAAAAATTTATTATTTTCACCAAAAAAAAAAACTATTTCAAATTTTTTTTTGAATAATTTTTTAAAAATTTAATTTCAATAAACAAGATATAATTTTTTTTAAAATTAATTATAAATTTTCTTTTTTTTTGTTTTTCAGAAAATCTTTCATTTTTAATTACACATTTTTAAAATTATAATTTTTCCACAATAATTAATAATTTTTCAAAAACTATTAAAATTCGAAATAATTCATTAAAATTTTTTTATTTTTTTTTTTTGTGACACAATTATGAGTTTTTATTTTTTTTTTATCAAAATTTATCAATAAAATCGCGAGATAAAACAATTATTTTTAATTAAAAAAACATTTTTTATCTACACGTTTATTTCAAATTATACCAACAAAAAAATAGTTCTCAGTTCTTTTCACTTCTGACTTTGTTGACGGTTCAATTTGTACTGAAAGGTTTCTTGTTATTTTTGTTGTTGGTGGAAGTTAAATTTTAATTTGTTAGCATAGTCTGTGTCGGGTTGAATTCTAAACACTGAAACGCGAAGATAATTTTTTTTTTTTGTATTTATTTTGTTGTTTCTTCTACGACGATGTCACGTCATATACACACCAAAAAAAAAAAACAGAACTCACACTAAAACTTAAACACGACTATCCGATTTGACCGTCTGATTGCTTTTGACGACACGGTGGTAAAATATATGAAACATTTTCTTCTATTTGGTTTCACAAAATATAATTTTTTTTTTTATTGTAAGCAAACACTCTGCCTGCCTGCCCTCCTGGTGTTTAGGTCGTTGTTGTTGTTATATCGTATTGAAATTGTTATTATATATATATATATATAAGTTTATCGTCGTGTGTATTATAATTTCCCTTTATCTTGCGAATATTGATGATGACGACGGTGAATTTTTGGCGAGAATTCTACATCTATATAACACTTACTTATGTACACACACTTCACTTTTCTCTCTCTCTTAAAATAAGAAATATCCTAAATAAGAATTTTATATATACTTTAATAATATCGTTATTTGTGTATGTGTTAAACTGTATTTGTATATATACATATGGTTTAAAATTACAGAAAATTTCAAGTAGCTAAGTATAATGCCAAAGAGTGTGTCTTATCTTTGGACACTTCCGATCGTGATGATAAAAAAAAATTATGACAAATTTTCGACAGTATAGAAATAATTTTGAAGTTTCAGTTAAATATTGAATTACAATAAATTTAATAATTTTTCCAAAAAATAGTTTCTATCTCAGTTTGAAGTTTAAATTTGAACAAGGTTATCCTTTAAAATGTGCAGTAGAAAGTTTTAAATATTTAATAGGCCTTTCAAAAATCTATAGTCTCTATCATAATCTTGGATTAAGTCATAAAGTTCACTTTTCTCTTTATACTTTTAATATATTTTTCTTGGGCCTAACTAGTATCCACAGCAACCATGTAACACCATTTATATATGTATATATATATTTATACGTTGATGGTCCAAATATATCTCCAAAATAATCCTACCTCCTTGCTCTTTTATTTTTTCGAATATTCTTTTATAGCAAGAAAATCCGTGTGCATATATACATTTTGTAGATATATCTTCTACTTCTTATGATCCTTTCTACTGGTTGTTGCCGTTGTCAACTCAAAATAAAAATATATATTTGTATATAAATTAGAATATTTTACTATTCTATTTGTATCGATAGCTTTTCCTTATAATATATATGTACACTTCTATTATTTTTTTTTTTTTTTGGGTAAAAGTCGACTACATTATCGTTGTCCACGTATATTCAATTTCCCTTATTCTTAAAATCTACTATATGTATTTGTGTATAATTTAAAAGGATATATATTTGTACACATATATAGCGCAAAAGTCCAAGTGTCCGTCTTTAGAATAATATTTATATCCTTTATATATATATATATATATATATATATATAATATGATGTCCACTCTATTTTGCGCGTGAGTATATGTGTATATACAAATGGACTCTATCAGTTTTCTTTACTGCTTCTGTTCAGAAATTATTCTAATGTTGTTTGTTTTTTTTTTGTTTTTTTTGTATTTGGAGAACTTTATAAATACAAATATCCTTTTTCTTTTTCATTCTCAAATGGTCAGCGAAAAACGATGTCTTGGACATTGGAGAATGTTGTCGTCTCTACGTTACGATTTATTTATATATATATATATATTGCTATATACATGTGTATGAATTTTGAACAAATTATATGTATATATATATTTGAATATTTTGTGTACGTGAAAAAGGTATATCAGTTGAAATTTTCTTCAAATTTTTGAATATTGCGTGTTTCTTGTTATTTGACACTTTTATTTCTTCTATGTACACATAGTTTTTTTTTTATTGTACTCATATATCTGGTATAGAATGGTAACAAAAGGGTGGCAAATTTTCAACAGTATTGGACTATGCTTATATTAATTTTATCTGTCCTTAAATATATTTTTTTTCTACTAATGATCAAATGTACATAAGTAATTAATATTTGGACTATAATGATTTAGTTTCGTAAAGAAATTATTTCACATTTAAAAGTCAATTAAACTTTTAAATTCACTATTTTTTCAATTTTTTTAAATTTTTTAAAATATTTTAAACATGTTTGAATTAAACTTATTTTTCATTTTTACATTAACTATACATTATAATTTTCATGAGAAAATTTTTATATGATTGATTCATTATTAATTAAATATATTTTCAAAAATTATCATAATGCATAAAAAAGTATAATAATAAATTTTAAAAAAAACCAACAAATCTCTAAAATATTATATTCACCACACTTAAATTTAAATATTAACCGTTAACGTATCGTTATATTATTTTTTTTTTTGAAAAAAATCCGTATAAAATATCCTTTTTTATGTATATTGAAAATTAAATACCAAATAACAAGATCCTTACTCTTGAAAGTTTGGCGGGTATCTGAGAATCTATAATTTTATTTTATTTTACAAATACGACGATGGAGATGTGGAGAAAAGCTTTTTTTTTTTTTGGTATATTGAATGCATAAAGGACTAAAATTATTCTTCCTTTTCTGCACATATGTGATATTGTTGTGTATGTATGCATATGTAAAATGAATTTATATATTATTATTTTTTTTTTGGTACTTACATCTTATGTTTGTATTTGTTTAAGTTGGTTCTTTCAAAATATATATATTTTTTTTTTGTATAATGTTAAGGATGTTTTGTCGTGTATTATGCCGGACTATATATAAATGTTCTGCGGATCTTGGGGTTGAAGAAAATTCTCCTTCTCCAAATTATGATGACGATTCATGCTGTTTTTTGTGTAGATGAAAATCCTTTTTCTTTGCTAAAATAGCAAAACATATGAACATGTCCTTCTCATGTGCGGCCACTTGATAATGTACAATGTTTTTTTTTTGTATGTAAAGGTTTTTTTTTATTTTTTAAATTTGCGATATTTAGGGTAAAAAAAAAAAAGTTTATAAGTAGGATTTTTTTTTGCCTGGCACTTTTCTCGCGATTGTATACATCAGTGGCAAGGACTTTTATATATATATATAAATAGAAAGATATTAGCGAAGAATTCATGTGTAGTTGTGTAATTCTGTGTTGACGAAGCAGAAATGAGCCGTTTTTTTCTTTCTTGCAAATCACTTACAGGGGGTCATTAAAGAATACTGGGTAAAAAGTTAACTATATAATGATAAAAATTTTAAATATGTACTACTTTATTTGTTATTTAACTTAAAGTAATGTTTGCTTGTTTTATCATTGAAATTAATTTATCTATATTTTTCAAAAATAATACATTAAATTGAATAATATAACATTCAAGGGAAATTTTATATAGCGTTCTGTATTAATGGGAAAGTCAGAAAAAATCAGTTGATATTGTTAGCAGTGATTTAGGTCAACGATAAGTTTTAGAATTGAAACCAATTTAATATAGGTATAAAAGATTTAGAATACAATTACTTTAAAAATTTATAGTGTTTTCCAAACTCATTAAAAATCATATCAATTTTATTCTATGGTCAAATTAAAAAAAAAATGTATATTCTTATAGTTCAATACGAATTATCATTCATTGAAAATTATTTTAACACTATTCACTATATTTTTCTTAACAAACCAATTGGTAATACATCACTCTGTAAAAATATTTTTTGAAATACAAATTTTTCCTTTTATTTTATTTTTAGTTTTATTCATCCTTAATGCACAGCTCAAAATGATTTTCGCGCAAATATATATATACATAAGAAAAATAATAATATACCATTTCTAAAATAACGAGCAAAATAACCCTCCTTTACAGTTTTATCCACTTGTTAAAATATTTTACATACATATATGTATATAGTATATGAATGTCTAAAATTTAAGTTAAAATATTCTCGCAGAATGGTCAAAGACTTTAATTCTTCAATTCTTAAAATGTTTTAGTTATAAATGTATATGTGGATATCATACATATTTGTATATTTTTTTTTTTTGTATTATTTGAAAGTCCGCCAAGCAAGCAGCATCATCATCATTTTTAACATCCCTTCAATATTATCCTTAACAGCATATATCTATATATATAAATATTTATAAAAGATTCTATATATAATTTCTTGTCCGAGACAAAAAGCATACACATTACCAAAAACATATATCAAAACTTTGCCATATATTATACTCTAAAAAGTCTCTTCGATTTTGGTGTGGTATATATATATTATATTCTCGCGTGTTATTCGCGTATCCTTTTTTCGGATAGAAATAATGATGGCTATTTTCTCTCAATCACCTCTATGTATAATATTTTTCGTTTTAAATTCTTGATTATATATTTCAATATATTTAGTATACATATATTTAGACAGTTATAATTTTATATGTCCATTATCCTATAACACCCATTATACCCTCCCTACCACTATTGAATAATAATAATAAGAATAAAAAAAATTGATGCCAACCACCCTCAATATAGAAGACTATCTTTTCTGATTATGCTTGGCTGATTTAGCTTATTTCTGTTGTTCTGAATTTGCTTTCCTTTCACATATCCTCTCTTTTTTTTTTTTTTTTTTTTTACTTTTTCACCCTTCCTGAAAAATGTATGTAAACATGTGTCCTTATTTTATCCTTCATATGAGTTTGTTTTTTTTTTTTTTTTTGGTTTTTTTGTAAAAGAAAATTCCCGTATTGTTAACAGAGTATATCTCGTGAGATGAAATATATAGGAGATGAGTGGACGGTCGCGAAGAGAATGGTAAAAAAATTTTAAGTTTTTTAGGACGCGATAAAACATTGAACAATATAATATATTAGTAAATCAAAAGGGTAGGGAAAATAATCGAATGTGTGATGAAGAAGACAATCGACTATATATAGATAGTTTGACCAAAGAATATTCAATGAGCTTTTTCAAAATATGATAAATATAAACGTGTATAATATATCCTTTTTTTATGTTGTATTATATAGAATAATAAAACGTCTTCGTTTTTATCGCACATGATGGATATTTCGTTGTTGTTTGTTGATATATTCTATAGCCTTAAATAAATGTAAAATAGGACTTTTTCTATTATATAAAAACTGGCGTTGGTTGAAGGATATGTTTATTGAATAATTTTTTATTAAAAGAATTTCGAAAATATTCAATGAAGTGTAAAACTATGAAAATGGATTTCAAGTTTTTTATTTAACTTTTTATAATTTTAGAATGAAATTATTAATATAATTCATATAATTCATTATACAAAGATCAGCGTGTTTAAGGTTTTGTTGTAAATTTTGTTGTAATTCAACTCCAAATTTTACTTTTAAAAATTGATGAATTCCAATCAAATTATATTTCATTTTGAAGTAATAATATTATAAATTTTAGACGTAGGATTGGAAAACTCAGTTTTAATGCAGTAATAGTACTTTTGTTTTTAATCTGTTTTGATTCTTGTAAACAATTACTTTCCTGATATTGGAATTTGTAACAATAACTACACTTAAAACAATTACTTTCCTGACAGTTGATTTTTAAGAACACTTGAATATTAGGTTACTTAAAAGCAATCTCTCCTTCATGAATTATATGATTCAAGAGTTCACCATATATTCTATCTAATCACAAAAGTGTTTAAAATTTATTAACCACAACAATTTGTTTGCAGTTTACTAATAACGATTATATTTCCAAAAAAAAAAACCACTTCAATATTCAAATCAACGAAATTGTAAGCAAAATATTTCTATCATATACTGAATTTTCCTGATATTATCTAACAAATAAAAAAAAGGACGAAAATATTTTTACGAATTTCAATTTTTATTTTTTTCTACAAAAAAAAACTATATTTGTCCTTCATTCGTTACTTTACTTTGATAAATTTACATCAATTTAGATCAGGCAAAAAAAAAATATTTATTCAAACTAACCACAAAAAAAATATATATATTTTCACATTAATGTTCCAAAAAAAAGGATAAAAAAGATTCGATCAAAATCTGTGTGTGTATTTGTGTGTATTTAATAATGTCCATTTTTAATGTGTTCAATGATCGAATGTCTCTAATAATATTAGGCAACCCAAAAACCTTCGTTTTTTATCAATCTAAACTAAACCACAACAACTATATACAACAAGAAATATTACCATCTATTTTATACAGTTTTCTACGATACTTTTTTTTGCAAGCTACTGGTCATGATGACAAACAAAATTTAGTTTTTCTTAACCTTTTTTTTGCCGCAACTTGAATTACAACAAAAAAATACTTCTGACATGTACTAGCTAGCTTTTGATAATGATAATGATTTCTAACGTAATATTCCAAAAAAAAAAAAAAACTAAATCCTAAAAATATAACACTTCTTAGCTATAGGCGATTCCTTTTTACTTGTTCGAAAAAGAAAGGGAATATAATAATATCCCTTTTTTTGTGTGTGTAAAAAAATATTTTTCTCATTATTTTCATTTGTCATTTTCTTATTTTTCTTGTTTGTGTGCTCCGGTGATGTTTGGAAAATTTTCTAGGTTATAAAGTTCGCGAAACGCGATTTACGTTTTACTATTTTATATATGTATATCTTTAGTATATAAATATATCCTTCCCCATCATATTGCTAATATTAGATGTATAGATGATAAATTGTTTGGTACAGAAGAAAGGGTGAGCAGAGAATTAAATAGCCACCATATATGTAAGTGGTCTCTTCAGAATTATATATGCATGTGTTTCAAGGCAAAAAAAAAAACTAATTTATTTTTGTTATTGTAGATGTAAATCGTACTTAAATAATACAGGTTGTCTCAAATAAAATTAACTATGGAAACTTATATATTGGCTTACTATAAGACTTTTCTTAAATACACTTTTACCGATTAAATTATTGAAAATTACGAAATGACTATTTTCATATAAGTTAATCATGATTATTTCAGTAGCACTGTAGGAAGTGTCACATATCACTAGAAAATAAATTCGCAATTCAGTAAACTTAATAATTTCTTGTGCCGCGTTGAATTATTGAATTAATCAGCTAATCGTTAACAGTTTAATTAAATTTACAAAAATACTTTGAATTTCTTTTTAGGCAATTAATTTATTGGCAAAAAAAACTATGAATTGTTCGCCGTAATGTTTACTACAATAGAAAAAATATTATTCATGGACACGTCCTGAGCTACTGTAAAAGAAAATTCTGATCGAATGCAGGACATTTCAATCCTAACTTAGCGGAAACGCGAATAAACATTGATACAAAGAATTCAAATATTTTCCGATTTTAGTAATTTAACCAAACATCGCAAATTTCTAAGTAATAAAATAAGTTTGATAAAAAAAATTCAGATTTCTTTAAAACGGAAAATTAATTTGTTTCTAAGCAAAGAAATTAATTTTTTTTATCGATCAGCAAATGAACTTTAATATACATAAATTCAATTTTCAATTTTATTTGTATTAAAACAAATATTAACTTAAAATTAAAGGGACAATCGATTGTTTTCCAATATCCCGAACATCCGGTATACAAATGTCCTTTAATGAAAAGCTGTATATTCTTTTTGAATAGAAAATATAGATTATAAACACTCGCGTATATAGACAAATATAGACAAATATATAAATATTCACATCCTTTCTTTTACATTCTCATCATATTCTATAATCGGGTAATCTATAATAGACAGAAGATTTTCTTGTGCATAACCTCACACCCACTTCTTCATTGTTTTATGTTATAACAATATAAATATATACATACATTTATATATATATATATATATATATATATCCTCTAAATTTTAGTTTTCTAAATATATAATATTTATATATATAATGGATATGTGTGAAGGATATTAAAGTAGTGAAAAAAGGGTCTTTCGCGTATATAGATGTGGTGATATATAAATTCTCATGGGTATGATAAAAGTTTTCCAGAATTGGTGAGTAGCGGCTATAAGCATCTTTGCATATTATTGTTTTGGACTCACGGCTATTATAATCTCTAATATATATATATAAATATATATACATATATGTATATATATATTAAATAAAAAAGGATTCTTTTCTTTCATATATGCTTAAGGATGAAGACTGAGAGGGTGGTGTATATGAAAGAAATGAGATTCGTGAAATTTATAAAACGCGCAACTAAACCAAATATATAGATGTATAAAACGGATAATATAATATAGTTTTATGGTCCTTTATTTATATACATATATACGAAAATTTTAAATAATATTATGAAAAACTTTTTTTTTTTTTGTTGGTTTGGGAAATATGTGTGACGATATTTAGGTGTTTTTATGATTTGTGGTGGTTAGAGTAAAATGTGTTTCAAAAAAAAAAAAAAAAACATATTACTTTAGTTAAAAGGATAATATATGGTATACGAATAATATGTATAAAGAATAGTTTTGTTTTTTAAATTATTAAAAGTTTGATCATTAAAAATGAAATTTTGGTATACAAAAATTTTTTGAATATGATTATTAAATATATAAAAGATAAGGTTTAAAATTTGTCTATAATATTTTTGGTTAAATATATTTTTGATTGTATAAAAGAAATATGAAAGGTTAAACATAATTTTTTTTTATATAGAACATATTTCAATGTTGCAATTCACCAAATAAAATTTATAACAATTGTAATATGACATTAATTTTAAGAAAATTAATGGTATAATTAGATTAGAAAAATTTTAACTATTAAATAGAATAGTTAAAATTATCACTATGTACTACTATTGTATATAAAAAGTTTTAATTTTTTACTACAATCTTAAAAAAATAGACTTTTTAAAACAACTTAACAATTATTTTTAAGTACATAACTTTGTACCTTCATCTTCATTAAAGAATTTCGAAATATTCAATTACAATGACTTAAAAATATAATAATATTCATGTTCCGGATGAAACAAAAATTTTAAAAACCGTGTTATTACAGTGACATATTGTCCTTATTGAAAACCATAGCCAAGATTTTACAGCATATGACTTTAAATTTCACTATTTTTTAATAACTAACTTTTATGATTTTTTTCTTTAAATATTCTTTGTGCTATGTACCTAAAAAAGAACTGAAGGACTCTTTAAACAAACTACAAAAAAAAAAATTAAAATGATAAAACATGAGTTTTAAGAAAAAGCCAAAATATACAGAAACCTGAACATTATTTTTTTTTGGCCAAACCAAACACGTCCATTTTTTTTATATATATCTATATACATAAATCCCACCACCCCCTTGTTATGTTTTTTTTTTTTTGGACAATTTAAAAGTATTGGCGATCTATACGTAAGTATAAAAACAAATACATTTCATTTCAAATTCACATTTTTCCAAGAAACTTTTCTTACATACAAAATAAAAAAAAAATTTATCCTACAAAAAAAAAACTTTTAAAACATACATTTACAGTTAGAAAATTATATGTCAGCGGAGAGTCCTTACGACTTCTTGGGACAAAAGCAGCAGCCAGCACCATAAGCAATATGTACATATATCGCCACAGGGGTTGATAGCGCGCGAACAATTTTTTTTTGTTTTCTTTGTTTTTTTTTTCATGAAAATAAGTGAAAACGCTTGTCATGTAGAATTTTCTTTTTTAGACGTACAATGAAAAAAAAAAACTTTATCAAGGATCTTTTTTTTTTTTTAAGAAAATACGTATATATTATGTATATATAAGTCTATATTAGATTGACTATCGTGTATGGAAAATATATTAGATCGTCGTACATGTGAATATGGAATGTACAACAAAAGGACGAAAAAAAAAAATATATTATAAATTTTTTTTTTGTAAGCTTTTTATAGTGGACTGAGAAAATTTGTAGTGATGGAAAAAAAAAAAATGGAAACAGCAAACTAAATACAAGAAAAAGTATAAAGGAAAAAAAAAATACTTAGGAAAAAATTTATATAAAAAAAAAAATGAAAACGGTTTTTCCCTGAAGAAAGACCATTTTCGCTATAAAACATATATATTTATAGATATATGTAGATATATGTGAATATGAATTGAAAAATATACGAGCCTGAAATTTTTAAATTGATGCTGTAAATTATTCAAGATGATTTCAATTTTTTATTTGCATTTTGAGAGTGCAATTTTAGTACGTTTTTCTTTAGATTGATTTTTAAACTAATTGACTTAACTTTAGCCTCAAAATTAGCTCAGTTTTTTCTTAAAAACTTTCCAACTTGTTAACTAGTTTCTTTAATGTGTCATATGAACAGGCTTAGCTAGAAATATGAATAAATTCTGAGACTTAGTTAAGAAATAAATGTTAAAAATCTTAATAACGTATTCAATTTTTTATGGAACTAAAAACTTGGGCTAATTTTCTAAAATAGATTTAATGTAGTATTGTCAATTATTGCCTAAGCCTCGATGTCTTTACAATAAAAATCTAATTTTATAATATTTTTTTTCTTTAATAATTGTCAGAGATGGCAGTCAATCAGTTTTACAATTAAACCTCTCCTCTGAAGCAAATCTCTTCTCTCAAACAAATCATACCTAAATCTTGAATTTAGTTCTCGTAGTTTATGAATATGTGTCATGCGAAAACTCTTAGCTGGGATATATTCATATGTAGTTTTTTTTTTTTTAGTGAAATTGTTAAGCATTTGAACACGTCCTGCTGATGATGATTTCTATTTATACGTATGGATGTAGGTTATATATATTTTTTTTTTGTTCATAAGATATAGATGGGTGGTTGGGTATTGAAGGATGAATAGCCATATGAAATGAACAAATACTAACCAACAACAAAAAAACTATACTTATAGTATATATATATGCTGTAAAGAAATTCGTTTTGCCTGTACAATGTGCCTTGAAGCCTTAATACATTTTTGGTTTTTTTTTTTTCGTTTTAATTTTTTTGTTTCGTTGTACTAACAATTTTTTTTCCGCATATTCATTTTCTCTGTTATTTCTTTAGCTGATGATATTGATGATGATGATGATGATGATGATGAGTTGGTTACGTATATTCTTGTATATATGTATATTCTTTTTTAACTCCTCAACTAACATTTCTGAATGATCGTCGTCCAGAGAAAACTCTTGAAAATAAAATGTACAACGCAAAATAATAAAAAAAAAATAATATAAATAAAAATAAAACTAAGAACTTATTTTTGCAAATGTAGAAAATCGCAATAAGAATGATGTATTTCTTTTTTTATTAAATATAGGTAGGACGGACCTATCATATATCCTTTTTTCCTAAAAAAAAAAAACAAATAGAAATCTTTTTATATTTTTTTTTTTCTTGTGTACATACGAAATGGTGACTCTTAACTCTGGACTAAATATCCGAGGATATTCGCCTTTTTTTTTGTAGCATTTTAGAATAACGTATACGTATAGCAAAAAAAAAAATTTGTAGGATAATTTGATTTTTTTTTTTTTTTGCTGTTTTATTTATTTTCTAAGGTTGTTTTTTTTTTAGCTTTTTGTGTTGGAAAGGGAAAAAAACAACTAAGAATCAGAACGGACGCGATTTTTGTGAATACTACCTAACCTAAAAAGAATATTCATGAAATAATAAATTTTTTTTTATATACGGTATATATTTTTTTCAAAAAAAAATGTTGTTTTTTTTTTTTGACATTATGCGAAATAAATGGAAAAATATATAAAAATGTATTTGTAAAGGAACTGTGTTTAAACGAGTAAACAAAATATTAAATACAGGATTTAAAAATTTCCTAAAATTATGTTTTAGAAATTCTGTAAAACAACATGTAAAAATACGTCATCTTTTGAATTTAATTTAAGCAATAATTTAGATTTTTTCAGTAGTCTGTCAATAGGTTAGTAATAGTGCTCAAGATTTGCTCATATTTAATTACAATTTTATAATTTTCAACGAAATACTATAGAAAATTTTCAATACATACTCCATTCTTTTTTCCTAGTCTTTATGTATGTATGTAGTTTTTAGTTGAATCGATCTCATAATACAGGATTCTTTTAGGTCCATTACGTCTGTGGATTTTACTTTTGGGATACTTTCATACTCAATATTCAATAAATCTTGCAGTTTTTGTATTTAAACTGCAAGATTTATTGAATATTGAAACGATAATATTACGTCTTAAGTCGATAATATTACGTCTTATAAATAATTAGGCATCGTTGTTGTCAGGACATATCTAATTCATTTGTAACCTTTAATTAATATAGTAATACATATATACATAGAAAATGGTGGCTTTTTACGAAAAAGAATAAATATAGATTTTTAATCTGCCTTAAGAATTAAGAAAAATCAATATTTTTTTCATTAAGGTGTTACAATGCATTAATTTTTACCTAACAAACCTAAAAAAAATAATATTGATTGGTGAAAAAAGTAATAATTTCAATTCGTGAATCTTTAATTAACTAATTAAAATTTTAATTAATTCAATATTTTTGAAATTAAATTATTAATAAGTTATTTTTTCACTAATACACCAATTTATTCGTTTAGTCTTAATTATATTTCATTAAATTTCTAATCCTATTTAAATTCGTGGGATGTGTTCTATAATTGTAGTGAAAATTGGAAAACTTGAATTTATTTTTTCTATGCAAATAATCAAGTTCCCACGTAAATAAATGTGAATTTCCCTAGTAAAAATTGCATATATTACAACCCTTGAAGTATTTCAATATTTCAAAATTTTTTACATGAATGGTCACTTTTTTCCGTATTATCCTTCTTTTAAAAAAATTCTTTATTCTAACTATTATAATCTTTTTTATCGTTGTACGTTACAAAAGTAGTTGTGGCCGTTGGATGTAATCTTTTTATAAAATTTCATTTTAGTTTTAGTGAAATATTACGTTCACTTTAGTTTTATTTTTCGATTCTACAGATTTAAAAAATAAAAATAATCGTTTGCAATTTGAATTTCTTTCGCTTTTCTCTTAGCGTTTATAAACCTTTGTGTAGATTTCTGTAAAAATAGTTTTTTTCTAAACAGAATATTTTTTTCTGAGAATATTTACCTTACATTTGTAATTTTTACCTTAATCCTTGAACTATAGAAACAAAAAAAAACTAAATAACATCCTTTTGAATTTGTATCATGGGTTTTAGGGTAAATCCAAAGTTTAAATACGAATTTGCCAGACCAAATTGTATATTCAACTGTGATTATTTTTATATTGAGAAATAAAAGCGGCTAAATTATATTTGAAAAGATTTCTGATTTATTTTTAATTTGAGTAAAAAAATAAAACTTCAAAAATAAAACAATGAAATTTTCAAATATGAAAATTTTCACTGAAAAGCAAAACTAACTAAAGAAATGCACTGAATTTATTAAAACTATACGCGTATAATTAAAATTTGTAAAAAAACTATCTGAGTTTGAAATATTTCAGTAGAATCCTTTATTAATATAATAATTTTAAACTACGAAAAATTTTCTATTATTGTTTAAAATGATGCCTTAAAATTATTTGTTGTATGAGATAAAAAAATTTCTTATATGAGATAAAAACATATAAACTTATCAGACTTGAATACTGTACTCCAAAAAAAAATTAAGAAATTTTTCAAATAATTATTTGATTTAAACATAAATAAAGTTAAAGTAATTTATTTTTATATCAATTACTTTTTTTAAGCTATTTAAGGCCTTCACTGGCAGATCCTAGTTTTTTAATTATGTTAATAATATAGTTATGGCAATTATAATTTAATTTTAGTAAAAGTTTA
This sequence comes from Empis livida, assembly GCA_963932195.1. Lineage (NCBI taxonomy): Eukaryota > Metazoa > Arthropoda > Insecta > Diptera > Empididae > Empis > Empis livida. The sequence goes on from OZ010645.1 coordinate 15,656,383, forward strand.
CGTATTTTTAAAAATGCCTATACAGTATTTAAAAATTATTAAAAATTTATCATTTCAATTTTCAAAACGACTAATTTAAGCTGAAAATAGTATATAATAATTATTTGTAAACATTATTATTAAGATTTCTAAATTTTATATTTGTTAAATTTAAAAGTATTTATATCTTCCTACAACACTTTTGTCTTTGTTGTTGACTCCTCAAATTTTTTATCGGTTTCGCATTCGAATGCTAGTATATTGGTATCAGTAAATGTAAAATAAATTTATTTACAGGATTTAAAAACGTTAATATTAAAACTATACAATACTCCGCAAAAATATAACATATATGTGAAAAAAAGCAATTTTATCATATTATAGATAAACAATTTTTTCTACCGTTTTATTTTTCGTCCTTTTAATCCCTTTCCTTGTGATTACTATGCTTACCAAAAGTAATATTTTTTTTTCAATTTTTAATTTAAAAATAACAAAAAAAATGTTCAAATATAAAGAGCCTTTATTTATATACACCGAAAGTCAGGCTACCTGCCTACATTTTGCCAGCGTATCAAAAAAAAAAATTCCAATTTTTTTTTCTGTAAATGTACTTTATTATATATTTATTTCACTTATTATACCATTTCCAGGGACACAGTAACACAAAATAAAAACTATATTATAGAAATCACGGTCATTTGGGAATTAGAGTAAGGGGTGCCGATTTATTTTTGATCCTTACTTCCAACGAATATGAAAAAACAAAATTCCAAAACCACATAGTAGAAAATAAAATAATTTTCACGTATTTTTATTATTATACATGGTTTTTTTTTTTTTGTAAACCCCACAAGAATATTTCATTCTTTTCTGGTTCAAAATTAATAATAACTACATAGTCATAAAAGAGAAGATTTCTTTACAAAAATTTTGTAAAAAGGATACAAACGAAATGGAAAAAAACTGCGTATTTTTAAAGCATTGCAAATTTTTCTACTTAAAAAAAAAAACGCGCGAAATATATATATTTTTTTAAAAATTATTTCCTGATTCCACTTTAAATTATTATCCCTTAATTTAATTCTTTTGTAGATATTTTTATATAGATTTGCTTTAGGCAAGCGTAAATATATTTTGTTTTCTTTTTTTGATCCTTATCAGCATGCGAATATATATTTTTTTACATTGCGAATTATGATGGTTTATTATATTCGTTAAGTAATAATTATTATAAGACCTAAAGGGATGGCTGTTATGGGAGGTAAAATGTAAGTACAAAATTTTATAAATCATGGTAAAAAGGGTGAAGGTGTTAGTATTAATTATAATCCACAAAATTTATTGTTATTATAAAATCGAAATAGGATCGTGCATATCCTGATATTATTTTGTTAGCATTTCTTATTCATTATTAAATATTGTGAGAATGTCATTATTAAATGCTGTGGGTTTTCCTGTTAATATAAAATAGGCAAAAATTTATTTACATTGAAATGGTACGCGCTGGATATCAAATATATAAAAATACTATTCGGAATAATTAATTAAATTAAAATAAGAAATGTACCAGCAAAGTTGATTAGATCAAAAGTTAAATAATATTAAAAAAAATTTACGTCAAAAAAGTGTCCAGATTTGGTGTTACAAAATAAGATCAAATACTATCCTCGTATTCTTCTAGCGATACGCTGGTAATGGTTATAAATCATAATAAAGAAAGACTTGGTTTATTTAATTTTTTGAATCCGCATTATCCTTGTATTGGTAATACTATTCAAATACAGAAAAAAAAAATTGCATTATTTTTGCAATTATTTTTTCATCCTATTTTTTTCTTCTTCTTGTTTTTGTATTTTGATGTCATGTCGTGAGGTAGTAGTTTTAAGTGCCGTCTAATGTCGGAGGACATCTTATCCTTTTTCTGGATTGATTGCTTTTACACAATAACAACAAAAATATTCACATAATACTAATACAAAAAAAAATAAACCAAAAATTATTGTGTAAGGATACAAAATTTATTATTTTTACATATATTTAACGTGACATGGTTGTTTTTTTTTTGTAGTAAAATTTCTATAATTTAAGTAAAACGCGCGGGTAGAAAAATAATAAATACAAAAAAAAATTTTTTATCCTGTTTTCTGTTGCCTTATTGTCCTTTTGTTTGACGAACTACTATTGTATTCTGACTGATTTTCAATGGATGAGATATTTTTCTGGGGGATTTAAAAATTATTCTTCGCGTTTAAAACAGTAACTTTAATGTCCCTTTTATTTTATAAAAATTTTAAAGAATATTTCGCCAAAAGGCATTCATTCAACACAATCAAATGAATAAGGGATTTTTTTTTTATATTTGTATAGGTAATGAGATTTTTTTTTTGTTAGTTATTAGACTTAATATTATGATTTCTAGATAATCAAGCATTTTGCCAGTAGTTTCTTTTACCTAACATACTAATGGCGATTTTACTATTTCTACTATATAAAATATTATGAAATTTGTTAAATCACCAACTTCAATAATTTAAAAAGGGATGCTAATTAAATTAATTTATTTATATGAAATTATAATATTTTAATAAAGTTTTTAGTTTTTCTATATTTATAATTTTTTTTTACAACTTTAAAATATTTCTAGGTCAAAATACCAATTTTTTCAACTGTCATAAATTAAGTGTGTGTGTTATTTATTTTTTTTGCTATAACGATGCGGGATATTAAATTTTATAACATTTACTAGTAATTTTACATAAAATTATTAAAATTACTTTTCATATTGATTTATGTTAGCAATAGACCATACTTTAAATACTTTACAATAGTGTAATAAAATAAAAATTTCTAACCAAAAGAATTTTTTTTTTACCTTTTTAAGCGCGAACAACTTTTTTATATACCGTAGTTTTATTATTATTTACCTTGAAAGAAATAAATACATAAATTTATAAGCTACTTAACTTAATTTAACCGTATTTTAGAATTTTATACATCGTTTACCAGAATCATAAAATAATAAATCAATATGAATGATTGGTAATACGGTATTCTATTTATGGGCAAGGATATTTTTCTTTTATTCAAATTATTTGGTATATTTTACGTTACTACGTAAAGCAGGTAAAATTTCAAGTGCAAATGAATTTAAAAATCTAAGTTCACAGTGAATATATATATTTAATTTACTTGTAAAATAATTGTTATAGTTTTATTGATTTATTGAAAATTATATATTTATTTTTAAAATAATCCTATATTTTTGTGGTATACTCCAAATTATTATCATCGAAATATAATATCCTTTTTCATATTAAGTGCTTAAAAGATTTATTCATTATATTAATTATGACATAAATTAATCTGAACTATTCTTAATTGAATTTTGGTACAATAAATAATTGTCTCTTGAAAGTTCTTCTTCAATAATACCATAGTGCAGAACTAATATAATAACAGAATTTATTTAATAAATAATTTATTTTTGTAAAATGTCCCTTCTTAAATTCACATATGACTGAACAAATGATCCATTAAAAGAAATTTCATAATATAAGTACATCAATATTCACATATGACAAATACATTAATTCACATGCGTTCATATTTACTTTAATATTTTTGTTAGATTTTCAGTTCGCTAACCCCATATATCATAATATACATATAAATATATATTTGTTAAGAAGTAAAATATTGTATATATATATATATATAAATTCGTTATTTTATCCTTAAATAAGGAGTCACTAATAACGCGAAATGTGACATATCAACGTCGCAACGTGCCAAATTAGTACACAAAAACTGGGAAACAAAAAAAAAAAGAAAAAACTGAAAATCTCAAATTACGCGAGACAATGTTAGTTAATACAAAATATATGTTCATATTATAATATAAATATATGAATATATGGTTTGAGTAGGAAAACGCGTAGATTTTCATCCCTTTATCCTTTTATTATTTTGTTTTTGCTTTTTTTTTTTTTTTGCACTACATAAAATATATATTTATATAAATTTCTAGCAAAATGTAAGGGAGAAATTTTATACTTATATGTAATTATATAAATAAATGTACGAAAAAGGACATGTAGGATTTACTACAAGAAATCATTGTATGCACGATATGTGCAAAAAAAAAAAAAAAAAGCAAAATCTCATACTATAGAGAAGATGTATTATGAATCAATATCGTATATTTGGAATTTTTCGAAATTTAAAATCGATTTTCATAATTGTTAACATAATTTTTATTACATTCATAGTAAAGTACGATTTTAATTGAATATTAATTCAATTAAAATCGTACTAAAGTACTTCATTGTTTAAATCCTTCAGTAACTATAATTTTGTTATAGTTATAATTTAAAATCAAAATAAAATATCGCTTTACATCCTGGCATTTACTTAAATATTTTTTAAAAAAACAAGATCGTACGTTTAAAAAAAGATCAATGAAAACAAATCGAATCTAATATATTTTTCATCGTATCGATCCGATTCCAGTATACATAATATTTCTCCAGCACTAAACTAAAAATTTTATATAAATTTTCGCATTCTCTTTTTTCTCGCCAAAATGTAAGTCTATCTTCCGATACGACACTAATACTGTTAGTATAACAATGAACAAAAAAAAACAAATGGGAAAAAAAGTAAAAACTCCTTACAAATAAGCAAAATAACGCCAAAGACAGGAACGGTTCGATTGTTTCAAATCCTTATAAGCGCTCCAATACTAATAAATAAACATACATGTACACAAATTTATAATATCCTTTTTGTATACTACATATATATAAATATTTGAAAAAAGATATTAATTTTTTTCGGGTATAACGAATTGTGTAAAGTCCGACCAACAGAAAAAAAAGGATAAGAAATCATTTATAATACTGTATACATATATATGTAATATATATATGGTCTCGCGGTGTATGACTACAACGTAGTAGATGAAAATTGCCTTAATTTAGCGAAAACTATTTATAATGATAGAATGTCGTTTAATCCGTGTCCGGGGGATATTTTACGTGTTAAAAGATATTTCTTTTACTTATATATTTACCAAGAGAAATTTCCAAATAGCATAAAATTTAACCCTCATTGGATATAATATTTTATTTTCTTTATTGTATATTAGTAAGTCTGGGCAATTTGGACATAGTTAAATAAAGCTGAATGGTATGAGAAATGAAAGTGACATGACAAAAAAGTAGAATGGTGATTTGCAATAAAGGATAAATAATGTTAAAATTATATTAAAGAATTTAATTGTAAACTGACAATATTTTCTTGTTATATACATTAATGTTGAATCATATAAATTTTGTAATTAAAGAATATAATACACAATATTATATCAATTATTATTTTTAGGGTTGATTCAAATTAAGTCTATTTCGAAGCTAGATTAACTCGAAGCTAAATGATTTCACAGCTATCTTTAATAATTTTCTTCAAAAAATGTTAGTAAATAAAATTATAATTTTACAACAGTAAATTATATATTTTTATGTCTAATTAAATCATAATTTTATTTGCTATCCTTAATGTATCTGAATTTATTTGTGCCTCATGTTAATATATTGTAGTCAAGTTTTTTTTAATGCTTTTTATCTATAAATGTTATTTAATAAACATATCTATTATTTCTAAATTTTTCAACATTTTGAAGAGTTTTATAATTCAGATTCGAAAATTCGTTTGGTCTGTTATGCTATTATCATTTACGTAATAATAATTTAATAAAAAAATTCCGCAAAATCTAAAAACCACAATTTAAATAATATAATTATTTAGTTAATTAAATTTTCTATATTTGTATAATTACTACATTACCACAAAATTTGTTTAACTAGGTTTTGATTATTTAAATTAAAATATAGACGCGGCAATAGAATAATCATAAATCGAGGAAAATGAATTTTGTTAAAAATTCATTTTCCTCGATTTATAAATTTTCTATTACTCATTTGTAGATTTTTATAGAGTGGAAATTTTTATATTTAATAGGAAATTCCAAACTAAACGTATGGATTTTAAAGAAGTTTACTGAAATAATGAAATATTTTTTATTTATTAATATTTAAATCCAGTCAAATATGTACACAATTATTATGTATAATTTATATTTGAAAGTAGCAATAGTAAAATCTTCCTTTAAACATAGTTTAAGCAATATTTGTAAATAATTTAAGTTGTTTTTAAATACAATAATCCTCACATAAATGAATAGGGTGCAAAATAAAATGGTTAAAAAAACTCCCCTTTAGATTATTTTCAAATGGTAGGGTTAAGAAGTCCTTTTAAATATATAATTGATTATATGTCAATAGTTTCTGATTTTTTCTCATTTTCAAATCGTATATTTAACAAAGTTAATATTCTTTTAAGTTATATTAAAATTATAGGTTTTAAAAAGAATATTGATAGAAATAATTATTTTTAAGTAATCTAATAAGTATAGTATAAAAGAAAACATGGAAATAATTTTTGCAATGTTGAAATTGTTCATTATTTCGTTGAAATAATCAAAAAACATTTTGGAGGAAAAATGTTGAATATAAATTTCAAATTTTACCTTATTTATAGTAAAGTAAATTAAATTACATATCTACAAGTAATGAAAATTCTACGATGCAAAGTAGAAATATAGAAATATAAATTGGTGATTTTCATAATATGGCTAAAACTCTTTGATATGTATATCAATTTCAATTATAACTAGTACTCTTTATTTCTTCAGTGTTTCAATTCTCCACAGAAATTTTTGACCAAATTAACAAAAGTAATTAAACTTTTTTTACCATCCTTTATCTAACTATAAATTGTTTGCTAATAAATTTACTTGAATTTTTATATTTATACTTTTATGTATTACGTCACCCATGTGTCAGTAATTAACATTTTTTTGTGAAAAAAATTAAAAATATTTGTAAAATTTCCGAATTATTGACTGTCAAATACAAATAATATAATTTCTATAATTTTAAAATGTTTTTGGTCAAAATATTTTTCTTTTTCTAGTTCTCTACGACCACAATACATAATTATACCACGTTGTGTAAATAAATACAAATCCCAAGCTTACATTTTCGCTATAATTTACTAGATTATCATTAAATATATTTAAAATAAAACACATTTTTTTACTTCATCAATAATTCAACTCATTACTAGTCTAAATTAACTAATTATATATTTTAAAAAAAACTTGTTGCATTTTTCCCGCAACAAAATATACAAACAACTTAAAGTTTTTTCACAAAAAAAAAAAAAAGTGTATTTTGTGTGTTAAAAAAAATCTTCATCTAAAAAAAAATATATGAAACTTTTTATATAGTAAAAAAAAGTGAAATTTTCTACTCCATAAATTATTATCCTTATTATCCGTTTATATATTTTAGTATAACTATATTTTTTTTTATACCTTATAAGTTTGTGTGTATTTTCAACTTATACAATTATTATTGTGCACTACATTAAATACATAACGGTTTATATTATACGTATAATCCTTTAAAATCCTTTTAGAAAAAAAACCAAACATTATTTTTTTTTTTACAAAAAAAAAGTTACTTTGTTTGTATATAAAAGAAGCAAAAAAAAAAATCGCAAGAGAAAAGCTTTTTTTCATTCAGTTTCACTTTCACTTAAAAATGATGTTTTTTTTTTATTATTATATTTTTGTGTCTGGTTAAACTATATTGGCCACCCTTTTTTTTTTGTATTCCACATACCCTTAAAAAGGAAATTAGCCCCAAAGTAAATTGAATTTTGGTGGGAAAGAGTCTTTTTTTTTTTTGGTTAAAAGAAATTATTTGTGGAGTATTATATTTTTTTTTCAAGTTTCTATTTTATTTGTGTCAAATGTTTTACAGCGATACAAATAAATATTATTACGGAGTAGAGGGAGTGATATTAGGATACTAACTATTTTTGTTGATAGCAGAAATACAAAGAAAATACATGAATTCTTTAGAATTTTGAACTTTAATAAAGTTAATATAAGAAATACAAGAAGTAAATAATAAGATTTGTATAATTTTATTAGATATCTAGGACAAAATACTTCCTTTTTCTTTTTCTCTATTGTTGTATTATAGTTGATTCAAGTTTGTTGTCTGTAGGGTACAGTTGTATACTGGATCTATGAAAATTATATAAGAAAAAGAAAACTATTTATCTTAAGAATTTTATGGTTGTAGATTTTTATAAAATTACACAGAAATATTGATTTTAATAAAATTGGAAAAAATAAATTATATTTTTAAGTATCTGCAATAAATTTTTCATTCGCTTTTTACTAAATTTATGTTTTAATTCTAATTTAATTTGTTTCACGAAGAACCAAGTTATTGACTGTAATAACATATATAAATTCTGTTCTAAGTTCTCAAAAAAATTATAATTACTTTTTGACACTTTGAAATAACTTTTAATTTTGACTGCTAAACAGACAATCTTCAATTTTTCCAAAATATATTACGATACTACATTGTTTTAGATCAAGTACTAATTTCTCGTCTTTTGTAAAATTTGAAAATTGGCTGTTTAAGAAGAGCCGAAATCAGAACTTATTTCAAAGTGTCAAAAAGTAATTATCATATGTTTTGCTAAATTATAACAGAATAATAAAAAAAAATTTAAAATTATCCACTATTTTCAGATAATTTCATTAATAAACATTTAATTTGCATAAACATTTTTAGTATTTAAATTACTTTAATTTTTTTTTTTAGTATTTGCGAGGATATTTAACAATATTCCTGTCATCTATTTAATTTGTATGTAAAGTTATTAAATATTTAATGAAAATCTTCAGTTCAACAAACCCGAATTTTTTCCGACCAAATAATTTAACTTTTATCCTTAACTTTTATTATATCATTGTATTGAAAAAAATTATTATTTTTTTTGTTATTGTTGCTACATAAAAGAGTAAAAGTGAATGAAAAATTTATTGCAGACACATAAAAATATAATTTTTTTTTACCATTTATACATTATATATATATATATATATCTAACAATATGAAAATATATATTTTTATAAGTAGGTACAAAAAAAAAATATAAAAATAAAAATAAATAAATATACATATAAATACTTAAATCTACGAAAAAAAAGGGAAAATGCTATAATAATAATAATAAAAAAAAAAATCTTTATATAATATAAATATATAGACACTGACATCTACTAATAATATTTATTAGGATAAAAACTAACCTACCACAATCAAATTCTAGTTAGATAAACATTATTATTGTCTAGCACCACAAAAAAAAAAAAATATATAATAATAAAAGAATCAAGAATTTTGTAGATTTTCTTATAAAAAGTTATAAGGATATGAATAAAAATTGTAAGACCCTCTTTTTTTTTTTTTTGCCTACTCCACCTCTCCCTTCCAAGAAAAAAAAAACTTTTCTCATCCTTATTGGGTATAATAAAAATATAAAAATGAACGAAAAAAACAAAAATTTTATATAGCACTTTTATGATCCTTAATATGAAGAACATAAATCTAGTTATCGTCTCTGGTTTATTTAATAATTCCTTATACTATATTTTTATTCTGTTTATATATATATTGTAATTATGTATATTATTAAAGAATATATATTTATTCACTTATTTGTATATTTATGAAAGTAGAAATTGATTAAATTAAATAAAAAATATATATTAATTTTTTATAATTGAAAAAAAAATCAATAGAAAAGAAAAGAAATTTAATGTTTTTGTAATTTTGTTAAATTTATTACTTATTTAGTATCTAAAGCGGTAATGTAAATATTGAATTATATTAGATTAAAATTATTATCATATAAATCATATTTTAGATAAATTTTTAAAGTGCAACAAGTTTCAATTTAATTCAATTTTGTATTGGATAATTGTTAATTTAATAAAGAAACCCAACTTAAAGCTTTTATTATTCCAATGATAATTTAATTCAATAGATTATTACTAAGTGTATCAATTTTTTCAATTAGTCATTATCTACACTGGTACTTTTATAACTATTCGGGTATCTAAAACAATAAAAAGACAGCATCCATTCTCAATATAAAGTCGCCACAGTGCAGATTAGCAGTAGGTATTTTTACCTAAAATTCCTTGACAAACTATAATGAGACTAACTGATAATATCATCTGCAAATTGTGCAAGTACGAGAATCAGGAAGAGTACATCTTTTGTCCTCTAAGCGTAAGTAATGAGACTGCAACTATTAGGACTTACAGGAAGTCTCAAAAAGTGACTGATTAGGACTCTTAAAATTCGCGGAAAATTCGTTAATAAGTGACAAGGAATTGCGACCTTTTGTACTTAAATAACTAAGAATTGCGACTTTTTAACTTATGCTTACAGTTATGCTTTTACCACCATAGTTTCAATTCAATTATAGAATTATACTTAATTTGTGGAACACAGCTAAATATGGCGCCAATAGAATTTACATATTCAATTGCCTATACATATAGAGTCGATTTATAGTTTGATTTTCGCTACTGAATGTATTACACATTATTTCCTACTAAAAAAAACTATTATTTCTGTGGTATTAGCAATAAAACTAATACCACAGAAATAATTTACTAAAAACAAAATAAAACACAATTTATAAATTTGTAAGTAATTTTTATTAAAATACTGATTCAAAGTTAATTTTTGGTTGAAATTCAAAAACACTTCAACATAAATGTTTAACGTTTCAATAATTCAATCAATGCAGCAATATATCTTCTTGCCATTTGTAATGTTTCGAATTTTGAAAAATTTCTATCATTACCCAATGTTGGTATAACATTTCGTAATCTATCAAATGCATCATTTAAATTATTCATTCGTCGACGTTCTCTAGCATTAGCAGCTAATCGACGATTACGTAAAATTTCAACACTTTCACTTTGATTGTAATTTATACATGTTTTTATATTTTTATTTTTTTCAAAATTATTTTCATTATTCAAATTATTTTCCTTGAAATTATTTGTTAAAATCATTGTATCCTCAATAAAATATTCAAAATTTGTATTATTATTTGGATAATGATTAGAATAATTAATATTGTCACAATTAATATTGATATTATGTAGTAAATATCCTTTTTCATAAAATGAATTCATACTTGATTTAAAAAAAAAAATATTAACATTTAACTTGGACTTTAGTTTTATAGCAACTGAGATCATAAAATGATATTCACTTGTATTTATTTTTAGTTTTTGGTTTGAAAAATTGTTTAAATTTAGATTTAATAAAAGAATTTAAAACACGACAACCTTTTCATTAAAATATAAAATAATTTTGAGCATAAATCTATATTCTTTTATATTTCATTATTATTATTATTATTATTATTACCTTTCTCTTTTTTATTATTAAACTGTGGTTATTTATTTGAATTAAATAATTATTGGTATAAAAAGATATTACTTTCAATTTTAAAATCCTTTGTGGTTGGAATAATACTTATTTATCCAAACAAATTGTTTAATACAAAACATAATTCAAATTATAAATTAATAAAGGTAAATTGTTTAAAAAAAAAGTAAAAAAATATTAAAGATATAAAATGTTACAATTTATAAATGTAATCTTAAAACTTGGATGATTAAGAATTATGTGTGAAATATTTAAATCTACAAGTTGAGTTTCTAAACTAACATTTATCCAATTAAATGAAATTTTTAAGCTTTGAGTTAGTTTTCTACCAATTTATAATAATTTGTGGTAAAAATGTAACATAAAAACCTGTGTGGACTACAGTCCAAAAATACAAATATTCTTTTATTTCCTAAATTTTGTATAAATTAAAGAATATATTCATATTTTTTTTACGAAAATTATTCGATTTCGGATATAATATTCATTTTATATCATGTACAGATCCGTAGTCATATTATATAGCCTATAATATGACTACGGATCTGTACATAATAAACTATTTGCAAAATATTATCGTCCACTTTGAATAATTTTTTACAATTATTGTTACACAATAATTAAAATTTTTATTAAATGTATATTTACCAAAATTCTCTTGTGCCTTTTAATAATAATTAATTATTTGATAGTTTTTCAATTTTATAAAATTACTTGTAAAATTACCAAAATAATTGAGTTTCTTAAATAATTCATAATAAATTGAAAACTATTTCTCTTTTTTTTTTTTACCTTAGTTAATATTTATAAAAAAAAAACTGAAAACCATTTAGAGTTAGTAAGTTTTTCCATACATAAATTAAGAAATTCACTTAAAGATTAGAATCCCTATAGGTAATATAGAGTTTTTCAATATTCATAAATAATTTAAGCTTTAGTAAAAGTTTTTTTTTTTTTTTAGAATATTATACGATTTCTAGAAACTTTTCTTTTAGTAGCTTTACTAATTTTATCATATTTTTTTTTTGTATATTACATATATACTTTACTTCTATATAGCAATATCTTTATTGTGGTTGTCCACCTCAAAGTCCATTTTTAAAAGGATAACATATATTAAATGTAGAAATAGATTCGTTTCTGTACCTTGTAGATTTCTAAATTTTTCTACTTTTTTTTTTTATTTGTCGTACTAATATAAAGTTTGTGTATTAGTCATTAGCATTCCTCTATACCTCAGCGGTTTTTGTGGCTTCCAAAAAAAAAATTATTATTAAAGAAAGAAAAATATATTGCCTTTAATTTTCAAAGCTTATTTCCAAAAAGGAAATACTATATTATATAGTAATCAATGTAAATATATATATATGTGTGTGTTAGAGTTAAAAATGATTTTATGGCATTAAGGAACATGGACGGACATCTTTAAAGTACAGTTATTCCTGTCGTTGTCGCAGTAGTTCAATTTGAACAACAACACTGAAAAGGAGAAACTTTAAGAAAATTATATATATATATATAATAGACAGGAAATTAGGGTAAAATTGGGTACATTCAAATAGTAAGAAATACATATATTTTGTGATTACGACAAAAGAAATTGTTCCTTAATCAATGTAATAATGACGGAAATAAAAAAAAAATCAGGATTTAATTAGCTGTAATATTGGAAAATTGTTAATTTAGTTAATTATTATTCTCTTCAGGAAACAAACTAATTTTCATTCTACTGAATTTTATAATAAGCAGTGTATTCAAACTTCTATTGCAAGTATAAGCATATACTATCCTGTGTATAACATTGCCATCACGAACTTTATTAGATCCAGCTAAATCATATCCTATTATCCAGCTAAATCATATCCTATACTCATTAAAAAATTAAAATACATTCTACTCATTGCAAGAAATTTGAATATCGCACGGTCTCATCGTAAAATGGTTTACCAGTTCTGCTTCTATTAGTTGCAGCTAGATTTAGTATAAAATTTAACATTACAAAAATATCTTATTAATTAAATTTTCTATAAATTCATATTATATTTGAGTTTAATCTGGAATTTTTTGAAATTTGAAAATTTGAAATTAATTAGGAAATAATAAGTAGAAAGTTTGTTTTTGAATTACTTAAATTTATTTTAATAATTGCCTAGTAATTTAAAACCTTTCGAAATTCTTATAATTTACCCTAAATCCTTAAAAAGACATGGAAATACCATAACAACTGGACACTGGTCAAAAATGATTTTTTATATATAAATATATATTATTATATAAAAAGGACATATATTTATATATTCGTATATGGTATCCTTGATGAGAAGAAAACACAAAATAGATTATGTCTTTAAAGATATAGTACTATACTAATATTGTGAAACATTAGTTATTCTATATTTATATATATACATATATAAGACGTAAAGATTTTTTGGATGCCTCCTGGCTTCAATTCTAGTTTTTGTTGATACTTAAAAAAAAAAAAAATAGCATCCCCGCATTTTTCTTCTAATTCAATATAATTCAAAAACTTTATAAATATATATACATAAAAACATATATGTATCCACATATCCACTAAGACTATATATTTACGTATTACTCATACTATTCAATATTTTGAAGGATCACATATAAATGTCCATCCACCCAATTCGTAAAGGTCCAGTCTTGTATTCTACTTTAGAGAAAAGCTTCAATTCACCTCTAGCCGTAAGCATAAATTTAAAATCTTATATATATACACTATACAAACACACAAAATAACGTATACGTTTTTATACATATATTTTAAACAAATACATATAAGAATTTTCGTAAAAACAAATACGGGAAGATGGAAATTTGAAAATCACATATATGTATGTAAAAAGGATATAATAAAATTGTACGTAAAAGTTTTAGTCTTATTCTTCAGGTTAGGTGTGGGAGGTCTTGAATATACACAAAAAAAACAACAAAAACATACAAAAAAAAAAGACCAAACAAAAAAAAAAATTTTTGTGAACAAGAAACGTGGACGCAAGTATCAAACTTTATATGCAAAAGGATAGAAATACATATATGGAAATAAGGATAAGAACGACTACACGACGATGACTACGATAGCAACGATGTTGGTAAGGACAATGATCGGCCACAGTATAATGTTATATATAAAAATTTTTAGAAATTCAAATCTTCTAGTAGGTAAAATATACTGTATGAATTTTAGAAAAAGGATGCAATCGCAGGTATAGAGAAATATTTGTTAAATAGTAAAAAGAAGGTAGAGAGGAACTGTAAGGAGAAGGAATGAATTTGACCCTTTTTAAAAGGAATATATTTATATATTATGTCCTATATATATGTAGACAATGTTTTCAATTTTTTAAATTTCGCGGCGGCCATCTTGCTGGACATGTCCAATTTGATTTTTTTCTTCTTCTTCTTCAAGAAATTTCAATAAAATTATTGTTGTTATTTAAATTAAATTTTTCAATTTATACTTCAAATAAATACTATTACAGATTTTATAATGAAATTTGTAGAAAATGAGAGGTTTGTAAAAAATTTAAAGGATTTCAGTATCAATTTCAATATTTCAACTTAAATTTTGATTGGCTTATTCTTTGTTAGAACTATTAAAATGAATACGTTTTTCGAGAAATAATAATTTTAATTAAATTCTGTTCACAGAAAAAAATAATATAAACAAAGTGTATTTTTTGTTTATAAAAATTCAAGAAAGTAATACGTACTTTTTACTAATATCTATATGAAAGTTTATGTAAATATTAAAATATTATTGCAAATAACTTGGAGATAGTATTTAAGAAAAATTATTTAAAATTATAATAAAAAAAATTAATATAAATTAAATGATAATTTGATTAAGGTAAATTTTATAAAATTAAACTTCAATTTAAATTATTCCGTGTAAGTTTAAACGTTATTTTTGGCTTAAACTTAAGTTTACCACACTGATAAAAAGAAACTTTAATACCAAACGAATTTTTAAAGAGTCGAACTTTCATTTGCCACAATAGTGTCAAACTCTTTTGCAAGAAAATTGTTAATTAGTTAAAGAAAATACTGCTTTTGCAAAAAAAAATTGTTTTGCTGATAATAAATGCTAAAATTTATGATTATCCATCCCTAGTTAAAACACATTTTTCTTTACTAAAACCATTTAAATCCTGTCCTTATCAGTATCATCTTTCTAGGCCTTAAAAAATGAACCATAATTTTATTATTCATATTTAACAAATAACTTTATTATCGATATTTCTATAATATAGTGCCATTTGATAAATTAAGTTTAAACTTTCACTGTGAAACTGGCCCTAACCAATAAAACATTAACAAATAATACTGGTTCTATTTTCTGAATAATATAGTTGTACCTAAACAAATTTAATAAAATAATTTTTACAATTATTATAGACTTGTACAAATAGTGTTACAGAATTGTTACTAAATAATATTAACGTACAAAAATTATATTATATGGAATTGAAATATCAAATCTTTAAAGTAATATCCATATCTTGAAACTACGAAATGCATCCTTACACAAACAATATTTAAATAGGTGAGACTTATATGACCTATACACAAAAAACAATCTTATAAATTTAATATTTTAATCTCCTAAAATAGAAAAAAAAAACTGATTGTGATATTTTAACATTTCGTTTATTATATTTGTAATAAGGATAATTTAAAAAAAAAAAATCAAAAAACCAAACTTTTAGTCATTATTTAAACGAAACTCAGATACATATAACATTATACAATAAGAAATTCATCGGACCGTATTTAAATGTTCGCTTGAATCATCAAAAGAAAATTCAACTATTACTTACTTATCATAATATATAATATACACATTTATATATATATATATATATAAACTATATTCACATATCTCAATCTATAAGTTACATATCCTTTTATATGTCCTAGCCAGAGATAACTTATAGAATCTTAATATTTCGTAAATTATATTAGTTTTTTTTTTTTTGTTCAGTTGGTCCGAAAAGGATATTGCAACGGTATAGGTTAAAACAACTGAAGGATTATTTGGGATTTTTTCCTTTTTTGTTGTTGTTGTTGTTGTTGCTGTTGTTGTTATTTATTGTTTCCTTCTTCTTTGATAGGGTGGTGGCATCTGTGGTAAATTTTAATTTTTTTTTTTTGTAGTTATAGAGTCGGAAATGTTATACAGTCCATCCATAAACTCTTACATAATATTATTTATTGTATGTACATATATGTAAGATTATTTTTTATAAGTATGTATATATATATATAATTTACTATGTTAGGATTAACGTAAATATCTACAACATGAAAATTCTTGATTTTAAGGGGATCCTTCAATATTTTTCAAAAAAAAAAAAAAAACAAAAGATTTCCTGAAAATGTTATCCTAGAGATGGAAATTCGGACAGAAGGTTTTTTTTTACTGTATAAAGTAAATTAGGAAAAGAAACAACAACAACAACAAAAGTAAATAAAACAAAAACTTTAACCATCAAATTTTGGCTTTCCCAGGATATTAGAGTATAAGTCCAGTTTTTTTTTTTTGGGAAATTTTTTTCTAAATATTATTTTATAGTTTTTTTTTTTTATTGTTTTGTAAATGAAAATTTGTTTTTTTTTTTTTTGTTTTCATTTATTTTTAGTACAAATTTATTAATATTTTAATTTGGGGTAAAAGATTCTTTATTTTTATTTATAATTATTATATATTTTTTTTTATGTTTTTATACTCATGAGTAAAACAAAAGAAAAATTGTCCACTTTTAGATTTTTTAACTTTGATAAAAAAAAAAATTTTATATTTTAAACTTTTCTGTTATGAAAATGCAGTTTGTTTTTTTTTTTTTTAAAACTCAAAAAGAAGAAATTCTTTAGGTTATTAATTTCTTTGACGAAAAATAATTTTTATACTTTTTTTTTCTGTTCGTATTATTAAAAATGAGTATTTCGCTGCGCTTGTTTTCTAAATTAAAATAGAAAATATATATATATATGAATATAAGCAACATATATAAATTCGAAATGTCCTTCTCTTTATGATCTTGATGGCTAGTCTGTATATTTTTTTGTGTATTATAAAAAAAAAATATATACAAAAATCTACACAAAATCCTCAGGCCAATAACATATATATAAAAGCACACGAAATAAAATACACACTCTGGTAAAAAAGAAAATGTATTTTGAAAAAAAAAAAAAAATTTATGGTATCCAATTATGAGTTTCAGTAAGTCTCAAAGTTACAGAATTAGATATAGTAATCTGTACAAACGTTTAATCTGCACAACCACCCCTGCACTTTCATATTATCTATGTCAAACTTCGTGAACACAATGAACACCTTTAATTTAATCTTATCTAAGACATAGTTTAGAATAATTAAATTCTAATTAAAATTTTTTAATTAAATTTTCCAATACTGTGTAGAAATAAGGATATAAAAACCTTAAAATTATTGTTAAATATTTAAGTTTTGTATTTGCAGCTATTTTAGCTGGAATATTATCTGCAGCGAATAATTGAATATATAGACTAGTAATTATCACAGGACATAATTTTTTTTAATGATTATTTTGAAAATTCTCCAAAAAATCTTTATACACAATTTAAAAATATTGGGAAACTAATAATAAAATATAACTCGCGCAAAAGAAGATCTGGAAAATATTGTGTGTCCTTATCAAAGTTGATAACTTGTACACTCCTTTTCTCCGCAGTTGCTTTTAATATACTTTTTTTTTTGTATGTTTCTATTTCGAGTGTTCTGACGATGCTTTTTGATTTTTGTTCTTCTAATTTTTTTTGAGAGCTTATTTTTTTTTTTGTGCTGTTAGAAATGGATCAGAATTTTTTTTTTTTAGATTTTCCTCTTTTGTTTTCCGCATATCTGCTTTTCTTTTAGTTATATTTTTTATATCCTTTATTTTTTTGTTCCTATAAATACAGTATTTTTTATTTTTTTTTTTTTTGTCTTATTGGAAATATCCTTTGATGCAAGTGGAGCTGGAATATACTGCATTTATAACCACTTTTCAGATATATATATATAAAAAAAAATATCTCTAAAAGGCGTTATTCCCCGTTTCTTTGAAATATAAAAAAATATATACAGAAAACAGCCACTCTGAAATGATTTATTGATTTTGAATTGAGAAACAAAAAAACATACTCGTAAATTTCATTTATGACAATATATATACGGTATACATATTTTTTTAATGGAAAAGATGTCCTCGAAAGTTTATATACATTTACAAAGAATTATATTAAATAACATATTTATAAAGAGGATCTTATTGCATGGTCGAAATAATTTTTTTGTCCTTTATTAGGTATTTATTTTTCAAGATTTAAATTTAATATTATTTTATACTTAACTTTCGGACTTTGTAAATATGGGGGGGTAAAGTCTGATAATTTTTATTAAATTTTACAGTCGTCATATCACATCTTACTTAAAACGTTAGTATTTTCTCATTTACAATTCGAAATATAAAATATAGTCCATAATAAAACTCGCCTGTATTCACTCATACTACTCTTAATAATGTGAACATGATTTTCTCCAAAAAAGATTAAAAAATCTATTAAGTATCATAATTTTAATTTAATTTTTATAGCCATCACGATTAATATCACCAGCTACATTATTAAAACGTCGTGTTGGTAATTCATTTGAAATGGCAACATTACTTTGTAGTATGTTAAATGGTGCTGGATTCCCAGCTATGGTAGTATGTGGTACAGCTCGTCATGAGACAACATTAAATGATCAACGTCGGGTTACTTGTCCATTTTTACCACCAGAATATGTTGCAAGTCAAAATATTGCAAGTGATGATGAAGAAGAACCAGAAGAAAAGCCGGATAAATGTAAATATGAACTAACTATAGATCCAAATACAGTTAGTCATTTAGAAGAAAAATTAGCGAAAATTGCAAAAGCTAGAGCAAAAGCAGCTCAACGTATTAAAGATGAAGAAAAGCGAATTCTACAAGAGGTTATAAATATATAATTTATTGGAAACAATAATTTCTAGTTTGATAAATTTTTGTTCTCTTTTAGTACCTTGATACTCAATCCAAAGATAGATATCATAATCGTCGTATACATGCCTGGATAGTTATTATTGAAAATGCACTATGGAGTATAAAACCAAGAAAAAAAACTGTTGATGAAGAAGGCAATGAAATTGATGACAAACCAACAGCATTTTTTATTGAACCATCAACTGGTTTTCGTCATGATACACGTTCTAAAAGTTTTATACATGTTGATAGTGTATGGAATCAAGATAATTATTATATAAATCGGCAAGATTGTCGACCAAGAGATATGGAATGGGATTTAAGTAATTTAGACCATTGGGAACATTTTTTACCAGGTGAACCAACTGAAATGCGTAAAAGAAAAATGGTATCTGATGAAAATTTAGCTGATATGGAACAAAGTTTGATTTATGTTGAACGGCATTTAGATTTTATACGATCATGGGTAATGAAATTACATATTGGTGAAAGAGATTTTAAAGAACGTTTTCCACACGAACAAAAAATTGTTTTTTATGAAAAATGTATTCATGAAAGATTTTCACCATATAGTCAGCCAGATGGTAAAATTGCACAAATAACACTTCATGATACTCGTAAATATGAAAAACCAACAATACGTTGGATATATTATGAAAATCGTTCAGATTTTTTAAATAAAATTAAAATTGATTTTGTTACAAAAGAAGTTGAAGAATCATTTCATAAAGGACGACGAGATTGTTTAAAATGTAATTAGTATTTTATTTTTTTTTAAATAATATTTATAATGATTTTATTTTTAATATATTTATATTTCTTAATTTCAATATGATATTAACATAATATTCCATTTGTATCTTTCTATACAGTTTATGAACATGGAGTTGATTTAGATCGTCCAAAAAGATTTCATTTTTATCATATGCCACGTTTAGATTCCTTAGAATTAATTGAAACTTATCGAACCAGATTAATATTATATTATAAAAACCAGATTGATAAGTAAATGCATAATTAACTACATTTTTTTTTATTATATTTAATGATATTCTAATTTTTAGCTGTTATTACAGAGAATATACTTATAAACCAGAAGCTGTAATGAATCTTTTAGTAAGTATTGTAGACTTTGAGACAATTTTTATAAATAATTTATTTTAATTTGAAATATAATTAATAGATTTTGTAATTTTTTCGAATTTTTCGAAACTAATTCTTAACACATTTTATTGACATTTAAGTGATCCAATAATGTTAATTTTGTTTATGGTTTTACAGAGTTTAACAGAAAAATTTCATCGTAATGAATCAATACCAGCAGATAATGATATTGCATATAGAAAATTTTTTTTCGATGAAAAAAAAGTCTTCTTAAAATTTCAATTTGCTAAAAATACAATTACAGCATCTAATCGTGAATTTATATTTCCACCACAACCAGCATATGGTCATGAATATATATTTGATCCAAAATTAACAAAAGGTTATATTGTAAGTAATAGAAAATTATACAATATATTATATTATTTAGTATATTTTAGTGTAAAATTAACTTGAACAAATATAATATATACCTTGAAAATTATTATAAGTAGAATTATTTTCAGGCTAATCCTCATGGCGAAGTACCAACACAATATGAATTATATCAATTACTTTTAAAACAATTGAAATATCGTAAAGGTATTGCCAAAAAATATGATTTAGTAATGGATGAAATTCTTGGAATATTAGAATTAAGACAAGCTGAAAATAAAAAAGTTATTATTACGTTTACAGTTTTTGAAAATCTACATAATGGTGCAGCACGTGAAATTCGAATGAAAAAGGTTTGTATGTTTTTAAAAAAAATTAAATTTTAACTATAAATTAAAATATAATTATAAAATTTTTACAATTATTATGTACATATATGATATAGATATAATTTATTATTTAAATCATATTTAACATAATTATTTTAATTTAATAATATATTCATAATGATGAAAACTGATGACTGATTATGAATTAAATCATATTAACAAAAACACCTTATCACCACCATTCTTCAACATTTATATATATTATTTATTATGATTATTATATAAATCCTTTTATATGATTATAGAAATTATGATATCATATTACATTATTTATTGAATAAGATCACAATAATTTGTTAATAAACTCACTAAATTATATGAATTAAATATTCATAGAAGATTTAATTATGTCAATTGTTAAATTCAGAATATGATAATAATAATTTTTAAATATGTATATTAAATTAGATAATGAATTTTATGGACAGACATTTAAACAGAATATTTTAATTATTTCAATGAAAATGTCATCGAAAAATATTTATTTATTTATTAAGATTTTTGAATTTCTTAAATAGTGGAAATTTTATTCTAACACGAAATTATTAATTAATCAAAAATTTAGACTAATGTTTTTGATTGGTTTACCCTTATTATAGATTCTGGCTTTTTATGCACTTAAAATATTTAAAATATGCATGTAAATAGTTTAAATATTAGCCAAAACAAATAATAAAACATTGAAATTAGTAGGTTTTAGACTGCAAAACATTGGCTACAGTAGCTCTACAGATTTAAGCTTATAAATATTAAAAAAAAAATAGTTTTTCTGAAGCAAAATCACCACATAGAATGTGATTTATTTCTTAAATAACAAGTAAATCGAAAATTTTGTATTTAAAACGTGAACTAAATTTGTTTTTATTTAATTTCATTACATTAAGTGATATGTTTGGATTCTGAACGAAAGTTTTTCCACAAAATACATTTTATGCTTATCATTTACAAAAAAAAAAATTACTTTTTTATTTAAATCGTGAAACTTCTTATTAAATGGTATACATATATACTATAATATTTATAAAAATTTATGTCATAATTAAAATATAATTTTTGATTTATAAATTTACATTTTTATAAAATTAATATCAAAATTAATTTATTAATGATTTTAAATTTTTTTAAGTTCGAGGAGGAAGAAGAACGTCTAAGATTAATTCAAATAAATGATCCTGATTTCTTAGCACCATATTTAGTTTTATATAAACATGAACCATTAACTTCTGAAGAATCCTGGACTGCTTACAATGCTTGTTTATTTGATTTGAAAACACGTTTTACTCGATTATTAAATGGTTTACAGACAAAATATGAAGATGTATAAGATTATAATAATATAATTAAATTTTTTTATTATTTTATTTATTTTTTTTGTTAGCTTACTGCAGAATCAAAAGCAATAAAAAAATTCCTTAGAAAATATGAAGATCAATTTGATAAATTTGATTATCAAAGATTAGTACAAGATGTTAAAGATTTGGAATTAAATAAGCGTATGGTTCAACAACGTTTAGAAATGACACATGAAGAAGCCCAAAGAAAATATGAGAAAGTTAAAAATTCATTGGACAATGATCCCCGATTAACATTGACAGTTGGTTATAAATAAACTTCTTTGTTTTTTTCAATAATATTTTCTTGATATATTTTTGTATGTGAATTATATTAATTTAGATATATTTTTCTATAAATTGATTTGTCATGCATAAATTTATGTTTGAAATTAGTTTTATTTATAAATGCGTTCAATTTAATTCTAGCAAAATTTTTAAATCAAAAAACGAAATAATTTAATCTACTTACAGTTTCGACATTTTAATATAGTCAACTAAAAATATGTTTAAAAACTAAATTTTATACAGATAGTCTACGAAAAAATAGTCACTAAAAAATTAAATAATTTTTTGTAAACTAAAAATTAAAATAGAACAAAATTTGGTATCAATCCATAGAGAACAATCTTGAAAATTACTATGGATTTACAAAAAAGGAGAATCTTTAAAAACAATAATTTTAGAAAGCGATTTTTTGTATGCTGCAAAAGACATAAATCTTTTAAACTTAGATTTTTTCATAAAAATTGTTATTCTACAAATAAAGAGCTTAAATTTGATATATAAAACGTATTGCTCAGAATGTTAAACATTTTTCAGTAATCTCTAATCTGACAATCTTATATGAATGTATAAACTTTCTCGAAGAAACGTAAACATCTTTCCGGCTTAGTTGCTGGATGTTTTAGATTGAAACACAATCTGATTTTACTATTAACTTCAACTTGTTATGACACAACCTATTTTTAACCGATTAGGAATTAGTGGATGCAGCTATTCGGTAGCCAATAATACTACAATGAAATTGAACATGGGGTTAAACCTAAAAAAAATGATTTGTAATATGCCAAAAAATTTAATTTGCTATTCTAACAAACTTTTTTTTAACTGAATCTGTATAGCTGTCAAATAATTTTATATCTGTAGGATATGAATAAATTAACTAAATGCACATAAATTATGAAGATTATTAATCAATTAGTAAATTTTACTACTTTTGAACAATATTTTCTTTTTTATTATCATAACAAGATATCATTTAACTTTGAAACATATATTATCTTATAAATATTATTATTAGTATTATTTATATCTTTTTTTAAATATATACATATATATATATATTACAAGTTCAAAACATTCTAGACATTATACCATTCACAACAATTTGATCATTGCTCTTTGGGATCCTTTATATATTAGAACAGAAAAAAAAAAAATACGAACCAGAAAAAAAAAAAATTCTGTAAAAGTTGTGGAGTTCATACCATCTTCATCATCATCATCATCTCTCATTTAGACCATTAAAACTAAATAAAAATATATTTTATGTGTGTACACAATTTGAAAATGGAAAAAAATATATATATATATATATATAGTATGTATATATATATATTCCCAGTTTATACCAGACAACAGGTTGTTTTCTATATGTTATATTTTTTTTTTTTTTATTGAGTCTATAAAAATTTTTATGTAACGATTACACTCCTGGATTTAATATACAAACACAAAACAGAATAACAAAAAAAAAAAAAAAAAAAAAAAAGAAACATAGGAAAGGGCTTAAAGAATGTACGCAGAGAAGGATGTGGGGTACTACAAAGATATAAAGTCTGCAGTTTATTATTTGTTATTTGGTGTTTGTTGTAATGACGAAAAACTAACTATTAAACTTGAAATCTGTTTACTATTTTACAAAATTCCTATCAAGAATTTATCTTCTTATTTTAACTAGAAGAAAGTCTAAAGAAAGCTTGAAGAATTGTTGTAATTTTTTTTCGGTATTGAATTAAATACGTAAAAGCGAATGAGTAAAAGTTTAACCATCCTATTAAAAACATTCATTCGTCATTTTGTAAAAGACTATAATATATTTATATTTTTATTTTTGTGCTTCCTTAAAAGAACATCTTTT
Source organism: Empis livida (assembly GCA_963932195.1). Taxonomy (NCBI): domain Eukaryota; kingdom Metazoa; phylum Arthropoda; class Insecta; order Diptera; family Empididae; genus Empis; species Empis livida. The sequence continues at coordinate 15,681,164 of OZ010645.1, forward strand.
TCTTATATATTTTATATATAATATGTATTTTTTTTTTTTTTTGGCATAATATCCTTTTTATCCGATTTTTTTTCTCCCTACAACCCCTTTAGGGAGAAAGAATTTTTTGTGCTTAAATCTTCAATATAATAATAATAATATAAAAAAAAATCAAATAAAAACGATAATAAAATTTATATGATTGAATATAAACTTAAGTGTTGGATGGTTTGATTTATCGTTTCGTAATTTGTTAATAGAACCATGATTTACTCTTTATCGGATGTTTTAGATTTTTATTATGTTTTACAAATACACATATATACATAATATGTATCAATAAAAAAAAATAAATAAAAGAAGAAAATTTATATACGGTATATCCTTTTTCAATGAAAATGAAAAGTAATAGACAAAAAAAAAAATTATTTTTTATTTTTATTTTTCTTGACCTCTGGACTGGATTTTAATGAGTTAAATTATTTTTTTGATGTACTTTTAAGATAATAAAAAAATATAAGTTGATTATGAAGTTATAAAAATAAAATTATGTTATATTATTGCCTATTTATGATTAACCAGAAATAAGTTTTTGATGTACAAGGATATTATATATTAATAATCACCTATCTGCAAGAAAACGTGATAACAAATTCTCTCAAACGAATTAAGAAAGAAATACAGAAACTCTTTCTGTTCAGAATTCTCTCAAACGAACTAAGACACTTGATACGGATACTTTTTCTGTTAATTTATGAAAATGGAACTGATTTAAGCTGCTACTGTCTACCTTAAATGCCCTACCTTAAATTTGTGTTCGAATATGTTTATGAAAGGCTTTATCGTCAGTGTGGTGTCGTATAAGCAGAAACGACTACCATCAGTATTGTCAAACAGAATATTCATTTTAATCCTCCACATAACAAATACAACAGTACCACCAATTTTAAAATTAGCACCAGTATTAAATATGTTATCTACTGGAGGTTATCAAGTGTGTGTTGGTAGTAATTTTTTAATTGGATTAGCTTAGATAACAATATTTAGAATATTTGATGAAGCTATTAATGTAATGTAAGAATATCTCTGCATGAAATGGATTAAGTTTGATCCAGCAAAATTTAAAAGAAGTAATATTACGAAAAAAAAATTTATCAATTACAATATGTTGAATTTATTAAATTGTTCTGTATTTAATTCTGAAGTTGTTTTTACATATTGTTAAATATTTCTTTCACAAATCTTTAAAAAAAAAACACAATAACAATACCCATTTAGATCTCGTTCAAAACTTTCAAGTTTTCGACTATCGCTAATTGTCGATATCACTTTTGAGGAACGCCCGGACAATGATATTATCATGCAGACTATATTAGTTATTCAGTTATAATTAGGAATTTAGAGTTATCTAATAATACTATTACTATAAAACATACTTTACTAAGTACTTTACTAAGTGGCATGAGTTTGAGTATTGTCAAACGACAAAGATGATTCGTTTTTCAATGTTCAAAAAGGGTCCATAAGAAAACCAGCTGAAGCAAATTATGAAATTCATCAAATGTTCATTGTAGAGAATTGTCGAGACAACAGACCGAATTATAGATGTACCTCCTCATAACAAAAATTGAGCAATTATTAAGCCAACAGCAGCTTACAATTACTAGTTTCTACAAGTTAAGCTGTTATTAATTAATGTTTTAAAATAATATATGTAGACGACAACGTCATTGAACATACTGCTACCTTAATCGATTTTCAAAATAAATCTCATACCTTCGTCTAATATCTTTAAATACTATCAAATTACAATTTAATTAAAACTACCAACGAAATAATTTCCACAACCTTTTTATCACTTTGATTTAATCTTATTAGCATATAACAATTTTTATTTTATCTTCAATTAATTTTGATTCTCAAAATATATTCCGTTTTTCATTCCAGATTCAATATTAAATTGACATTCTATTTTAGTTCACACATTTTAAGATTAATTTAATTAAAAATCGCGATTTCAATAATTACAAAACAATCATGGGGGACTAATTTAATTTAAGCTAAATAATTAGAATAAACAAGACTAATATACTTTTATACATATAATTTCAATAGCACAGGATAAACGTAAAAGAAATTAGCCTAAAGAAGAATATTTTAATTCTTATACAGAAAAACAAAAAACAAGAAACTCGTCAATTAAATCGAAAGAAGCAAAGACATAACAACACAGAATAAATTTAAAAAAAAAAAAAATAGTAACAAGAAAAATATCCAGACGGCTGAAACTTGACACCCCCTGGAAATTTTATTGCGCGAGAATTACTACTCGACAGCAGGATATTTTTTTTTTAATTTTTACTTTATTGAAAACGGGTGGTAAATTGATATCGACAGTAGTGAAAAAAAAAACCTAAAATAAGGTTTATTTATAAATTGACGGGGGATCGATTTGATTGGTAAATAACAACCAACAAAAAAAAAATAATATATTTGAAAATTTACCTACAGTGATTTTTGAATAATTTGATAATATTTTGCCCACGTTTTACCAATGAAAAATAAAAATCTAAAAAAACACTTTATTCATTTTCAAATTATATATAAGAAATAATTTAACTAAATTGTTATTTTAATTATTTCACATTATAAAATGTTATAAAGTTTTAAAAGTTTAAGATATCCTTTATTTTTTTTTTTATATATAACTACCAAACATAAAAATAATCTTACTGTAAATTAAATTCGCTAAACATTTTTAGGCGTTATACTAAAAACTATATCCTTTTCTTCTTACAATTATTTGGTTAATAAAAAAAAACTTTAATATTATTTGTCATCAAGGATTTTAATTAAAAAAAAAATTATATGAATCCTTCACCGTTTACATATTATGTTTTGTTAGTCAAGTTTTATTTTTGTTTAGATCTTTATTTGAAATATAGAAACGATGATTTTTTTTATGGTATACATGTTGAAGGTGTATTAATGGATAAAAATTATGTATATTATACAAAACATTTTATATCCCATATTAATATTACAGAAAAAAAAAATAAAAAAAAAACCACCCACTATGGATTATTTTATACATTTTGGACCTAATAAGTCCTAGTCCCAAATATAGTTATAATAAGAAAGATTGGGTATATTCCCATCAGAATAATCTTATAATATCAGTACAGTAGCTAAAAAAAAAAAAAAAATTTCCGCAAAATATCCTTTTTCTTGTACACATGCCATATATATATATATAAATATATATTCGTTGTCCTTTCGCGAGGATATTATATTCATGTATTTTTGTTATTTTCTGTTTTGTTATTTAAATATTACAAAAAAAAAGAAAGCAACGTGAGATGAGTTTTGTGTCCTTTATCATTATTTATTCACTGTTGAATTCGAAAGATGTAATAACAAAAATTGAAGACCATACAAGTTGAAATAAGGTACTAAGACTATATTAGAAATAATATTACAAATATATATACGTATTATACATTGTCCTTAAGCTATACATATATTTATTATGTTTCTATATATGAGCATAAGAAATTGTACTATTATTTTTTGATGTGTTTGGACAAAGAAAAAGGGAATTGTAAATGTATATATATATTTTTAGTATATATTATATACGTACATAAGTGTATGGAACGTGACGGTGTTCTGGTCAAACTTTATAATATTGATCCAAATAAAATAAAAAAAAAAAAAAAAAAACAATTCTTGTAACTAAGGACATACACAATACAACAACTGCGAAATATTATAAGAATGACGACGGACCTTTTCCATCGTTTCCACACACAGCCCACACAATTTTAACAAAATTCAAATATGTCAACCTAAAAAGAAAAAGAACATTATACAATATCCTTTTTTTTTTTACTTATAGGTTTTAAAGAGACAGTTATGGTAACATATGGAAATAGTGGATATAAATATATATGTAAATATCGTTTAAATATATTTAAACAATTTTTTTTCATTTCTTTATAATTACAAATCCATAAGTTATTGAAATTAATTTAGAAATATTTATCACGTATTAGGACATTAATACTGTAATGAAAATATTTCCTAAAATTTCCTTAAATAACATTTTTAAAAAAAATCATTTCTTTTACCATATATATATTTTAATGGAAAATATCCTAAGACTATATATGTTTTATATGTTTAAAACATATTTATATTTTTTGAGATACTCTTTTCCCCGTTCTTAATATAAATTTTTCTTTTTTTTTTTTTTTGTAAGTCGAAATTGTTATAAACTTTGAGCTGTTTAAGTTTTTTTTTTTTTTAAATATCTTGGTAAAATATCCTTGGTCCGTTGTCGTTGTTGAAAATTTTTGGGCATCGGTAGAGAAATATTTTTTTTATTATTTAAGTTCACATGTATATTATTATGGTATATGCCTATGGGGGATTATGTGTGTCCTTTTTCGCCAGAAATTACATATAATTTTTTGTATATATATATCATACACATTTGTGTATATATTTAAAGCACACGTATATATTCGCGAGAAAAAGCAGGGGTCGAGATGTCCTAAGCACATATTATATATATACTGTATATATTTTAGCATCCTTTAAAGGAAAATTTTCCTTCCTTTTCGCATCTTATATAGCGTTTAGTTTATTTTGTAAATTTTTTTTTTTTTTTTTGTGATTGCCATGTACCATTGCTATGGCATGTATGTTTTTTTTTTTTTTTGTGTTGAATGTATTATTATACAATCCCCCGATGGCTATTTTCTATAATGTACGCTACCGCAATTTCATATCCCTTCGTTGCCCGTAAAAATTTTCTAGGTACAATATATATTTTATATATTTATTTTTTGGTATATTTTGCAATTTTCTTGTCCTTGTCTTTTTGTATCCTTTCGGTCTGCAGTATTTAATCTTCGGACAGTATATAGTCGAAGGCTTTTTTTTGTTTATCTTCTTTTTTTTTTGGTGGATGTGTATTTTAGTTGGAAGGGTGAGTGAAAGATTTTATGGTACGCTGAAATATATGTATATATAGTAGATAATTTTATTTTTCTATTTTACTATAAGAACCTTTTGGTATTATTTTGGTTATCCTTAGAAGATATATGCATAATAATAAAGAGTTTGTTGTTATTATTATTTATTACAGGGGTTTTAAATTTCAATAACATTTTCAGACTTCCTAATTTAATTTTAGTTATGATATATAGATTTTTAATAATATGTAGAATATGTATTTTAATTTAAAGTTCCTAAAAAATTAAAATAGTTTAAAGTAAGTAATTTCAAATATATTTTATATAAATAAAAGTGTTATTTTGCATAATATAAGTTTTAAATATATTGTACGTAATTTCATCAGATGTTCTTAATTTGAATCAAAATTATACTACAATCATAAATAGAAGAATATGACCATCTGCAAATGACTCTTACGACATTTAAATTAAACATTTTACCGATCGAGAATTCAAGGAAGTTAAACTAATCATACTATTAAACGAATTTCTAGATACAATATGAACTTCTTTTGAAACCGTATGTCCTAGCCATACATTTTACTTGCGTAAAGAATACTCAAAAGTATTTTATGCATAAAAATCAACTACAAAATAAATATCAGTTAATACCACTTACAGCAGCGATGCCCAAACTACGGCCCGCGGGCCAAGTCTGGCCCGCCAGCTTCAATTTTTTGGCCCTCGAAGGGTAAAAAAAATCATATAATTTTTTTACCAAAGTGGCTAACTGAGTCACAGCAAAAAGAATATTTATATCAGTTTTTTTTCCAATATCAAAATAGAATTAAAAAAAACCGGTGAACTAAAAGCTAATATACCAATTGATATATTCAGTGATACAATAAATATATTAATACAAAACATGGAAGAAAGATTTTCAGATTTCGACAATATATCAAATGAAATAGCACTATTTGAAAATCCTTTTACATTTGAAGTGGATGCAGCGTATCTAGATGTAGAGCTTGAGCTTTGTCAATTGTAGAGTACCAATAGTTTGAAAGTAAGTTTCAATGTTGTCAATTTTTGGCAGTTCATACATATGTGAACAAACTTATTCAAAAATGAAAAATACAAAAACGAACGGCAGAAATAAACTATCAGATAATCATTTGCAGGACATTCTTAGAATTGCAACTTCAAGAATAGAACCTAACATTACAGAACTGGTAACTAGACTTCAAGCGCACCCATCGCACCACTAAAATTACAATATATTTTTTTATTTTTATAAAAATGATTTAAATTTAAATATGAATACTCTCTTAATTTTTATCTCTTGTATTATTTGGATTTATACTTTTTAATATGATTGAAAAAATTTTTGGCCCTCCAAATCCTGTAAATTTCATTTTTTGGCCCTAGTAAAAAGAAGTTTGGGCATCGCTGACTTACAGTATGGTTTTGTTGAACTGAGCCCCAATTGTAGTTAGAAATTGGGGTAGTGACTTTATCGAGAATTCATATCTCTAGAATTCTCGATATTTATACAATTTTAATGTATCATGTCGTGTAGATGAATTAAGTACATTCGGAAATTCTCGATTCCCGAAAAAAATAATTTTTTTCTTGAGAATTCTTAACATAAAATTTTTTTTTCTTATTTTTTAATTTGGGGCCATTGCTTATAGGTTTAATTTGGGGCCATTGCTTATAGGGTAAATTCTTGAATAATCCAAACTGCTATAGCACTAGCTCATTTACTACGGATTATTTCAAGATGTTACCAAAAATGAGTTAGCCAGTTTTATTGATTTCGATGATGAGGAAGCTGCAACTCCGAACGGAGTCGCATTGGAAAACAATTCAAACAATTCTAAATCATGAAAAGAAAAAATTTGTAGCAAAATGAGTTCAATTTTTCAACATCTAACAATTTAGTTTCCCAGAAAAGAACTCGGCTATTAGAGAGGACAGTAGATGATAATATCACTATGCTTCCAATAGTCCAATTAATGAAAGAAAAATCAGTTTTGTAAAAATTCAACAACTTTCTAATACAAAACTATTCCAAAATAATAAAAAATCCAATAGGCTATGAAATTTCTAAAATCGATTTATGCTCAACCAATAATTATATTCGACAAAAATGATGTCAATGACCAAGAAAAATTAGTTTTTTTTAAAAATATATTTATTTACTCTTGATACTGCAAGCTCGTGACAGTAACTTTATTTACATTATTTAAACTTTTGTATATTTTATGAAAAAAAAATCTCGAAAAAAAAACTTAACTGTGTATAGTACGTATATGTAGTATTTACCTATAATTCCTTTATATATTTAACATAATATAAGTTTTTTCTTCACAATACATTTTAACAGTTGTATCCTTTAAGACACATGAATATACATATATAGATATATTAAAAATAAACTCAATCAAAAATCAGCATGCATCCTGTTTTTTTTACTATAACTATTAGAATAGAAAAAAAGAAATTTATCATCTCAACTACTGCAGATGAATATTTGCATACATCGTAAAGCAAAAGTAGATTTTAGTGTCCAGCAAGGCGCCATATGTCAAGGCGCGCACACATATATTATTACATATATATATATGTACATATAAAAAAAATATTCTACATAACATTATATTATTTAAACAGGACATTATGCCATCCTTTTAACCGTCCATCGTTGGCATATAGTCGTTGTTGTCGTCGTTGTCAAGCTGTTGCGACATATATATACCCCCCCCAAAAAAAATTATAATATACCGTATATACTTAGGGAGAAGAAAATCGATCGACGGAAACCCAAAGATAATTCCGCTTCAAAACACACGGGAAGGTGTTTTCATATGTACATGCATATATATACTAAAAATAATAATAAAAAAAAATCTCTGCAGTATAAGAATCTTAAAAAATCATATATGTACATTTTTTTTTTTTGTGTTCATCTTTTCAGTTTTCTCGTCGTCCAACATTGAAGGATTTCATTTATTTGCATTCAGAAAATGAATGCATAAGAAAGCAAAAAAAAAAAAGAATATATTTCGCTGATGCCGCTATGGTGCATACACATTGAAAATTTTGTACTTTTTGTACAAAACAGTTACTGCATTGGTTAGCAAGACTAATCCCCATATCCCCCTTGACCAACTTTCTGAAAGAACTTGCTGTATTTTTTATTTTGTATATTTTTGGGATATAAAAATAGTGAAAAGAAAATGAATAGCAAGATTTTTTAACAATGAAAAACGCGAAATTCTTTTAAAAAAATTTTTGTATTTCTAGATTATTCATTTTGAATCAAAAAACTTGAAGGATGTTTCAAAATATTTTATGCCAAAACATAAAATAAATAGTAATTCTTTCTGTAGTTACATAATTAGTTTGGTTTGATCTAACTTAATATAGCTGGATTAATTAACAAAATACGAATTCAAGTTTCTGAATATCACATGTTAATTGGATTTCAGAAATCAGATTGAATATTTCGTTGATAGTTTTCTTTTACAACTGAAACTGTAGCATTTCATTAATTTGCTATATTTTCTTCTCTATTTATTAGTACAAGTTTATTTGCCATTGCAAATTTAACAAACTTACACATATACGTGTATTAAAGACAAAAAAAAAAAACTTTCAAATGTTAAAAATTTCTACATCAAAATTTGTCAGTAAGTTTTTACACTTAAAATAATTTCCAATCAGAAATCAATATTTCCTTTTTACCTTCCAGCTATTTTTACATCAAACAGAAACCAAAAAAAAAAACAAATATGTTTAAGTTAAGCTTTTCAAGTATTTTAAGTTTTATGATTGTATAGAATTGATGATTTTTTTTATGTTATATCGCGTGTCCATAATATCCGTTCTATATACAAATAATTATGGTAAAAGAAAAGATTATGTTACCATATACCGCGCGATATTTTACTTCATTATATTCAGAAGTTCAATTTTATTTAAAGTTTAAGCCACAGCCTTGAAACACAGCCTGTAGTCTTTTATATATCCAATGTTTGACTTTCTCACATAATGATGGATAGAATTCAAGTTTTTATGTTGTGATGGACATCAGTAAAAATATATCTCATGAATGAAAACTACTTAATTCTTGTTTTTGTATTACTTATAAAATAATAAAGCGTTAAAAAAATTGCTTGAAGAATTAAGAATTCAAACAGGAATAACAAATACTATTTTGCGGTTAATGTGGTGGTTATTTGGTTACAAATTCAATATTATTTTAAAAAAAAAAAAAAAAAACACTTAAAAAGGTTTCATTTTTTGTATCGCGAATTTTCTCATGGATTTTATTTATGTATTATGGTTAGCACATCACACTGCACAGTAACTTAATTTTATGTCAGATATTTTTGAAATCTTAACAGGTATTATTTTGTATATTCTTTAATAGGTTTTAACTTTCACGATATTTATACAGAATTAATTGTTGATACAGTTAAAGTATTATTTTTTTAATATAATTAGCCATGCAAAATACATTTTTTGGTCAATTTCTGATTCAAAATTTTAAAGTCTGTTTTTAACTTAAGGCGATTAATTGAAAGTTTAATTCTAAAATTTATGTTAAATTTTTAAAAGCATATCAGAAAAGGAATTTTTAAGTCAGTAAGATAATTGTTTTAGTAAAATAAATATTTTACAGGATGACATGAACATTATTTTAAGTTATAGTAATTGTAGTATCGCAATAAAATCAGTCAGAATATTGGAGAGTGTTTTGAAGATATAGTAAATATTAATTTTAATTGGAAAACTTCGCTGCATTGTGTTGAATTTCTAGTATATTTATTTATGCTCACAAGAAAAGAAAGGATTATATTTTAGAAAATTTAAGTCAGCAGTTATTCTATTCTATTTATTTTAATTAAAAGTACAGTTCATTTCTTTAACTCAGCCAAAAAAATTGTTTCCTTTCCTAAATTTTTATCAATTTATTTAAATTTGGTTGATTTATTGATTTCTATTGGCTACTTAAACAGAAATTCAGAAAAGATCTGTAGATCGACACCGCCTATATCTATTGCTGGCAATACATAGAGCACTAAAAAATTAATAATTTGAATATTGACTCAAAATTAAAAACTCAAATATTTTCCAAAAATATTTGTAGGATTCATTAGATCTGGCTTTCATGATATAGATCTGGCTTTCATGATACTGAACTGATTTCAATATAGTAAAATTTTTATAAATTGTCCAAGTACTTACAGTGAAATATTTTTTTTCGGAAAAATATGTAATAGAATCTCAATTCTATTGTAATGATATTGCAATATGAAAGGTAAAACAATGATACGAAATGTTACATTTAAAATGAAAAACAACTGCTGAAAAATTTGTTAACCAAATTAAACAAATTATGTTTTAATAAAATATTTCAATTAATTTCTTTGACAGATCAAGTTATTTTTTTATAAACGAAATATTTTCAAAAAATGTACAAATAATTGCAATTTTTATTTAATAATTTTCATGGCATCTACAAAATGTCGAAAAATTTAAACGCATTTCAAAAAAATTGTAACTGAAATATAGTTGTATTGAATAAACTATCAAGTTGTATTTCTCCAATTATAAAAAAAATTAGCATTTTTTCATTTTTTATAAATACTACTACCCATTTTACTCATGCTTAAGTTTAATTTTTATCAAAATTAAAATGAAACTTAAGCATGAAATTACATCGCTATTAATATGTCTGATCTATACTTGCTACTTTATGTACTGTTTATGAAATAAGATTAACACGAATTATATTCATTCCAAAATTAAGATTCCACTATTTTTACTATTGTATTTAAGCAACCAACTATTAAATAATTCAAGCTTCGGTATAAATGATAATGAATTGTATTGGATTTGTATCCTAATAATTTAAGTTATTCTTTTCAAAAATTCATTGTAAATTTTTTTAATCATATTTTGGGAATTATAATTTTAGTAAAAGTGACATTGCTTCTTAACTAATGCTAACCCAGTGACATTGCTTAACAGTGACTGCTTTATATCTAATTAACTCATCTTAATTATTTACTTCACAATTAAATTTCTCTTACAATTCCAAAAAATCTGAACTTACAAAAAAAAAAATTAAATTTTACAAAAAAGTATAATATGTAATATTATTAAAAATGACATATGTTGATTGGACCAACATCGAAGAATATTGAAATCGTATTAGCGCCGCGATGTGGAAAATGCGCGAAAATTATTGATGTGTGATTTGTGTTTATATTATAAAAAAAAAATGGTAATATAATACAAAATCTGTCATCAAACAAGACTGCTGTTTTTGCCCTCGCTTAAGTCAATCATATACTTTTTTTTTGCATTTTACTCGATTGGTAATATCAGCATAAAAAGCTACTGGTTTTTTTTTAACATAATTATGAACTGCTTTTTAGCTCCTGTATTTTTAGTCATAGATTTTTTTTTTAAAATGACTGACTATATATGGTGGTCATAAACACATCTTTTATATTTTGGTATCATATTTAATTATCTCACAGTTGGTCAAATTTATGTAACGAGAGCCAAATACATATTTTTTATTTATATATATACATATATGTAGCTATAAAAAAAATTAACAGGAAGAGAACTTTTTCGAGGAAATATTATCTATAAATCTTCAAAAATATTTTTTATGTTTTAAAAAATAATTTAATGAAAATCTTAATTAAATTAAAACTAATACAGAATAGTAATAGTTCAACATAAATATAGCATTTTCAAATTAAATTAGTCGTTTTGAAAATTTAAAAATAATGATTTTTCAAATTGAAATATGATCTTTTTACAAATTGAATTAAAAGTTTTTTAAACAATTTTTAACATTTTTCAAATTTAAATGAACATTTTGTAAAGATTTTTTAACATTTTTAAACATTTTTATACACAGAAAATTTCAAACATTTTCCAAAATACCTAAACTTTTACTAAAATTATAATTCCCAAAACTATGCTCTTAATATGATTGAAAAAAACTAGGAGCTGCCATTGAAGGCCCTTGTCCTACAGTATATTTTTTTTTCTCATTTTTATAAATACCTTATTTTCAACATATTTTGTTTTGAAGTAATACATTAAGAAATAAAAAATAAGTTATAATATTATTCTGAATAACATTTTAGATTTTAAATGTTTTTTTTTAATTAAATTAGAAAAACGATTAAAAATATTTGAAATATGTTTAATTCAATTGAAAAAATGATTAATAATTTACGAAAAATGACTAATTTAATTTGAAAATTTAATAAAATATATAATTTTTATTACTAAAACAAATAAAAAAGAATTTGTTATTCAATTTTTAAAATATAATTATTTTTAATTAAAAAAAATATTTTCACTAATATGAATTTAATCCAGTTTTTCGTATCTATATATAATGATGGGTCCATTAAATATTTACGCATGCATAAAAAATCATAAATATATTAAGGATAAACTTTTCAATAGTTTTAATAAAGTTTTTTTTTTTTTTTTTTAAATAAACTTAAAAAAGAAACAAAAATATTCTCTCTGAGCTGCTTAATTTTTCAATAATATATAAATCTTTTTAATTATAACTTTATTATTATTAAAACTTTCTAATTTTTTTTTTTTTTTTTGGTATCTAGCTTAGCTTAAATAATTAGAAAAGATGATTCCGGACAAGCTCTTTTTAATATAGTTTTGTTGAAAAAAAAAACAAAAACAATATTTTTCATCCCTCTACATACGTATATTATATATGAAAAAAGTATCTATAAAAACTTTTATAAAATATCCAAAAAAAAAAATTTTCTACATATTTTCTAAATCTACAAATTTTTTTTTTTATTTTTCTTATTATAATTAACGGTTGAACAAAAATTCGTTATCTCATCAGCAAATATACACATATAAAAAAAAAACAAATTTAAATAAGTTTATATGTATATTATAATTATTATAGTATTTTTAGTTTTACAAAAACTAATATATACATATTTAGATTTTTGGTCAGTTACTAAAGCTACCAAAAAAAACAACCTCATCGACATTATAAGATAAACTAAAACATTCTTTAAACTACAAAAAAAACAGAAAACGAACTTAAACTTTACCTTTTTTTTTTTTTTTTGTTTATACGTATACGTATATCTACAAAATAGATTAATATAAATAAATTTAAGGATAAATTAAAATCCTTATATGTATACAAAAAAAAAATGATAATTATGAATATGTATACATAAAATAAATGTATTTTTATATACAATTAAAAATATGTATATAAAAAAAATAAAAAATATACCCTAAGTCAGTTAAAAACTCCTTTCAATGAAAATTTTTTTTTTCAGAAAACTGGACCCTTAGCGTCCTTTTAATCTATAAGTAAAAAATTATCCTAATTTTTTGTTAGTTAAGTTTTTTTTTTATGCTACTATAGATGCCCCCACTGTGGGGAAATATCCAAAAAAAAAAAATATTTGTAAATGCGGTGGGTGTTAAAAAAAAAATAAAGGATATTCTCTATTATTTGTATATAGTATATAGAAATTTTCTAATTCTTTATTAGTAAGGTGAACGAAAGGATTATACAAGAATGAGCAATATATTTACGATACATATCTAAAATATATTTTAAAACTTTACTCAATTTTTGTTTTGGATATACCCAAAAAGGAAAAAGGATGAGTAGAAAAAGGATGGTCAAAAAAAAAAAAAAAAAATAAAAAAAACATATATATATTTCTTCCCGATTTTAAGTTGTTCCCCAGTCATATTCCAAAAAAAAAAAAAAAAAAAACTATATCTTGTGATTATTTTACGAAAATTTTCATATCATAAGGTAATTTTTTTGTTTTTGTTTTAAAGCATATATGTTCGTTAATAATATCCATCAATGTACAAACTATATCAGGATACCACAATGAACTAACCATCAAACTCATTCTTATAATTTTTTTTTGTATATAATTTTTAAAGGATCTCAACAGAAAATTCAACTAAAGCCTTCTAAAATAGTTTATAATGAAGGATACTACATATATAATATAATTATACGTATGTACGTATATATATATTTATATATATATATTGAAATAAAAGTGGACATGACAACGGTAAAAGGAAAAGCTACCCATTCTCATAAAATTATATTTTCTAAAATATGTATAACGATATCTATACATAAAATGAGAAAGAATTATAGATATATACTTATACGTATAATATCTTTACTTCTCAATTTTAGTTCTTACGAGATTCGGTCAAAACCACTGTTCGCAACCAAACTTCACTGGCATTAAATTTTCAACTATACAACATAAATATAATAACTATACATATATATATATATATCCTTTTAAATAGAAAAAGAAACAAGAGCCTGCGGAGACTTCTGTTTGTGATTGTAAGTATACGTACTTGTACATATATATATATATATTTCTATAAGTAAACTTGATTGTATTAAATATATCTACATACAAAAATAAAATAATAATAATAATAATAATAATAAAAAAAAAAAGGAAAAACAAATATCAAAAGACCTGAGAACTGGACTTTCTCTATGAAAAACTCTTAGAATTTATATTTTAACAAAACTCAAAATTACATACATTTATATAAATACAAAAAAAAAAAACAATTTTTTTAAGCGTAATATGAAGGATATAAGTACATATTCTTATATTTATCTTTTGCGGTACATTTTCTATACTGGACTATACACAATTTTCCTTTCTCTATGTTATAAAACTTTTCTAATATATAAGTATGTATATATTTTAATGGACATTATACAAAATATATCCATATATGTATAAAAATATATGTAGAAAAAAAAAAAGGATATTATTCTAGAGAAATGTATAGAAATTTTCGTTTAAGTAGAAATTGTGAAATATTTTTTTTTTTTTGTGGATGGGGTTGGAAGGAAGAGAAATGATTGTGAATAGTAGTTGATGTATGGTGTTTTTAAAATGGCCAGTTTGAAGCATCATATTATATGAGAATATGGGGTAGAAGTATATGTATAAATTGGGAGGTATAGTAAATGAAGATGAGAGGTATTTTCTCTTTGGATATAAGTAAAATAGTGAAATCGTGACGTTATACTATTATAGCATAGAATAGAAGGGAAAAAAATATGATTATTTCTCGTGTGTGTGTGTAAAGAATATTTTGTATAATTGTGAGAAAAGAGTTTGAGGTTTTAATACAACATACTTTGATTATACACGTTTTTGGGGTTTTCTCGGGAAATGATAGCGACTGCTAATGTCCTGCTGCGTTTATATATATATTGAATATATGTAAATATACTCATGTTTTCTATTATTTTCTTCGTTTATTATAGTTCGGGATATAACAAGATTCTTAGGTGGTTATACATATTTCTATATATGTGTATCTAATATATATATATATGCAGAATGAGTTCAACTTTGATGGGCATCTAAGCAAAACCAAAATCTATAGAATAATTTAAATATAACTAGTATACTAGAAATTCAAAGCAGTTTGTTATCCAACAACTTCTAAGGATGCCTTAAAACAAAATTTTCTATAATTTTTTTTTGTTTTATTATTATTATTGTTACCATAGTGTAGTGTAGATGTAGGTATATAATATTTAAAGGAATAAATTGCCCAATGTAGTTCTTACGAAGGATATCATATATATCTATATATATATATACATATATGTATAAAATAAAATATAAAGTAAGCCAAAAACCTTCTTCTTATATTATTATTATCCCTGGACGATGTTTTACTTTTCGGAAAACTCTTATGGACATGGTCAAGTTGAATATTCTTAGAATATTTATATATAAATATATAAATATACTATATATACGTATTTGTGTGTAGAATATTTTCTAGAATTTTGCAAAAAGCACTTGCAAAATAATACAAAAAGGTAAAAAAAAAAAGCAATATGATTGTGGCAGTTTATAGGAAAGGGAGCTTTAAGAGACATTCTAATATTATTGCAGTATTAAAAAAAATAATCTTAAAAGGACTTGGGTGTATTTCTGTATTTATTATCTTTGTGAAATTTAGTCCAATAACGAATGATTAAGGGAAATAAGTGGGTTTGATGTCAAGTATAGTGTGTTATGAACGATCATTTATAAACTGAGTATGAGTTTTGTAGAAAGAAAAAAAATACAATTTACAAACCAGCGAACTTTGAATATACATATCCGGTGCAGAATTTAAAATTTTTAAATATAATATTTGTTTTAATATATGTAATATGTCTATGCATATATTTGAATGAATAATTATTAATCACGGTGTGGTATTCTTATGAACCTTAATATTACTAAAACTTATGTTGCTTCTTTTGATTTTACAATATAAAATTTTTGTAAATAATTCTTTGAATATTACAAATCTTATATAAATAATACTAGAAAATTTAATGGGAGTGATGTATCCAGGATATTTATATATATATATATCTATATTACAGTATATATAATTTATGTTTTCAAATATAACATTACAAAATATGAGAAGATTCAATATAAATTTGCATATACACACAGCTAATATAATAGAAAATTTAATAGAAAGGATACCAAAATGACTTGACTATATTCTGTGGATTTGACCCTTGGAAAACCTTAAAAACCACTAAAAAAAACATCGACTTTTATATAAAAACGCGACGGCCATTTTGTTTTTCGAAATCTATATATATATATATATATATATATATATATATATATTTTTATATCCAAGAAGGAAAGTTAAGGGTTGGTTTTTTTTTTGGGAATATATTTAAGAATTTTTCAAAACTAATCTTATAGAGATGAGAAATGAATGATTGTTTTGAAAGAAATCGTATATGCTAATTAAGAGCTTTAATTGCATTATGGGCTTAATCGGTTTTTTTTCTTGTTCGTCGTAAAAATATAAATTACTTTGTGGTTTTAACTTATGGATAAAAAAAATTATTATAAAATTCGTTCACTTAAATTTGGGGAAAACTAATTTTTGTTTTTAAAGGAATTACAAAAATTAAGGGTGAAAATCAATTTTTTTTAAAGTAATTATATTTATAATTAGTAAAATTAATATTTTGGAATTGATTTTTTCCCAGGAAAATAAAAGAAACATTAAAAAACTTCAGAACATAACACTTGAAATTTTTATTTTGTAATATATTTTCGGGTTGAACTTTTTAAAGTTATTGGATTTTACAAGAATTTAATTTTAGTAATTTCAGATATTTTTTCTAAAGTTCTTACTGGTCTCTGAAATATTTTAACTAAAATATCACAACTCTAAAAAGTATTATATTTAATTATATTTAATTTAAATCATATCTGTTCCTAATAAATATTTTTAAAAAAAAGTCTGTTCCTAATAAATTTTATTTTATACATAAATTAATGTTAATGCTGTTAATAAGCTTTTATTTTCTGTTCCCAATTATAATATTACACTTATTGAAATCAAATTTTTCTCTAATATCAAACATAATTCCAACAAAATAAAAAACAAACTACAAAATACAAAAAAAAAATGATTAAACACATATATAATCTATAAAATCAGGATATTTCTTTTATTTGTAAATATATTATAATTAACCTATAAAAATTGTATATATATATACATACATATATGTATATATATATTTTTATTAACTAAAATAATTCCAGACAGAGATTCTTGCACTCCATAAAAATAAAATAAAATAAAATAAAAAAGCAGTAAAAGCAGAGACAACGACAATGACCTTGAACCTGTCTCTTAGTTTTATATATATAAGAAAATATAAATAAACTTTATTACCACATCCTTAAATTTTTCTTTCTTACAAAAAAAAAAACTTTATATATTTTTTTTTTCCTTATATTTTTACTACATTTTTATATACAATTTTCTTTTTAGTCTCATTTTTTTTTTTATTTGCCAAAAACATAAAAATGATATAAAAAAAAAAAAAAAGTTATGATGTCGTTAAATCAAAAAGAAAGCAAAAAAAAAAAAATTTCAGGATATAAAACTTAACTACTGACCTATTATCTAATACTAAAATATAAACATGCAGTATGATATATATGTATTTTTTTTTTTTTTTGTTTTCATTTTAAGCAATTTTCACTTAGTTTTTAAACACACAAATAATATAAAATGATATAAATAAGGACTAAAAAAGGATATATTATATTTTAAAATGAAAAATAAAAAAAAAAACCAAAAAAAAAAAATGAATTCATAAAAATTTATGACTTTAAGGATAATAAATAATCAATTTAAAAATAAAGTCATTGCACGTAATCAATAATTTTCCAATGATTTTTCCAAGAAATTTACAAACAAATATTTTTTTTTTTAAAAAAAAATTGCAATCTAGAAAATATCTAAGAAAAATTGTTAGAAAAGTTTTTATTTTTCCGGTTTTTTTTTTTTTTTTGTAATATTATTGTACAAGGATAAAACAAGTGGTCATGAAAAATTTTTTTTTTTTATACAATTTTATGTTAGTATAGCAAAGAAGAAAAAAAAAATGTATATATATTATTTAATTTTTCTTTTTATGTTTTGTTTTGTTGTCTGGTATTACGTATAAGGATATAATCATATAATTTATTTAATGCTTGCTTTTTTTTTTTTTATTTTATCTTGTTTTTTTTTTTTTTTGGAAAATACTATAGAAAAATTGTTTGTATATTGAAAGTTAAAGGGAATTGCAAGAAAAAAAATATATATATAAAAACTTTTCCTTTCTATATCCTTGTTGGTTTTTCCACGTTTTGTTGGTTTTTAGTATAAAAATAAAAATGAAAAAAAAATATGTACTAAACTAAATAAATATATGAATAAAATGTATAATATCCAGAGTTAGAGTTAGAAGAATATTTTTACTTAGTGAATAACCATAAAATTACTTTGCACTGTTATCCTGGTTTGGTTCTTTTTCATTTTTATTTTTTTCGTATAAATACGATTTTCATCCATAAAATTTTTTTTTATATGTAGAGTAAAAAAAAAATATAAAAATAATAAAAAAAAAAAAAAAATGTATAAGTTTAGTATATTAAATGGCTAGGATATTATCCAGTAAAAATGATTCAACAAGTGGCTCATAAAATTTAAATCAATTCATTTATGTGTTTACATGTACATTATAGAATTATATATTTATGTATAAGGATTTTTATTTTATTTCCTGTTTCTTCTTTTTTTTTTTTTTATTATTATTTTTATTATTAACTTTGTTAGCTTAGTATTAGAAAATTTTGTGTGTAAGTAGATAATATTATATTTTTTTTTTGTGTTTGATTGTGATGTAAATAAACAATTATTTACTTGATTCTTTTTAGGGATAAATTTATTTAACATTAAATGTATCTAAGAGATAAAGAAAAAAAAAAATTTGTTATTGTGACATTGAATTTACAGGAAAATTGAATTATATATAA
The DNA here is from genome assembly GCA_963932195.1 of Empis livida. Taxonomy (NCBI): domain Eukaryota; kingdom Metazoa; phylum Arthropoda; class Insecta; order Diptera; family Empididae; genus Empis; species Empis livida. The sequence goes on from OZ010645.1 coordinate 15,700,575, forward strand.
ATTATTATATACTTAGATAGAAAAATATATTGATATTGTAATATTGCAGAAATAATATTTTTGTTGCAATTGAACTAATGTAAGTATTATTATTTTGTATTCAATATATTTCAATTATACTTTTAGATAAATAATATAAATTATACAGAATATAAAAATTGATTTAATGATAGAATTTAAAAGTTTAAAAGTAGCCATTTTTGTATACATAAATAATTATCATAAACCAATATTTAACCAATTTAGAAACCATAATGTCAATGTAAATTATTTACAAATTATGTTACTAAAGAAAAAATGACATATTGTATTTTTTGGTATATTCGGGATTTTTGCGGATATATGAATTTTATATGATCATAAAAGGTATACCTTTTATAATGATACAAAAACTCAGAGTAATACCATATAATTTAAACTATAGTTGAAAAATCAAATGGTATTTGTGTTCTCTCTTATAGCCCAATTTTCAATCTTACTTTGTGTTCTCTCTTATAGCCCAATTTTCAATCTTATAGTAAATATTACGAAAATAATTGCAATTAGTAATTGTTTAGAAAAGACATTTATTAATATTACTTTATAAAAATATACCATATTCTTCTTAAAAAGTCTGTGTTAATTATGCAAAGTAATAGCTCATTTATAATCAATTTCAAAATTTTTAATAAATATTTTCTAAAATTATTTAATCAGTGCGTAAAGTTTATTAAGATTGTAATTTTTAAAAGAAGTTTTGTTCTTTTCTAAGTGAGAAATACTAATGACTTCAAAAATTAACTTGACTAAAATTTCAAATATTGCGCGAGGAATTAAGAAACGTTTAATAATTTTCTTTTATAATAAAATAAATCTAAGAAACTTTGAATTGTAATCGTAGAATATTGAGTGCGGATGAAAAAATTTTCCAGTTTGTCTTATAATTTGGTTAATTTTTATAATTTATTTAATCTAATAGTAAATTTTTCCACAAAATATTATTTGTTAAAAAAAGTATTGCCAGAAAGTTTCAATTTAAAAATTAAAAAACCACAACATTTACATATTTCAGATAATTAGTATATTGTAAATATTGTTGTAATTAAATTTTATATTAAATATTCAACTATGTAAATAATTCTAATCGTTTACTGTCTTAAAATTGAAATTAATGTTTTGATTAACTTTAAATCTAATGTTAATCAAAACATTAATACAATACTAAAATCAAAATTAAACGAATTTATTTATTCAAGGGGAAGTTTTCTGTAAATTCAATTCAAAAAATTAATTTAAATTATAACTATAAATACTTAAAGACAAATATTATAAAAACAGGACACCAAAAACGCTTATATACTTTTTATAAGGTATAAGGATTCAAAAAATTTAATGTAAAGTAAACGAAATAATAATAATACAAATAAAGTTAAATTTAACCCTCCATCATCATAGACATCTGTCTATAAATAGCACAAAAAAAAATATCTTTTTATGAAATATATGTAATTCGGCTTATATCTTGCGATTTTATTTTTTCTATGACAATAATATAAAAAAAATATGTATTTGAACATACATAAAGTAAAAATTTCCCAAATAAAAAAAAAGAAACATTTTACAAATATCATCAATATTCTAACAGTGACTTTACTTTTCGCCTGTTTCAAAGTCATTTTCATTCTTCTTCATTTTTTTATATGTAACCAAAATACTTACAGATATATTTTTATTTAAAGGATCTAAAAAAAAAACTTTAGTTTTCTTCAATTTTATTCTTACTACCACAACTATAAGTATACATAAAAACTAATATATGAAAAATTGTAATTTTTATCATATCGCAAAATAAGAATAAACTACAGCAATTTAAATGAATGGAATCAAAACTGTGCAAAGTGTTGCACATGTCCTGACTTATAAATGTGTAGTTGAATTATAGCAAAAACATAAATTTAAAATATACATATATTTTTTTTTTTCGGTTGTTATCATAATAATAGTAAAAAATAATAGAAGAAAAAAGGCTTGATCTTTTTCAAATTTATTTCCTTGTTACCTCAAAAAAAAAAATTACATTTCAGTTTTTTTTAAAATATTTTTTAAAGGATTTTCAGGTATAAATATATTGAATATACAATTTTTATTTTGTTATAGATTTAATCAAAATTCTTATAATCAAAAAAAAAGTTATAAGAAAAAACGTAAATGAAATTGATACGCGCGAAACCAAACAAATCATTATTATATAACAAAAATTATACATATGTTATCCTTTTTGATTATCAAAAATGATTGTATTCACAATTTTATTCATATTTAAATTGTAAATAATATATTTTATAAATTAAAGAAAATAGTTTGTAACTGAATTTCAATTCAGAAAAAAAATAATAACAAATTTTAAAATTTACATACGTTTTCATTGTGGCGGCAGTTATGAATTTTTATGTCCCTTTTTTTTAAGAAAAACAAATTTTGTTTTTAAACATTTCAATTTAGCAATAGCGATACATAAATTTTATCTGAATTAATGGAAAAATTAATCGTTTATTGATTAGAATTTGATTGATATACAAACAATTTTTAACGGTTAGATTATTTTATAAAGTAATATTTTGAAATGATCCTTTTTTTGTGTATGTGTAAACAACTTCTTTGCATATTATTAAAATTTTAGATTACTAATTTATTAAAATATATACATATTTTGTAATTTTGTAATCGTTTTTTCAAGAAAGTTTAAATTGTAATATTTTTGTTATACAAAAATTGTCAATTTATTTCGGGTTTGGAATACCAAATCAGTAAAAAATTATTTGAAATTTAAGAAATTAGGTAATATTTCTACCAATTTTCGGTACTTTTCCGATGATTCTATTATAGCATTTTATTCTACAATAATTAGATTAAAAAAGTTTGGCAGCAAAAGAAGGATCTTGGAAAAGTATTAATATATTCTGCTACACATTGTTTACAACAGTCAACTTATTCCAGTTTAACATATGTTACTATTATTAACAATCTGCTTCTAATTGCATTTTCATCAGTACACATAGTGCAGTTTATAACAATCAATTTAAGTTTTATTAAAACAAATTGTTTTTGAATTAATTAACAATTTATTAATTTAATTAAGTTTCGAGTAAATAATTAAGTTTCGAGTAAACAAATCCATTTCGAGTAAATAATTCAAATCATTAGAATTTAATAATTCAGAAGATTAAATTCACTTCATTACTAATTTCGACTAATAAACTATAATTTTAGCGCAATCAATTTTTTTAAATATTAACCGAAAAATTTGATTTATCGACTTGCTGCCTTATTGCCTTTAAAATAAAAAAAAAAACTCAATATTATCTCTAATAACAAAATTCCAAAGAAAAAATCACTTTAAAATAAAAAAACGGAATTAAATGAACAAAAACCAAACACACAAAAATAGAAATCACCAAAAATTTATTCCTTTTTTCCCGAAAAAAGGGCTATTTTGTTGTTGCAATATATTCCTTTTTATCGCCATATAATCTGCGTGACATCTGCCCCTGATTTTCTAGATATTTTATACAAATACATACTATAGTACCAAAAAAAATTATATTATTTTTTTTGCTGTTTGCATTTCGCGCTCAATATCCTGTTCCAATGTCCTTTTTTTTTTTTTTGAATATGTATATGTATGCATTTAATGTTTTGTTTAAATGGCTTGTTATATTGTTATTGTCGCCGTTGTTTTTTTCTTGCTGCAATCATCAAAGTACATTTTGTGCATCATCGCACCATCAAAACATAACAAAAAAAAAAATTGCAAAAGATTCTATGACAAACTTATACATAAAAATGAATTTTTAGCTTCCTTTTCAAATTTTTTTATACCAAAAAAAAAACTACATTGTGTTCATTTTGTGTGTAGGTAACAAGAATTAAAAAAAAAAATACCCAAAAAGTAGCGGGATGCATTCGAAAAATATGCGCGTTTTAATGTTATAATCCCTAAGATTTGTTTTTATTTTTGTGATTTTCTGCGAACGGGCAAAGGATCAAAAATGACAATGACAACATGATAGAATGACAAAGATTTGAATTGATTTTAGGATTTTACTATATTTGTACGATTTAAAAAAAAAAAAAAAAAAACAGTACTGAATACAATTTTAATTTTTTTTTATTTTTCGTTTGTGCAATGTGTTAGTTTTATGGTAAAAATGCTGGTTTAGTGCGCGCCTAGCGGGTGAGCGTTTAAAATTTTTATGCATTTTCATCTTTTTTTTTTGGTTCTTGAATATGCATGCATTATAGTTGGAATAGCAAGGCCACCAAAGTGGCTATAAAACATGTTGATTGTTTGAATAAATTCTTTTGTAGAAAATCACTTTGTGACATTGGAATGAAGTTTTAAATGAAAAGTTAAATTGAATTACTATTGTAATTTTTTTTTTTTAGAAAATTATAAGAATTTATAAATTTTATTAGATTTTTAATAGTTTAAGTTATTTTTCTAATGTCCTTGAATGTCCTAGTCAATATTATAATTGTTCTTATATTTTAAAATACTTCTTGGTTATCTAGAGATGTTTTATAGAGATTACTTATTCGATAGAATCAAACTCTAGAGTGTTATAGTATAAGTTAAGTTCTAAGATGAAGTATTCAATTTTTTTCACTTATATACTCTAATACTTTAATTATAATTCCGTAGGGGCGTTAATTTAATTTGGAACACAATATTTTCAACACACTTTAAAGCTGTGGACCCAACAAAAAATAATTTTATTTTATTGCATTATTTTTTAACCCCTTTGAGACGAATGATATACAGTGTTTCATGAAGTTTCAAGTTGAAGTACCGAAGGACACACAGTATGTGTTTTTTAATTATTTTTCTAGGTTAATATATCAGTCAGTAATTAAAAACTAGTCGCCGAAATAAGATCGTAGTGAAGTAAAATAACAGAGAGTTAGTAATTAACAATTTTATTATTATCTATTACTATCACTGTACTATTAGCGCGATATTAAAATTAGTTTTCAACATAACTTAGGATTTTAAGGATCCACTTATAATCAAATACCAGTCTTAAATGTGTTAAATTAAAACTATAGCCTTTAAAATTCCAATTTCTTATATAAATTACTGCTTGCAAAAAAGCAATAACATAACAGCTATTAAAAAAATTTATAAAATTTAAAAAAAAAATATTCGCGATTTCTAAAAGTTTCATATCGCGCCAACATTTATTATATAAAAAATTTCCACAAAATAAAAATCATACGGAAACTTAAAAAAATCTATTTTTTTTTCTCCATTATTTGGCTGCAGAAAAAGAGTTGGAGAGGTCAAAAGGATATTGCAGTAAAATACAGCATCAAAAATATATTATACAAAGAAAAAATTCCTAAATTCAAAGAAAATATAAATATTTCTTCATGCAGTATTATCAATAGCCGCAACATCCTCAAAAAAACATCCAACATACAATTTCTATAAAAAAAAAAAACATAGTTAATCGTAGTCGCCGATGATGCCGCCGCCGCCATCATCTTATTTTTTTTTATTTAACTGCACAAAATTTTCTACACTTGAATAAGAAAATCAATAATCGCGAAAATCCCGCTAGCCGTTTTCACCCCATTTACGTCATATAAATAGTTGATTTGTATACTTTATATTATATACGAATATTGTACAATACGTAAAACGTAACATACATTTATATACATATATATAAAAATATATATTTCAAGTAAAAAAGCACAACATAAAAAAAAACAACAAAAAAACTCCACATATGCTAGTCGCCTTTATTATCCTTGTACACATACTCAGTTTAAAAAAAAAAAAAAAACATATCCACTTAAAGAAAATTTCGCTTGACGGATAAAATTTTGTACGTGCACTTGATTTCAAACTATATATAATATAGAAAATAGACAAAAGGATACATAATTCTTTATACATATGAATATATATACAAAAAAATATCCTTCGTAATAATCAAGGAAGCCGCGGGGGGCTACTTTAGTCAGAAAATAGCGTAAAATAAAAAAAAAAAAATTATATTATATAAAAGAAAACAAGAAAACTTCAATCTCTGAGATGGGGTGGCAAAAAAAAAAAATAACTTGGCCACTAAAGCGAGCATATATTCACATACAATAAGGATATTTGTATATGTAGGTTTATTTTTTTTTTGTGAAGAAAATATATAAGGGTTGAGGAGAAATTTTATGATTAAAGTTTGAGTCCGGAGGAATATACATATAGTTCTTCCTTGTTAGAATGATTTTTTTTTCTTTTTTTCTTGTTCAATTCTTTGCTGGCACAGCGAGATTTATTCACATAAATACGCGATTTTGCAACTCAGAAGTATTATTATTTTTTTTTTTGCTAAAGGATGTCATACATACATAAATATAATATTATTGTGCATAAATTTTTCATGCAAATACACATATGTAATAAAGAGAAGAAGAAAAAAAAAGGAAGCTAGTTTTGAATGAATAAAAATTATATATTTAGATTTATTTTCTATATTTTCTTTTCAAAGGTACATATATAAAGGAATATTTATGTGAAATGGTTTGAGGATAAATGTGGTTTTAGCTGGGCAATATGTTTTTCTTTTATTATCGCATAATTTTTCATTTTTTATGAGTTCTTTTTTTTTTAAAAAAAAAAAAAGATCTTTCTTCAATAATTTGCTTTGGCTGGTAGTATTAGTTGTTATATGTTTGCATGTGTCAAGAATGATACGTAGATGTATCAATGACTCTTAACCCAAATACAAATTACTCATATCTTTTATAGCTTAAATGACATACATATATGGCTAATATTGTGAGAAAAAAAGTGCAAAGATGAAAGGATAATTAAAATAAATATGTCTTTTTTTATATCGTTTTTAATATATTGACAAAATTTAATAATATATTTGGAAAATTATTTTAAAATAAGAATTAAATAATATAAATTTTGTTGAAGAATAATTTAGTATATTATATTAAATTTTCAAACCAAAACTATAAATAAAATTCAATTTATGCTTAGTATAGATTTAAAACCGAACAATTCCAATTTTTTCCACAAACTAATCAAATGGCAGTAAATTATTCGAGACATCTAAATTTTTTTATGAATAATATATTTAAAAAGAAAAAATTTGTTTAAAAAATGAATATTTAAAAACAATAATTATGACAAAATCGAATATTTTCTACTAAGTTTTTAAAGGTGATTTAATTGAGATGATCTATTGAAGGATTGCTAATTTAAAAATGTATTCAATTCTAATTTTTCTATAAAACAATATATTCATAGATTATTGATCTGATAAGCTTATATACTTGATTAATATGAAATCACTCCATGTTTTTACAATATAAAATTTATAATTATTACTAAAAATAACTTAGTTTTGTAATAAAGTTCATTAAAAGCGAAATTCACTTTCGATAACATAGTATCCACAAAATATACAAAGCCATTTACATAATTTACGTAATTTTTCTAATTATTTTTGAATTATCAGACACAATAATATTCCTTAAATAAATCAGATTTTATTTTACTTATATAATTTTAATTTAAGTGCCTCTTCAATTATTTTATACACTTTTAAATAATAAAAATAAAAATACATTTTTCAATTCAAATTTGATTTACCACCCTAAAACAAAATCTTATACCGACAATGTCCAGTCAACTTTATGACAGCAGAAATTTCTTTTTTATATACGCAATCATTAAACTAAAAGAAATATAAATTTTCAAATGGAGAATTTTGAAAAAAAAAAAACAAGCACATTTAATATTATATTCTACGCGAATTTTCTTGATCCTTTTGGTTGACTGCGAATCATCAAAAATATATTATATGTTTATATATATATGTATATATAAATTTATCCATAAGTAAATAAATTTTATCTGAAGGGCTGGTAACAATTTTCCTAAAATTACAAATAAATAAAAAAAAAAAAATAATCAAGAGGCTGGATCCCAAGTCCACGAAAATAAATTTATAAATTTATTGTATAGACAAATATATCCTATATCTAGAAAAAAAAAAGGAAATATGTGAAACTTTTTACTTTAACACATATATGTAATTTCGTAAATTGAAAGACCTTTGTGTCCTTTTTTTTTCCTTTTTTACTTTCGTCCCTTGACGATATCCACGTATAATTTTCTATAAGTGGAATAAAAAAATATATACGAAGTAAAAAAAAAATGTTCGCGTGTTTTTATACAAAAAAAAAAAAAAAGAATTTCTTATTCAATACTTAAAATTATAAAACATATTATTTATTGGTATACATAAAGTTTATGTACCGAAATATATAAGTTTTTTTTTGTTGTTGTTCAAAGTAATAGTAGCCTATTACATATTTTTTTTCGTTATATAAATTTATATATTACATATTATAAAATTTAAGATGATTTGTTACAATTTTATTAGTTTCCAGTTTACAGGATAATTTATTGAATCTAATTTTAAAAGAATTTTCATTTCACATACTGTTTTTAGTCTGTAGTAAATTATGAACTTAAATCTTTAAATGTTCAAACATTCTGAAATCAGAAAGCAAATATAACAAAAGTTCGAATTTACTTCAAATATGAAAAATAACAAATAATTTTTTTACCATTTTCAATTATAATCTTTAATGGTTACGAAAATATTAGTCAAATTTTAAATAACATTATCTATAATATTTAGAAATAAAATATATTTTTTGCAGCCAGTTCCGGCCTTTAACCTATTATTTGATATACGTATTTCTTAGAAAAGTGATACTCTAAGCAAAATCTCATTATAGATAGTATATTTCTTAAAAAAAAATATTTCTAAAATCCTTGGCCAAAATAATCGAAAAAAAAAAAACCGTCGCCGACCATCAATATATAAACAAAAATGATATTCGCTGATGCTGCCCACTAATAACAACAAGAAAAACAAAAAAAAAAACCCTCGTTTTAGCTCAGTAGTCAATGTTTAACAACAAAAAAAATAAAATAGGCAATTCTTTATATTTACGTATATATTTAATAAAATAAAAATATACAAATACACCTATATATTTTCTTTAACATTTTCTACTTATCCTCAATCTATATATATTTTTCAAACAATACATTTATCTTCACACTTGTGTCGCTAACTCGCCACCAAAAATAAAAAAATAAAATAAAAGGAAATATTATTTATATATATCTCGCTTTTACATTCTGCATTAGGTTGGCTTTGATAAATATATTTCTTTCTTCGTTTTTTTTTTTTGAATATCTTTCTCACACCAATTTTTCTAAATTTCCACCAAAAAATATATAAAAAAAAAAAAAAACAACATACAACATATATGCATGTTTACTTACATATATCCTTTTTCTTTATAATATGTATATATCCTGATGTATATTTACAGTGAAAATATTTTGATATATATATATATATTTTATAATATACCTATACCCGTGTGTGTTTAAATATATTGATGTAAACAGAATAAAATAAAACAACTTAAATTCATCGGCATCGGTCCAGAAATTTTTCGCTATTACACTGACAGCAGCGGTTCGGACAAAAATATATCCATATATACATATATCCTCTGCCTCTTTTGCTCTATTTCCCGCATCTTAAAAACAAATTTTTACTATACTCCATCATAAAATATCACAATAACAAAAAAAAAAAAAAAATATAAAACACCCTATTTTCCCAGTATAAAATAATTTCATTTCATCTATTCTATAAAAACTAAATCAACCCACCACCCACTCATCCAATTTCCATTTAACAAAGACGACGAGAATGACGACAGGACAACCATTATATGAGAAATACTCAAAATATATATATACACATATAATTTTTAACAAGAAAATAAACCCACCCTTTTATCCTTCAAATGATTTTATGTAAAGGCCAGGAAATTTTGCCGCGAGCGACCCTTTTTACATTTATCTCGACCGTCGTCCGTTTTTTTTTTTTTATTTTTTTTTTTTTTTGCTTTTTTTTTTTTTTTCATCCCTAGAAACGAAAATCCTAAAGTCTTTTCTTTTCCACATATCCTTTTTCTATAGAATTTTATAAATATTCTTTTAGATATACGTATATATTAGTACATATATGTATATATATATATATAAACATATATATATATTTTTGATTGGGGATTGTATGTAAACTTAAGGATATGTGAGTTTCTATGTTTTTTGTTCTGATGCTTTCAAGGATTTTACGTTGTTGGTTTTGCTCCACATATAAGAGATTTTTTTTTTTACTTTATTTTGACCGTTTTTCTTTTTTTTTCATTTATTTAGTTTTTTTTTCTTGTTAAAAAAAGGATATATGTACATCTAAAGATACATACATATAAATATAAATATAATATCAATGAGATATATCGCCTAGCGATTGCGGATGGGCACGTAAAGTGGACAGTATAAGAAATTGGTTCTGTTTGTAAGTAGATTTTTCATCAAAAAAAAATAAATAAAATAAAAATGGTCTATTCTTTTCTTAGTTGCGAGATGTTTTTTTTTTTATCTACGTATATGTAAGGATATTAATATATTTAAGTAAACTACAGAGTGATTTCTATATATATGTTGATCTTGTAGAATGAAAATGTATATATGTATGTATTTTTATTATTGGAAAAATCCAGGTGGGAAATATAAAACGACAGTGACGAGCAATCATTATATTTGAGAAATCTTCAAAATAATTTCTCTAAAATACAAAATTAATTTTCAGAAAGACTAAATTGATTTGTAAAAAAATTGGAAAAGATGAAATTTATTAAGAATTTGATTTCGACCAATTTGTAATCTAGTCATACGCAGAATTATCATTTCGTTCCATTCATAAAATTAATATAGTACCACGTATCAAAAAACAGGAACAAAATTTTAGACATACTTAACTCTGTCTTCATTTAAGACATTTTTAATTAATTTTGTACTCAAATATCATTGTAACCATAATCCTTGCCAATTTTTCAATTTATTAAAAATAAAACTTGGGCTACAATGTTAAGTATCGATTCGTTATGTAAAGTTCAAAAATTTGCCGTCTTCATAATAAAGTCAAATATGACTGTTTTAAAAAAAAATTATTGGCTGTTGAAAAATAATGAATAATGAAAACTTAATTTGTTTGAAACAACAACACTTCAAACTGACTAACTTAATTCATCGAGGATTCCAAACCTAAATAACCAGCCTCCTAGATGAATCAATTGCCTACAATTGCCTATTTTTTATACAACTTTGAGAATATTCGTCATTTGTTATCGGTACTTGTCGATGTGGATTAGAAACTTAACTGATTGATTATATTTCAGTCCTAGTATAACTTTGTTTTAAAATTTAAGTTAGACAAGTAAGTTAGTTTCAAGCAAATAATGTAATTCTTAAAGAATATTCGTCATTTGTTTAAAATCATTTCCCCAAAAGTTTTGTCAATAATTTCCTCTTAATTGAATATTTATGTTTAAAAACTGTTTAAACTAAAAAATTTCTATCCTCTAATATTAAAAAATAACCAAAATAATAGTTTTATTTTACAAAATGGATTAAAAAGCCAGTTAAAAAATATATGTATATCTTAATTAAAATTTTATAAAACCAAATAATTTTCAACATAGTATCTATATAGTACTATAGATTTTAATTAAAAATTAATTTTTATCCAAAAAATTCCAAAAAAAAAAAATTTAAGATATTTGTACAACTGTCAAAAGATTTCATCTCAGTTATTGTTTTTTTTTTTTTTTGTTAATTATAAACATTTTCAAATAACTTTAAACTTTCTAAATTTTCATTTTCTAAATAAATAATCAACTATATATACTATTAAAATATATATTCACATTTCTATAATATATAAATATAATCAAGATTAAAATGTCCTTTATCTTATAGCAGCTGTCCAAAATACAATGTTCTTTTTTGACCACTGAATAGTTGAAATTTCAAAAACAACAAAAAAAATATATCTCAATATAACATATATATATATATATTTTTAATATTCCTATATATATATAAATATTTTTGGCTAAATCTACGTAATTATTAACACTTCAAAACCAAATTGCTTAAGAGGTAAAAGCCTCAAAAAATATTATTAACAAAAACAAACCCTTTATTTTACAACAAAAAATAAAATAAAAATAAAAATAAAAAAAGGGTCTTAAAAAAATATTGTTTTCTTAATTTTCCAAAAAAAAGGAAATTCTCTAGAAATATATATATGGAAAAAAAAAAGTAGGTTTCTTGATAATTAAAACCTTATGTCCATAAGAAAATTGGTTACCAAAAAAAAAAAAAATTTTTTTTTTTAAAGAAAATTTTTGAATACAATATAATAAAATTTTATATTCATATATAAGTTTAAGTGGTGCGGTTATCCTTAATTCTTCTTTGTCATTATATCACCCCCTATTTTCTTAATATATTCAAAGAAATTACTATATATATACATGTATATATTTATATATTATAGAGATTCTTATGTCCATTTTCCAAAAAAAAAAAAAAAAAAAAAATATTATATCCTTCTTGGTTTTATCCCAAAAATTTTCTTATCCATAAACAAGAAAAAAAAAAAAATAGAAAAAAAGGAAGAAAATAATACAAACGTATATGAAAAGAGAAAAACAAGCTTTTTTGGTATAGTTTTTCCAACATTAAAATTTATATAGAAATTGTTTTAGTTAGGAATACACGTTTTCTCTTATGTCTTATTCCTAAAATTGTCCTTTATAATATTGGTCATCCTTTATTATTTTTTTTTTTGTGCTACTCTTGTGTATATATCTAAATTGTATTTAGATTGTATATATAGATATAAAATATTTATTTGTATATATATATATATATATATGTATATACTTAAAATGATTGTATATATATATATTTATTTAGAAACGAGTGTTTCTTAGATAATGGACAAGAAAATATAATTCCCCGGCAAAACACTTGACATAAATTGTCAAAAACATAACTGGACATTCACTATATATATATACTATAATATAAATATATAATATATTTATATATATTTATGTATAAAAATGAAAGGACATCCACATCATTCCTACCTCTGATATAACAAGTACTATATTATAGATGGATGTTTAGTAAGAGAAAATATTTTCAGTATTCCTATAAACATAAATATAGTAAGTATATACATATATATATTTTTTTGTTTTTGTGGGATAGAGATATGATGTCGCAACATATATTTCTTGAATTTTTCACCCTCTCTCAATCCCAAATAATCCCCCACACTCATCATATAAACATTTACCTCACTATACTCATATACAATATCTATATACATATATATATATACATATTCCAATTTACCTAGAAGACCACTTAGTTTCAAATAACTTTTGGATTTCTGTTTATATATGTACAACAAAATATTAAGGAAGCAAAAAAAAAAAAAAAAAAAAATTATTACCATGTTTTTGGACTCAAGTAGTATTTTCTTTTTCATTTCCATTTTCATTTTCAAATTATTTTTTTTTTTTTTGACCACCCTTGATTTTACTGTACAAATTACTACCCTCAACACAAAAAAAAAAAAAAAAACTTCTTTGATTCTTCTGTATTGCAATACTATATACCTATAAAAAAAATAATATTATTATTTTATAATTCAAACCTCGAAGCTATGAATGTACAATTGCCAAAACGTACGCGATTGAATGTATATATATTTTAAATTTTATATAATAATATAAAATTTTATGTATATATGTATAATTTTTTTTTTTTTGGTACATCAAAAGCATCAATATATTTTCATATTATATACATAAAAAATGCTTTTCTTTCTTTTGACTTGTAATATTGCTTCTGGTTAAGTGTATGTCGATTCACAGATATAATATTTATTTGCAAAAAGAAAAACCCCTAAGCTGTTACGAGAGGAAAATAGCCTGTCAATTTTCGCGGGTAAAGTAGATTTTTCTTTTTTTAGTAGAATTTTATATTATAAATTTCAGTTAATATATAGAACGAGAACCTTGGACTATCATTCATTTAGGAAAATCGTATATTCTATCGTCTTTGCCGTTCTTCTATTAAAACGTCCTATCGATTTGATATGTCCTTTTTTTTTTGTGAACAATTTTCGACAGTCTTATAAGTAAAATTGTGTAAATATATTTAAGGTTTATATTATATTTGATATATATCTGATTTTCGTGGAAGATAACTACACTGAAATAAATTTAGTGAAATATTATAAATAACAGATTTTGTATTGGAGATTTCTTAATAATTAAGGAAACATTTAAGTAAATACTATATTGTACTTATACTTTTTATTAATTGTTATTTAACAAATTGCATAAAATTTTCTACTTCTCGATTTATTGTTCTAGATTTCCATGTTTTTAATAGAATCTTTTTCCAATTAGTAGTCTTAATAAATCGAGAAGTAGAAAATGTTAAAAAATGTAGATAACGTTTTTTAACAAAGTCCCACAGATCTTTTTAATTCTGTGGAACCTTGTTATCTACATTTTTTAACATTTTTAGAAAAGTTCTGATTTCGATTGTTAAACATTTAATATTAAAATTTACCATTACATGACAAATTTTGATTTGGTATAAACTAGAGAAAAATTGCAAAATTCTGAAACCAAAATTTTTATTTCTGCGTTGATTGACTTTGTCAAAACATGACAACTGAATCCCCTCTACAAATTTTGATTTACGAATCAATTACAAAACAAAAATTACCAGATAAATAAAAAACAGAATCAAGCCAAGTCAATTCTACAAAATTCATTACAGTGGTGGAATGGATCGAATAGCTGGAATGATTGAGCCATCTACAATAGTGTAGTACGCCGTTCTACATGCGAATAGTATGAAATACTTTGGAATACGTTCGAGAGTTATGAGGTACTCGCCCTTTCAAACCAACGAACCAACAAGACTTAATTTTTTATAATTAAAATTCAAATATACTTTCAAAGTTGAAGATTATTGACAAATTTTCTTTATTTAGACTTCAAAGTTCTTTATCATGTAAATAATAATTATTTATCTTCTTATTTCCCAAACTTTTCGTAAATATTAGGCTATTTTGTAAATATTTTTATAAGGTAATGAATTTTATTTTTTCAGTGTAACACATAATGTTTTTTTGTGTGGTATAAAAAAAAAAACCTATATATGTTGTACTTGGACTCTAAAACGTGTTAGTCCAATTCATCATATATGCGTTGTGCTTAGACCCTCTCAACTCACTCAAAAGGAATGTTCAATTCAGATAAAAAAAAAATTTTTTCTTTTTCTATTATAATATTATAACAGATGAAAATTGAATACCTTATGTATTATATATAAATACATATATAAAAAAAAATTGTTATATAAAATTTAATATATAATGTTAACTGAAGCCTAAAACTTTACTAAAAATTTCGCTATAATATTGTTGTCGTTGTCGCGCATATATCGAAGATTATCGATTCAAAAAAAAAAAAAAAAAAAATTAGAAATTTTTTCTGTATATATAAACTGGTAGATACTGTCCATCGATTTCATCTCGTTTGACCATATCAACCCCAATATATATGTTAATATAATAAACGTATATATTGTACATAAATATAATATTTAACAAAAGAAAATTGAATCGCGTTTGAGAAAATTGAAAATTTTATGTTTTACTTCATTTTTTGTAATATTTATATATAAAATAAATATCTAGGATATTTTCAGGATATACATTATTCAGTAGGCATATTTTATTATTCTGTTATAATTAAATTCCAAATATTATTTATGTATTAGAAAAAAAAAATTAATAGAAAATATTTTCAACTTAATTTTTAATCAATTTTTAAATAGTTTAATAAAATAAAATTAATTTCTTGTTTTGTAAATTGACTATTAAGGATATTTTTAAGGATATTTTAATGAATTTAATTTTTATACTTATTTATATTTTTTGTTGTGTTGCAGTTCAATTAACTGGAAATATTCAAAAAAATAAATTTTAAAATGGGTAATTAGCTATTAACTATTTTATTTACTATTTATACATATAAAATTTTTCACATAACTTTCCAAACAATTTTCTTGTTTTTCATCATTAAATGTTATACATTTTATTACACCTCTTTCGATATTTATTGTTATTTTATATAAAAATAATTTTCCTATCTTTTTTTTCTATTTGCTGATTTTTATTTTCTTTTGATATTCAAATAAATATTTGCGTTTATATCAGGGAAAACATTTTAAGGATATTTTTTTTACCCATTCTTAAATGTGCATAAAATAAAGATAGATGAGATTTACGTTTTTTTTTTTTGTGTATTTTTTTTTTTTTTGTTGTTATTGTCGATTTTGAAAAGGTAAAATATTAAATGTTTTAAGTTGTAGGTTTTTTTTGTTTTTTTTTGGGGTAACTAAAAATTCTCTGTGCACATCAGTCGAAAATGGTCGTCACAAATCGCTACCTTTTTGTTGTCGACCGTTATCCAATATGACCATATATATATATTTATATAGAAAAGGAAGAAAAACTTATGTAGGTTTTATGTACATAAATGTTAAGATAAACTTAAATAAATCTCTCTATAGATTTTATACGAATATTAGTAGGTGGTGTATTTTTAAATATAGAAATACACTAATAAAAAATTTAAAAATTATTACAGAAAAGCAGACTTCATTTCATCTTAATTTTAAATTAAATAAAGTACGACAAGAACTTTAAAATTTCGTTAAATTGAAATAACAATTAGTCTAAAAATAAAATTTTCACAATTTGAAGAATTATGGTTTGTTAATAAAAATTAAGATCTTCATTACGACTTCAATTTCAATTTGAATTGTCAACAAATTTTTTACTTAGTGTAATATAGTCCAAGGTAATAACTGGACTACTTAAATGTCACATTTAAAGATATGGCTAACGAAATAGTTTTTGAATCCTTTTTCCTTCCTTGTTGTATTACCCTTTTTTTTTTTTCTGTGCTGTGCTGTTGGTTAGTTAGAATAAAGTATATATGAACATTTTCTCGACATAAAATAAAGATGTCTACATAATAATATATAAAGAAAAGCCTGTTTCTACACATTATCCTTTTTTTTGCGTTTTTATATGTTTATTGGAATGTAGATAAAGTTTTGTATAGATATATATACACTATACACTGGTCGTAATAGATAAATGAATATATTTAGCGATATTCAACATCCTTTAACGCAAAAAAAAATTATATAAATAAAAATCATATATATAAACGTGAAATCTAATGTTTTTTAGTATACATATGTATTAGTTTTGGATTTATTTTATTTTTTTCTTGTAGTCAGAAATGGACATTATATTTATTTTGGAAAATTTCTGTATTGGTGTTTGTATATGTTTATCAAGAAAGAGGCGCGTTTATCCAACCCTCGAAAAAAAAAAAAAAAACAATTTATTTTAGTATCTTTACTTTAATTTTATCTTATTTTTCAGTACTATGGGTTACTATTATTAGTGTGGACCTAAAGAAAATTGTGGACATTATAAAAGTTCTTAAACTTTTCTGCGGATACAGCAAAAATACCTTTGTAAATATATATATAATATTTTGGTATGTCATGTCCATTTTTAACCAAAGGTGGTTTTTCTTTATTTTATGTTCAAATATATATAAATGATATGTACTTTAAGTTGACAACAACGCACAACAAAAAAAAAGGACCCTTTTTGCTCATCATCAGTGATTGTATGGCGTTTCTTGCAGATATCAATCTTTTAATATTTTCTTTTTCTTTTCTATTTTTTTTTTTGATTTTTCCCTTTTTTTTTAATACAGTTTAGAGAATGATTTATTGTCGCCATAGAGAGTAAAAGTTTTGGATATATCAAAAGAAATTTTTATCAAAAAAATACTATTTGCTATATTTTCTATTACACACTATAATATAAATCAGTTTAAAGGTAAAGAAAACTTTAGAAATTTTTGGGGAAATTTTCCTTACATATATAAATAAAAAAAAAATATTTAAGGACGATTTATTTATTTGATTGTATATACAAATTTTATTAAAAAATAATTATAGAGGTGAAAATCGAATTATAACATTTTTTCTTAAATGTTTGTTGTTTAAAAAATTTAGTATATATTTTCAAACATTTTTTGTCATTCAAACGAAGAATTCATGCTTAGATATTTTAGGTTTACATATCATAATTTTAAAAATATGGAGAGTATAAAATTTTAAAAAATCCATTATTGTGCATAATTTAAATAAGATTGAGTTTTTAAGAAACTCATACTTTGGTTAGTTTTTACTAGTTTACTAATATTTGAGAAATTAAATGAAATATATATTTTTTTCAAATATATATTTAATTAATCATTAAATTAATAATTTTTCAAAATGTTTTAAGAAATTTTCAAAATTTTTGCAATTAGTTTCAAATTCAATTAATCATTAAATTAAACACATTTCAAACAACAAACAATATTATTAGATAAATTTAATTTAAAAAATAATTTAAATATATTTAAAAAAATTAAAATATTTTAATATTATTAATTCTGTTTAAAAATTTATTACATACTATAAATGATTATTAAAATATTATTTTATTTTGACTCCTTTGAAGTGAGTGATAATAGAAAGTATAAATTATCACTTGATATAAAAATATGTATCGATTTGGTTTTATAATTCTAATATATTATCAAAAATTTCACAAGGTTGAGATCCAAGAGTTTATCGAGAAATTAAATACACCTATTTGTTTTTTTATGCTGTTCCTGAGAAAAGCACATAAAAATTCGAATAAAAAAGGACACATATTTAAGATTTTTCCAGGGAATCGAATTATTTAACTATGTATAAACGTATATAATTATTAACTAATTTATTTTAAATCATTCTATGTCAGAATTGTATATTTCATATCATCTATATATGAATCTATGTTATCAAAATATTTCTACAATTTTGTTCATATCATAAATATCATGACATAAAAATAACACATATATATCTTATTACATAATATGTCAGTTATTGTCTAAAAAAACGATGACGGTATAACAATTTTGTTCCTCAAGGGATTATTTTCCATTGTAAAAATTTTATTTCCATCAAAAAATCAATTGTTTTTTTTTTTTGGGCACAACAATTCGTTGGTCAATTGTATTAAAGTGTATATTCCTGACAGCTCTAATACATAACAACAAAAAAACTATTAATTGTCACAAAACTCCCCTATATTTTTCTATTTGTGTCAAATTGTTAAACCGCGAAGTTAGTAAAATTGTCACGTTTATTTTATTTTAATTTTTTTTTTTTTAATAAATATTACACTATCACAAATTTAATTCAAACAAAACAATTGAAAACGATAAAAAGGTATATTTTATCCTTTCGTTTTGACATATTCATTAACGTGTTTATACATAGTATTATGTCCTTTTTACTGTCACTTGTATTCAATTTATAACTTCTAGAAAAGAAATAAACATACCCCAAATCGGATATATTTTAATTTACCAAAAAAAAAAAAAAATAAATAAAGAAAATTTATCCACAAGACACCACTGAAGACATGATGAGGTTTTTTTTTTCCCAAAAAAAAATATATTTAATACCCTTTTTCTTAATTATGCACATTCATTTTTCTTCTACTATAGGGCTACTAAATAATTTGAGCATAAAACCCTTTTTTGATCCTTATTAAAGATATCATACAATTAATTTCAGTGATTTTTTTCGCGTAACATTTTTTTTTTTTTTTAAAAAGTTTTTCACCATATATATTTTGGCCGCCGTGTCGAACGTCAAAAATATTGTCGATACTGGAAACAAGAAAACAACAAACCGAAGATGTTTTTCTTTTCAAATAGTAATTCATATGCAATAACCCTTGTCTAACCCTTTTTTTTAAAATTTTCTTTGACAGTTAAAAAGTGATTCGCGTTACTTGGAAAAATTATTTAATAGTCGCTGCAGGATCAGGATAAATTATGTGAATTGCGTTTTTGTTGTTGTTGTTATTGTTGTTTTGTGCAATAGAATTGCAATCTTAAATATAATTTATTGCTGGTAAGGATTTCGTTACGGGGATTTAGAATAAAGAGTTTTACAGCAGGTAAGTAATAATATATATTTTTCTTTTACGTTAAGAACATAAATTGCCTGGAAATTACTTTTTAGGATAGTAAAACTACAACAAACTAATTCAAAAACGAATGAAATGTCTGTATAGGCCTATGACTGACTATACATGAGCAATTAAGGAGAAAAACGCGATAATATTTTGGTAAGAAACCTTGTCACTATATATATATATACCTCTAAATGGGTTTTGGTATATTAGGGATGGCACCCTGGAGGTCAAAAGTTTTTCCACGTCTTTTTCATTTGAATTATTTTTTAAAAATAATCTACGGGAATTTATTTTTTTAAATAACAAGTTTTTTTTTTTGTTGGAAAAGAAAAATATATTAAATTTGAAAAGGTTATAATTTTGTTGGTAATGTTTTTTGTATTTATGTCGATCTCATGTCAAGGATTATAAAAACAGAAATCTTTTTTGCATCAAGACCTTTTCGAGCATATGTTTCTTTTGTTTGAGAATTAAAATTAAATATGAAAAAACATGTCTATTTAAATTAATTTATGTGCTTATGGTTAAATTATTTGGAAATAAAAAATAGTATTCGAATGGAAGAAATGAAATTGTACTAATAATAAGTCGTAAGAAAATTATCAGTACAAACTGACATAGTGTTTGGTATGTAAATTATATGAAATTTTAACAGAAACATTAAAAAATTAATTTTAACAGGTAAATTTAAATCACAATCTATAGCTAAGTCATTTAAGCAGATTTTCTAAATATAGGATCAGTAATTTACTTCCAAAACTTGAGGATATCATACAATTAATTTCAGTAATTTTTTGAAGATCTACAACATGAATAGATTACGAATTCAACAAAATAAAATAGTAAACTTATTGAAAAATTACTAAAAAAATGTTCGGCTTCATTACTACTCCCTCTGAAACCACTAGATATTCCTATGAGTTAAATCATTGTCATAAAATACTAAATTCTTTCAAAGATAATTGTTTCTATTATGATCACTCTATTTTGATCTATTATGAATTATAGTACAACTCAGTCAATAGTAATTCTGCCTGTACTTGCATAGTAACAGAGCAGTTAACAGTGCAGATAAGTTTCGAAAGAATGTATAGAGCTAATTTCGATCCCTCCAGTTCGAACCATCGTTGTTGGTGTAAGTTTGCTCATCATTAAATGAGTACCAGTAATAAAATTACAATAAAATGTAATTTAAGATTGGCAAAATGATAACAGTCGAGGGTATTTGCTAACAACAAATGTCTCACTAATAACACCATTTCCTTGGTAAAATTAAAGTTTCATCACTATATAGAAATGTACGGTTCGGAATCTATATAAAATTTCTAGGTCCAAAATAACTTTAAGGGGAGGTTCAGGCTCTTCACAAGTTGTAACGTCAAGGAGGAGTAGAAGAATTAAACAGAAACTAATTAACCAATAGCCGGAAAGTTTTATGTAATTGTCAATTTTGAACCAAGTTCCGGTTAACTTACCAAGTTCAGTATAAATTATTTGTGTCGTCCCAAAGATTCTTTTCAAAATCATCTTTAACTTAAATATATTTATTAGAAACTTTTCAAATAGTTTTTAACCAAGAAAAGTATAAGAACCGGGGAACTGGCAAATTACCGGAATCATGAAACAAAATCAAGTTTGTATACTTTTTAATAGTAATTTTTCTTTTTTCAATTTCATATATGTACTATAATAAATAAATTGTATAAATAATAGTTTTGCTCCAATTTTTTTTTTTCCATGATTATATCATAGATATATTTTTATGCATTTTGTTCTTGTTTTATATTTCGTTTTGGAACAAAAAAAAAATTATATATATTTTTATAAACGTTTATGTCCTGTCTAGATTTTTTTTTATATTTTTATATACATTTTTTTTTTTAATATATCCTTAACTAATAGAAGAAGACGAAGAAAAGGAATATAAAAAAAAATCAGTTAACATAGTAATAATAAAGTGAAAGTTGTTAGTATGTATTTTTTTTCCCTTTTTTTTTTTAAATACATTTCCAGGTCAAGTACATAGTTCACAGTTTATGTAATTTTTATATATTATCAAAAATATTTTTATATAATTTTTATTATTGTCGTAATAATCTTTGAAAATATTTACTTTTTTTTTTTGCTGTGATATTAATACGTTGTGGTCGTATCTTAATATAATCTTAACGATCATTGACTTTATTTTTCTGAAGAAAAAAAAACAATTTAGGTGAGACAATTATTGGCATGTCTTTCATTTTCCATAAAAAAAAAAGTAATTACAAAATTTTCGGCAAATTTCTATATCAAAATTACAATATGAATTTGTAACTATCTAATCATAAACGATTGTAATTAATGGTTAAATAATAATATTTTTCCAATATCGATAATTTAATATAAATACCAATAATAATGTTAATAATAACAAGAACCTCATAAAACGTTTTAATCTATACATTTTCTTTATATATATAAAATATCTCATTATTAAGTATTTATAAAACAGTTTTATAAAATATATACTTGGTGCATCATAAATTTATATTCATTTTGTTTTGTTATGTTTGCTTGTGGTGCATTTTTATACTATACCCTCTTTATCTGTCAAATATTTTGAAAAAGTAAACCCCCCAGATTTTCTAATTTTTTTTTTTTTTTTAACTAAACATTGATGTCCAATACACGCGTTTACTGCAATATGACATTAACATCATCGCAACAGAATTTCACTATAATAATAATGAAACTAGTAAAGTTTCAATTGAAAATAAACGATATTATGTGTATAGTATATTTTATAGTTTATATCTTCTTTACAACACCATCTGGAAAAGTACTATATATATATCTACTATCTACGTTTAATTTTCAATGTAAAGCGAAATCAACCTCGTCATTCACAATGTGTATAATATGAATTTAACTCTAAAGTTCTGAAGTTCACCATACCTTTAACATTCAAACAAAAAATAAAAAAACCACTTCAAGGATAATGTTTTTATTCATGCACACATAATAATATCCGCAAACTTATATCAGGTGTACAAAAAAAAAAAAAATAAAATACAATTCCACCATCAGTAATATTTGAGAAATCTACTAGAAAACTTGTCTGATTACAAAATTATATTTTTCCAATACTAATAGAATTTTGCAAAATGAAAATATTTTTCCAACTAAATGTAACAGCCGTCATAAACATAGAACCGCCATAAACCGTTTTTTTTTTTTTGTTTTTTTACCTATGGTCACGTCTTCTGAAAAGCTCATACCACTAAAAAAAAAAATTTTTTTTTTTTTTTTTTTTGAAAATATTATTTCTCCCGCATTAAATTTCTGCATAATCATCGGACAATTGCATTTATATAATATTGTATCTATACATATTTTAGTTATATATATTAATATTACCCATTCAATATATTTCTCATCTGAATCTCTAAAGTGCAAGGATATATTATAGAAATATTTTTCTATACACAATAAAAAAAAAATACTTTTCACAATCAAGTCTGGAGAATTTTTTTTTTATTATTATGGAGGATTGGGTATAAGGTTAAATCTCAAATAATAATAATATATATATATATATTATATATATTTTAGCTACTTACGATATACAATACAACAGGCTATTTCTGTTGCTACTTCAGTTTCTATTCCTGGCTGATGATTATGGTGCCGTGGTGACCATTTCTAAAGAACACTGCATAGATTACTTATATAAAAGTTTTTTTTTTTTTATTGTTATATTACATAAATATATGTATATATATACTAAATTTTATACTCTAAGCAAGTTTGCGCTAAACTAAACTTTACATACAATTTAAATATATATATACATATCTGTGGATATGTATATAATATTTGCATTAAAGAATAAATGCTTTGGTCATTTCTAATTTTGATGTACTTTAGTGGAAACAAAGAACTTTTGCACAAGAACCTTTTCCATAGACGGTTATCATTCGTATATAGTATATTCGTTTTATACAGTTTTTGTTAACGTTTATCGTGTGTTTGTGTATATTAAACTAAAAGCTAACCAAGCAAACAAAATTATTTAGTTTTTGTAGAAAAGCCTTTATATTTTCAACGATCACTAGAATAAGAATTTTAGTAAAACTAATGAGAAAATGTCCTTAAAGGTACACTGTTAATAAAAAAAAAAAAATATATATATATTTTAAAATAATTTTTGATTGTATTGAAAAGTTTGGAAAATTTAATAACTTGAATAAATAGAATTTCAAAAATTTAAATTTTTTAGCTAAAAAGGCTGATTAAAATTAAATTAAATTTTTTGGGAATAATATTTTTAGAAAATCTATGGCTTGGTATTAATTTCAATATTTTTAGTTAGTATGTATATATGAAATAGTTCGAAGAGATACTTTGCATAAATTCACAGATATATAGGTGAATTTTAATTAAGATATTTTATAGAAGGATATTAAAAAAAACAATTTTTTTAAATTTAAGATCCTTAAATTTCTTCAGAGAGATTACAGATCCTTAAATACAGTAAATTCTTTACTATTCGAACACTCAAATTTTCTAAAAAACTTTGGACTATCAAAATTTAGGTATTGTACGTATGATAACAAAATTAAAATTAATTTTGTTTTTTGGTTTTTTTTTTTTGGTTGTGTAAATGACAATAACAATAGATATGCTCAAGAATCAAAAATGTCCAGAATGCGAAATTAGAAGAACAAATCTAACTTAAACATACTATATTTAATATCTGTATATTAGCATCATAATAATTATAATAGTCATATTTACCGATTCAAAATATTTCTAGTAAAAGGAATAGAAATATACAAATATGTATATGTATGTTCATTTTTTTTTTTTTTATTTATTTCGAAAAATGTCGCAATCAAAGATGCGGACATATACAAATTTAAAGCATCAATATTGTAGATGAACTAAAATGAAATTATGAAGAAGGAAGTATATTTACATTTTACTTATATTATAATATGGAATATATACAATAAATATATGTAGTTATCTATAGAGTTAGATAAATAAAATAAAAATGAAATACTGTATATGATGGTCAGTAATATTCTAAGCAACTTTGATTATTACACAAAAAACATAATAATGTTTATATAATATGTATATAGTAGTATATGAAAACTGTTTCAATATGTTTTTTTTTTTTTTTTTGCTGGTACACACAAGTCTTGTATAATCATTCTAACATTTTATAAAATGTGATATTTGAAGAAAGCCTTTTTCTTTATCATCTCATACCAAATCAAGAAACAAAAAACCCTCTTATGTTTTCGCCTAGTCTTAATCATTACAAATAGATATATATATACATATTTATATGTTATAACATATGTATATATATATAAAAATTTATACAGAATATTTGAAGTATATTTTTGAGAAATTCAAGGATATTTTATAAAGTACATATATCTACTCTAGCCTTTAAGCAATTTTACTTCAAATGAATTTTATATCTATATATATACGATAAAACACCATATATAATATACAACATCAACAAAAAAAAAAAACATATCTCATTTTCCTTATAATTCAACAGTATAAAAAAAAAAAAAGGATCCAATCCTACAAAACATATTATACATATATACATACATTATGTTATTTTTTTTTTTTTTTATACATGCATCCTTTATAGGATATTACACCTATATAAGTTTGAGGAAATAAAAGGAGGTTCCTTCTAAATGGACAAATGATTCGCGTCAGCCATCTTTGGTGCTTGTTGGCATATTTCTTCTTGGCGATATAACATCAAATATTACATTTTGTATATTATACGAATATAAACATTTTTATATATATATATATATTTATCCTTTAGAGTCCATCTCCTGGTCACATATGCAGAAATGCTCCTTTAAAAACTTTACAATTTGTATATACTGTATATATATATATTTTTAAATATATATATACATTATTCGTCTTTAATATATAAAAAAAAAATTTGTATAGAACATTATTTAGATTCAAAATATACAGCGTATGTTAAATGGGGAATAATGATGACAACGAACAAAACAACAAGAATAAGAAAACTGAAATATACATATATATATATGTATGTATACGACAAGCTTTCACCGAAAGACAAGAACATGAACTATATCCTTATATAAATATAAATATGTATATATCCTTACTTTAGTTTTATAGTTGAATATTCAAAGAAGGATGAAATGAGAAATATTGGTCCTTATACTAAAAATATAAAGCGGTAACACGGGAAATATATGTATATATAAAGGATATATTTTGTGAAATTTTTGGACATCAGTATACATTAATACAATAGTGTGAGGGTGTTTTCGATGCGGGATATGTTAATGTACCAACAAAAAAATACAAAAAAAAAAAACAAATTTTTCTTTTTAGATATATCTAACTTTGACTGGACATTTTCAACAAAATTTAAATTCTCTTGTATTAGTTATTTTAGTCGGTTCTATATCTTTAAATTTATATATAAATATACTATAAGAATGTATAATGACTGGACTTCTTGCGCTTGAGAAAATCATCTATATATAGTCTAGGAATATTTAAGATGGAAACATAATTACATATAAGAATTTTTCAACCTAAGCATAATATATATATATATATAGATATTATGATAAGAATATTATTTCTCTTTGAATATACATTAAAATTTGTATTTATGTATGCGGTACCTACAATGTTCAATAAATATACTCTTGATTGGCCTTTATATATGCAAATAATATTATATTTGTACAAATATATTTTTAAAAAAATTTCTTGTATTTTTTTATTTTAATTTTTTTTTTTTTTTTGTCGATACGTATAGTAAAATACGGAACGCAATTAAAACTTTATTATGGACATAAGATCGTATAATAATAATAATATAAATTATAAAATAGTTTCCTAATTTAAATTTAGAAATTTTAGATTTTCTGATTTACTATATAATGTAGCATATGTATATATATGTATAAGAATATTATATAAGATAGTTTTTTTTATTTTGTTTTTGGTTTTAATGTTCTGTATAAGATATTTAACTTGAATAGATTTTAATAGTACATTTTTTTTGTTAAAATAAAGGATACTGATTGCTAGGATTATAGAAAATTATATAAATTCTTATTAAAATATTCACTTGTTTTTAAGTAAAACTTAAGATGATGTTATGATTTGATTCATTATATAACATAAAATATTTTTGTTATTTTTTTTGTTGTATTTTTAAGATTATTGAAAATAAGTTTAATGAAAATTTAAAATAATTCATATTTATGAAATAATTTAGTAATTTCTTTTTATCCATATTAAATATATATTATTTAATTGAATAATTGTAATATATTTTATGCTGTACGCGTTCATAAAACAAAATCTTTCAAATATTTTCTTTCAAATTCGAAAAAAAAAACGTTTTTTGTATCTACAGAAACAACTCATTCATTAGTTTCTATTCAAAAATTTAACAATTTTTATTTTTAGAAATTAATATATTTTCAATATAAAACTAAACTTATTAAATGACTTTAAAATTTAATATTAAATATATATATTTTTTTATTTAAATAAATTTTTCATTTAAAATGTTTTTACTTAATCTAACAGAAAAGTAAAAGTATTAAAGAGACCCATTAAAATATTCAACCAAAAGAATCCATTTTTACCTTTCTATAAATTTAATATTCTAAACTACTTAAGGTAACATACAATTTTAACTCTTATAATTATTAGTTTAAATATATATATATAGTTTAATATTTTTGTGAAAATCCTCATTTTTCCCTTATTTTTTTTTATTAATAAAAATAGAAAATTTTCCAAAAATATATTTTATTTTCTTATTGTGTTTAACAAAAATAAAATACACAAACAACCCTTTTGGTCATAACAAACATGAATTTTCTCTCAAAAAACTATTAGAAAATCGTGGACAAGGGACAAGTTCAAATATGAAAAGGGTCATTAAAATATAGATACACAATTTTTAAGTTAACAAAAAAAAAAAGAAAATATCAACAAAAACAAAAAAAAAAAAAATTAATAGGCCTTCCACCGTCAAATTTACATTTTCTAAACCTAAAATTATAAATTCGCACAATAACGATAGCCAAAATAAGGATACCTTTAAACACCATCATACACACAACACACAAAAAAAAAAAGTAAATAACTATACAAAAAAAAAAAAAAAAAAGAAGCAGAATTACCGTAAATGGAATAGTTTACTTAAATTACCATTGCGTGTTTATCCTTTTTTCGTGGTACTATAGAAATACAGTCTTGTTTAAAATTTTTTTTGTTACATAAATATATAAATATAACATGTCCATAATCACTATAGATGTATATATCCTTTTTTTTTTTGACCATCCATGAAAACTACTTACAAAAAACATATTAAAAGATATATACATACATAAACATTAAAAGTATACGTATATATATATAGTTATGTATTGTATTAAATTTACAAAAACCTTTCAGAAAATATATATAGATAGTGATCCTTGGTCCATTTCGTGCTGGTTTTGCTTATTTATGTAAGATTCAGCCCACACCTAATTCAGGGCCTCATCAAATGTTCTAATTTCCTTTGAAAGGACCACATAAAATCGTGCAGTGGTAAATAATATATACATATATTTATCTATATATAATTTTTTTTTATGTATATATGAAATATTATACAAATAGTTTGTTAGAAAAAGTTACATATTTGTAGATATTTCACCAGCAGCCATCCTATACCAACTACACCACCTCCCCACATCTTGTTCAATATCTAAATAGTATTTTAGATAGCAAGAAAACCATTGTAAGGCATCCTTTTAAAGAATTAGACATAGAAAAGTTTATGTAAAATTATTGGAACGAGTATGTTTATAAGTTTTATTCAGTATTATTCAAATGAACCTATATGAATTAACTACACTGAAAGAATAATAAATGGAATTAATTCTTTATTATTATGTTCGTCCATTAATAATATTGATATAATATTAAAATTTATAGCCTGATAGTTTATTAAAGAAAAGTTTTTTCTTGAATATTTCCTTAAATTAAATATTTGATATAAAAGTCTTTATCTCAGATACTAAAGGTTATAATTAAAGATAGATCTTAGTCTAGTTATTTAATTGGAATATCAAAGCTTTAGTATTTAACTGAGTTTCTGTAAAATTTTCTGTAACTCAACTTATTCTCAGTTTTTTTGAAATATCAGCTAATATATTGAGTCTTCTGTAATTCTTAGACTATTTACCAAACAATAATTTCACAGTGCCCATTAAGAAATATAACGGTAAATTTACATTTAAATATTTCGTCTAAATTTCTTGTTTGTATAAAATATCCTTTTCATTCTTTAAAATCTATAGATACTTATATTATATATACTAATCTGAATAACCGATGGGAAATACAATATTCTCTCACCCAGTTTACCACCCTTTGAGGTTTTTTTTTTTATTATTATTACTATTATTTTGTTTATGGTATACGCATAAAATGTGTGTTACTATTATAATCTTGATAGTGATTGTTTTGAAATAGAAGAGAAAGGAGTTTACACTAACTTGTATACTAGTATGATGGAATTTTTTTTTTTTTAAAGGAAATTTGGTATGAGACAAAAATGTACAATTATATAATCTATCTTTATGTTCTCTTTGTTTTAAGTTTATAGTTAGAGGGTCTTGTGCGAATTATTATTATGATTATTGTGAAATTTTCTTTTTTTTTTTGTTGGTTTTTAAAAAAACTATATTTTCATAGTTTTATATAATTCAACTAGATGTGTTGTAATAATTTGAATATATACAGGGTGTAATAATATTTTTAAAAAAATGTAAAATTATAGTTTTATACTGAAATAAATCATTTTCATTGCATATCACTCAGTTTATGATATGATTTTCAATTATAGATAGACATATTTTCATTTATTACTAATATTTATCATTTGAAAGTTATCAAAATATTCTAGTTTTTCATTTAAGATTTCTTTAAAAAATATTATTCATATAGTTAACACCCTGTAATATTACAAAAAAAACAAAAAAAATCTTTATATATAAGTAGACAAAAATAGGATTTTATTTTAATGAAAATTCATATACAAATAT
This sequence comes from Empis livida, assembly GCA_963932195.1. NCBI lineage: Eukaryota > Metazoa > Arthropoda > Insecta > Diptera > Empididae > Empis > Empis livida. The sequence continues at coordinate 15,730,864 of OZ010645.1, forward strand.
TATAATTATTATCTTTATACATAACATAGTTACATATTTGTTGCTCCAGGGGACAATGAAAATCTTTTTTCCTTTGTCACAAATGAGATGGGTCATCGTCGTCAAAGGTTTGACATTTCCATTTACATTTCTTAAAATTCTTTTCTTTTTTTTTTTTTTAATTTTTTTAACCGACCCGGTCCTTCTTATCATTTGTATGTATATACATATAGATATCGTGGCTGGTCTTAACGCATTTTCAAGAGAATTTTACATTTCCATTACAAATTAAAGATTTCATTTAGAAATTGACTATATAACATATATACATATATAAATATCATTAATAAGAATAGAACTTAATATCCCAAATAATATCCTTTTTCTTACTTATGATATGCGGGATAAAAGCTTATAAAATAATTTTATATTATACTTTTTGTACTATGGGGTATAAATATATGCAAAGTAGTTTGTTACTGTTGATGTTCAATTAAAATGAGATAACATCCAGTTTTCTTTTTTTTGTAAAGATAAAAGTGTCAAATATATATATTTTTTCGAAATATTTAATATGATCTTATTTTATTTTCGAAAATGTACAAATAATTTTGATAATAATCAACAATGTTAGCTTGTTTGTTATTCGGTTTATTGTTTTTCATTAAATATAAATTAGCAATAATTTCTCTTTTCGACATTATTATAATTTAAAGGATTTTCAAGGATAAAACATCAAGTAAATATAATAATTATTTCATAGTATTGGAAAATTCTTTTTTAAAATATTTAATAATACATTCACGAATCAAATGAACCATCTTGAGATTTTGTAAGATGTTTATTTTGTAAGGTGTTGCAATTCTAAATTAATTATTATTAAACTATGCTACAAAAAAAAACAAAACTATTTCCAAAAGTGGTTAAAAAATAAAATATAAATTTAAAAATAACGATCTTATTTTAGATCTTAACGATCTTAAATTAGAAATAACGATCTTATTTCAGTTGAGAAGATGAAATTTTAAAAGAAATCAATAAATTTTATTCTATATCTTAGTTCATATAAAAGTTCATATCTTAAAGTTTAATAATAATTTAACAATTTCAACTATATTTTGATTTATAACAGCAATAGCACACATTTTTGAGCTGTTATAAATCAAGGTATTACTCGAGGCTAAATAATATCTATTTGAAATTTAAAAAAAAAATTATATTATTTCGTATCGTATAATAAAAATTACACTAAAATTAAATCCACCACAACAGATGTCAGACAATTTTTGACATATCCTCTTTCATAAATAAAATTGAAAAAAAATAATACAAATTTTAATAATTTAAATGTATGGTATAACCATTCCGTATGACAAGTCGCGGTTTTCGCATCATGTAAACGCACTTTCAAAGTTACAAGTCTCAAGGAAACAAAAACCTTAAAAAAAAATTTTTTTTTTGTAAACAATTTTGTTGCACAAATGCCATTTATATCTGATGGAAGGTTTAAAATTGGAAAATTTTGTAAACCAAAAAATATATAATATTTACATATGTGTATATCGTATAAGAAATAATATTCAAAGTAAAATTTTCAAGTTGGTCGAACTCATTATGTGCACGACATCAAAACTTTGAATGAACAGAATAGTAAACGATGAACATAAGAGTAACACGGCGTCGATTACCATTGGCAAGTTATTGTGGCTCCAAAAAGTTATAAACCAAAGAATGGGATCAAAGAAAATTACAAAAAAAAAGTATATTTTTTTGGTTTTGTGACCACGACATTTTTTTTTTTTCGTTCTTATTATGCTGTTTAGAAGACGGGAGTTAAAAAATAAATAAATATTGTATTCGCGATGCAATTGTGATATGGTTGAATTAAATTTCGCCTTGAGCGAAGATATCACACACAATTATCTTAAATACTCTTGGACAAAGATATAAAATTTATATTAAATAATATTTTTAAAGTAAGTGAATTAAGTGTTAAAGAATGCGTGTATAAAATATAAATGATTATAAAACATATGGTTAAAATTTTAAAATTAGCTTCTTTAAATATGGAAAGGCTTTAATTGTTATAATTATATTTCATTTAATAAAAAAAAATGAAATAAATTAGGGGAAACTCTTATATTTTTGTTTAACATTGCATTATTTTTAAATAAATTATTTTATATTGTGCTGAGGGATAAAATATTTTATGTATTTTTAATGACCTGATTATCATTTTTTTAATTAATTGCTTTATTATTCACATTATTTTTAAAATTTTATTTCAATTAAATAAATTATAATATTGGAGTATATTCTTTTTCTTAATTGCCAACCAAAATAAACGGAAAAAATAATTACAAAAAAAGGGAAGACGAATTTTGTTATGATTGCATATTAGAACTTTATTTTTAACCTCTAAATATAAATAATAGGACAGAAGGACTTTTCCACGAGCATCACAACAGAAACTAATTCTTTCATTTTCCGTTCAATTCTAAAAAAAATTTCTAAATGTCGAAATTACCATTATTTTCCATATTTTGGGTGTAGCATACGATTGAAATTAGAGACCGAAATTTACTCTTTCTATTATTGCGGGTTTGATTGTATTATTTGATTATTGCAGTATTGCAGTAACTACATACAGTGGCGATCCTTATCTTTATGACTGCCATTTAGACAACAAGATATTAAATATAATTGTTAAGTTCCTTAGCACTAGAACAGCCAAGTGATCAAAATGGCAATTTTCAACATTTTGTTGCCAAGATTTTTATTTTAAATTTGGATTATTTATTTTCTAATAACATTATCATTATTAATATTTATCTGTTTTTTATAATTTTTATTAAATATTATTTTTTGCTCCAGTTCTGTTTTTCAGATATATGTATTTGTTATTCCTAGAGCTATAACTCGCCCGATTGAACCATTGATAAATTTCATTTTTTTAGTACCACCATAGTATTTTCAAAAAGTTATAATATTATATATGGGCATTAAGAATCGAGCTAAGCAGAAATAAATAAATTAAGAACCGAGCTAAGCAGAAATAAATAAATTTATTTGTTACATAAATAAATTCCTCTAAATCCTCTTACCAAAAGTATATTTTTCTAGTTTCCTAATGCTACACGAGTTTAGTAGTAACTTCTGACAAAGTCAAGTTAAGGATTTCGGATACGTTTGAGTAATAAATTGAGTACGTTTGGATAATAAAGCTTCGATGTATGTACAGAAATTAAATCCTTATTTGTAAAAATTGCAATAAGCTAAAAAATAAATAATAAAACTATAAAAAAATATCATATAACATTAAAAAAAATAAAAAATATAATATTTATTATTTAAAGAAGCTAATTTTTCCTATTATTATACCTAATTTTCAACTAATTTTAAAAAAAATTATGTAGAGACTAGAGAGTAATTTGTATAGCTTAAATGTTAGTAATTCCAGAGTTAAAACCTTTAATATGCATTCCACTTTGTACTAATGTGCAATTCCTCAAAACTAAAATAAATATAATACTACTACTAAAATATTGGAAATCTCATATTGTTTTGAAGTAATTAAAAATATGTTTGAACTTTGGATGAATTTAATACGGCAAAACGGAATTGTTTTCAATGACAAACCATAAAGATTAAAAGAATAACAATATTTTATGAGCAATTAAGTTGATTTTTTTTTAAATTAACAAATTATATTTGTATAATTAAATCTAAACTTTCATTTTAAAAATATCTTGCATAATGAAATATTTCATTTAAAATTCATACTAAATATTCCCAATTAAAATAACTTTAATTGTAATGAATCGCGATTTTCAAATTCTTTCGTCGTTTTAAAAAATGGTCGATGCAATAATGATCGTGTTTGCAAAAAAAAAAAAAAAAACAAATCAAGTATTTCATAGTAAAAATTCTACAAAGGTGGGCGCAGATCAGCATAGTAAATTAAAAATTAAAATGATCGCGTTGACAATTTATAATCACGATTTTTTATCTTATATTTAATACAAAAAATATCTAATTAAAATATTTTAAACATAAGTCATGGGAATTTTTATTATATATATAGTATATATCTATATTTTATTTTAATTCCCTTTTCGCATAAGGAATACTTTCATTCTTTCCAAAAACGGGATACAAATTAAACAATAAATAAAGTATATATCGGAAGATATAATCGCGATTTGTGCACACGTCTATGTAAACAAAGTGGCTAATAATAAGACAATTAATCTTCTTAGTGGTTTTACTACCAACTTTTTATTTTTTTTTTATTGTGTCTGCTATTAAAACCACGGTAAATGTTTGTATAAGATATCATAAAAAAAAACAATCTTTTCAATATCTAATTTATCATAAAAACAATTTTTTTTTTAATTTCACGATTGTAAAATAAATTAAAATATATGCAAAATAGATGGCACAACATAATTTTAAGCCCTCTTCTTTAAAAAAAAACAACAAATTCGAATAAAAAGAAAAGGGTTTGATTTTCAAGAAAATATTATAACAATATTCCGGTCAGAAGTAACAAAAAATAAAAACACGACCTTTTCATTTTACCAACAAACAAAAAAAAAGAAAACATTGTCAAGGAAAAAAACTGAAACATGATTCATTGTTTGTGTTTCGCTCTAATTGTTCGCACATCATATATCTTACAATTTCCCATTTAAAATCATTAAGGATTTTGACTGGATTTTGACTGTACCGCGAAGAAATTTTATAGTTAAGCCTTTAGGCTGATTTTATTCGCTTTTCAATTTTCATTAATCACAGGACATCAGTCAGAGGACAGTACAGGGTAAAAGACAATAATAATAATAATAACAACAACGGTATAACTACACCTATAATATTAGATCACGAGAAAAAAAAGGGATATATGTCCCTAGAATTTAAAAATTGTAATCCTAAATAATTAGTGAATCATTAATTATTTGTATGTATAGATATGTTATCAAATTTCCATTTATGGGACAATAAAAGGGAAAATTTACGCTGTGAATTTTTTTGATTTGGACTCGTTTTCTTTTACTTTTTTTTTCTGTAAATCGCGCTATATTTAAATCTAAAGTAAATATTTGTTTTGGTCTCACACGTTAATATAATTTTTTAACGAAATCATCAGAATAATAACATTAACAAATTACAGAAGAGTCCTGTTTGGAATAATTTCTATTTAGAAATTAAAACTGGTTTATTGATCTAAAAATAAATATGAAAAATATCTGAAATGGGTTTTTAATAATGGATTTTTTCAACAGTTTAAATACTAATTTTAAACTGGATTTGTTATATATGGTTAAAAAAAATCAAATTATAATACTATTTCTCCCTAATTATTTGAAGTGATTAATAATGACAAAACAAAATATAAAATTAAAGAATTTTTTAAACTTAGAAAGTTCTATATTTATACTGCAGTATTTTTGACCGATTTTTTTTTACAAATCAACTAGGATCCACGATTAAGTTTTTCACAATAGTTAAAAATTATTCATCTTCGATTCTTAACCAGTCTTCAAATATTTTAGTTCCAAAATTTTTAAAAATAAATAGTATAGTTTTTATATCTATTCTATATTTTAGTATGTTATATTTTAATATTTTTTCGATTCATTTATACCATGATTAAAAATTAATATTAAAGACAATAAAATTTTAAGGATTACTATGAACAATATGATGACTTATTTTGTAAAGTTTGTGAAATCCGTCAGTGTGTAAAATATATTTTTAAATCGTGATTATTATTAAAATTTTATCAACTTTTCAAAAAAGATAATTTAAATATTTTAAGTTTCATACCTTTTATTTTGCAAATTTATGCAATTAACGAGAGTATCTAATATATGTTCCTATAAAATAGATATTGTTAAGTTTCTAATACATAATCCACATTTTATTATAAATATACGCGTACATAATTTATGGATAAAATGAATAATAAAACTGATTAGAATAAAAACATTTTCCTTAAGTAAAAGTAATTATTTTTAAAATAAAATCTAATAAGATTGATTAATTTGTAGTAAATTGAAAATTACCCGAAAATATTAAGATCTTATTTGTTGAAATTTCATCATTTTGGTATATTTTGTTATTGTCAGAAGTGAATTTTTTTATTAGTAACAATACACTTTTTGACTACAAATTTTTTTAACATTATTCATAAATTAATTTTTATCAATTATTGATTACCAATATTATGGAATATAGTATTAATTCAAATTACTAATAGACCAAAACGAGAACGAAATTCTGGTATTTATACAATCATAAATATATTAACCTGTGAAACTACGTTAATGATTCTTCTATTAATAGAAGTTTTGAATGAAAATAATTATTACACATAAGAGCAAGTATAATTTTTTCATTTAGTAACAATCATCAATAAAATATCTTTATACTTTTTACAAAACTATTTCTTTATCGGCTTTAGATCTAATATTGTCTATTATTTCTTGTTAGGGTATTTTCACATATAATACAACCACTCTGAATTTCATTATCAGCCAAATAAGTTTTCAAGATACGAGTATCATCTTCAAAACTTATTTATGTTTTGATATTAGTTTTATTGTAATAATTTAATAAAATTTTTTAAAAATATATTCATGCCCCTAGATTTTATAATTAAACTGATAACTATTAACTAAAAGGTATTTCATAAATTTATGTGATAGAGACTTAAAAAGTAGCTTCTGAACCAAGCTAATATAAATTTGCTCAAAATAAATTAGTTCTTATATATTTTAACATGTCTTTTTTGTGACATTTAGATAAATCTGGTCGCTGTCGGATATAATTCTACAAGATAATTTAGGATATCAAATTATCACGATCGGTATTGCAAATTCATACTAAAACTAAATATTAATTTTAATATAGAATTTTATTTATTTCTTCATTTCAAAGATTTTTTTTTTGAAAAAATCTATGTTGTTTGAAATATCTAAAAAAAACCTTTTTTAATTTCATCTTCTGGTCTTTATATATTTATAACAACTGACTAAATAGTAGTTATGTATTAAAAAAAATATTAATATTATTAATTATAATACAAAAATTTTGGGTTCAATAATTTATGTTGATTAAAAATACCAAAATAAAATAAATAAATAAAATTATGAAGAAATTTTTAAGACATCATTAAAAGTCAATTTTTAAAGTTAAGCCTTCATTTTATCAAAACATAACCACACATTAATAATTAAGATTTAAAAAAATGTTTATATTTTTTTTTTAAAATATACAAATTTTTACAATTTGTGCAATTAAATCGCAAGTGCTAAATAAAGTCCTGCGCCCTTTAAACAATCAAATAAATGAATCCACCCCCTTTTTTACCATGTGCTTTTTTAATTCATCCTTAAGAGAAAAGTATTTTTTTTTTTTTTTTAATTAAATAATAGAGAAAAAGAGAGTTTTGATAAAATTATATATATTTTACATAAAAGAGTAAAATTTCTTATATTTAAAAAAAAAAACCCATACAAATGTAACCGGCTTAATTGACATTGGGAGCAACCAATTTTTTTTTTTTAGGGTGGTAGGCTATGTTTACTTATTAAAAAAATATATTTACTTTCAACAACACCAACAACATTAAAAAATAAAACTCTTTTTATAAAAGATTTTCCGAAAATTGAGAATTTTTAGTATAATTTTTACTTGATTAAAATTTTCCAATTTGTTTTTTTTTTTCATTTATTCTCTCCGGTATTTTCCGACAAAAAAATTTTCATAGTTTTTATTATGTATAATAAAAACATGAACTTTATACAAAAAAAAAAAAAATATAGGATAAAGGAAAAAAGGATAAATAGGCAAAAAAAAAAATAAATAAAATAAAAACCAAAACTAAAGAAAATTAAGAATAAGAGAAAAACATAAAACTTTTTTTTTTTATGTAATTTTCAAATTTTTTTTTTTTCCTTCATTTTCCTTTAAAATGAAACAAATACAAATGAAAAGTAAAAGTTGCAGTAGATTTTCAAAGGAAATGTGAAAAAAAAAAAAAAAAATTGGAATTTTTATATAAAAAAAAAAATGTTTTTTATTTTTTTTTATCTCTTTCGTCTGTATTAGTGTATATTTATATTTGTATGCTTTTAGGGATTTAGTGTTTATAGGGTGTGTATATTTAGAAAAAAAAACTGAACATTTTTTTTTTTATGGAAAATTTTTTTTTTTAGAGTGTTGTTATTATTGTAGTTGAAAAATTTTTTTTCCAACTCTGTAGGTCAATGTCGTTATAAAGTGTTGATTTACTGTGTCAAAACTTTTTCCCTTTTATACAAAAAAAATGTTCTGTATTATTCTTGTGTGCGTGTATGTTTTAACAAAAAAAAAACCGGTAAGCTTTTTTTTTTTCCAATTTTTTTTTTTTATGTAGGAGGGGGGTGACATTAAAATTTCTTATAAAATATCCTTTTTTTTTTTTATTATTAAATGTTATTTATTTAATATGTGCTTTTTTTTGTTGCTAGTATCATATATATAAAAAAAATATCCTTTACAAGAGTATAGAGCCGGTTTTTGTTCGTTTTGATTATTTACAAGTATTTGTTAAAAAATATCCTGGTTGTAGATTTTTTTTTTAAAAAAAAAAAAAGAATAGTGTAGATTCTTTAATATTTTTAGTATTTCTTACAAAAAGATTTTTTTTTACTTTACTTCCTGTTTTTTTTTTTTAGTTATCCTTAATTTTTATTATTACAAATTATTATAGATTTTTGATTGTATCTGTGTACAGAAGCTTTTTTAATTTATTTAGTACTAAAAGGAAAAAAAAAAGTCCGGCATTTTCACAATAATATAATAATAATAATATTCTTGCACATATTTTTCTAATATTTTTTTTTTTTTGTTATTTCCTTGTTCGTATCTTTTATGTTTATATATGTTGGAAAAAAATCTTTTTCATTTTATATACATATATATATTATATAAATTGGTTATGTGCATATAAAAATATATAAATTTTTTTTTATTATATATATATTTATATAAAAAAAAAAAAAAAACATACAATTTTTATATAAATTCGTTTATATTTTTGTTAAAGTTTATGGGGTAAAAGAGAAAGTTGTGTATTTTATGTTTTATGTTTTTTTTTTTTTTTTTCTGGTATTTTGTATATGATTAAAAGGGAAAAAGGTCGTTAAACTTTCAATGAAATTATTATCATTGACTTTGGATAGTGTTTTGTTTGTTTTTTTTAGTCTAGTCAATTTAACCAATAACTTTTATTATATAATATATAAACTTAAAGGGGGGTTAAATATATACCAAAAATATGTTATACTAAATTATATATTAATAAACCTTGTATATATATATACAATGTTTTTGTTTTGTAAATAAGAATGTCCTTGCCCAATATAATATTAATTCAATAATACCAAATTATGATGGGAAATATTTAATATTTTCAAGTTCATAGTGTTAATTATGTTGATTATGTTTTAAATTATTTATATTGTTAATTAAATTTTCATAAAATATATGTCATACATTAAAATACCTATATATAGTTAGTTATGTATTAATATGAAAATTATTGTAATTAGAATTAATAAATATTTATCAAATTTATTTTGATTTACTGAATAGTGATTCAATTAATATGTTTCAATTTTTAATTTTTTTTTTTAATTTTTGATTAATATTCTTAAATGTATCTTAATATCGAATATAAAATATTTTTAAAAATGTAATAAAATGTAATATAAGTTTAACTGAATTTTATTTAAATTATAATATATTTTTAATAAATATCTTAAAGGTGTATACTAATTTTATGAAATTTATAGGTTTAAATGATCCTTAAAAAGAATATAAATAATGTTCTTCTAATAAAATTCACATTTCAAATAGTTTCATATAACTAACAAAGTTTTTTAATCGAGTTGCCACTAAATATATCAATATCCTTCATTATTCCACAGTAATAGAGGTGAAAATTTTTAACTCGTTCAATATATAGATATGATTAATTAAGTCGTGAATCATACTTATAATATATATTTCGACAGTTAATCATGTTTTTCAATGTTAACATTGGCCATGGTAGCGAATTTAAATAATTTCATTTACAGAATAGACTGTGACATTGATTAATACATAATTGATTTAATTTTAAATTCAATTTATATCATTTATCTACAGGCAATTTCAAAAAGATTTCTTAATTTTTTTGAAATATCTTGCATTTTTCTTAAATAAAATCTTATCAAATCTGAATAAAACTGATAATTTCCTTTCGTCTTAAATATACATATGCATTTCCTTTTATTAGAATTAAGAGAAAGGTGTGTTTTTACTGAATATTATCATATTTTTAAAATTGGCAATTAAAAATCTATAAATTTTTTTTCTATATATATATATATCTAGATTTTATTAATATGCAAATAACATAGTAATATAAATGTATATACATATATGTATTAAAGAAGAAATAATGCGGTCCAAATAGTTTTTCCAGTTATTACACATGTTCTTATCTTAACCAATTTAAATATATATTTTTGGTTATGTTCTACCTTTCTACTTATATGGTGTCCATTTTACAAAATCACTAATATTACACATATAAAAATATATATATATATATATATATATACAGAATTATCCTTAAAATAATTATGCAAAATCTATAAACATATATGAATCTTATTTAAATGGTAACCAAATTATGTTACAATATTTGTACTCTCTATACTAGATATTTATATGTAATAATACTAAAAATCGCAAAGATTGTATAATATTATCTACTATATTCATATTTCGAAGACTTCAATTTAGATTAGTTTAAATGTTTATTTTTTTATTATTATTATTTTATTATTCCTGGAAAATGTACAAATCTTTTCTTAATGATAATGGACAGAACGGAGAGGAAATGGACAATTTATATTGAGAGAAGTTTGTTTTTGTTTTTTTTTCTTCTATGTAGAAATTAAGATGAAAATATATAAATAAATATATATGAGAAAAGATCTATGGTGACCAGTAATATGAATCAACCTACTTGCACATCAAATTCTACTTCTCACATTTGTAGTATATATATATATGTATATTTATTTATATATGAAATCTAAATTAATCAAAAACCATTTCGCCTGCCACTCATTCAACATTCTATCCCCCAAGGACCGTCATTCACATTTCAGTTAAGTTTTGTATCTCCGCTATTGTATTAAATATTTAGTTATGTATGTAATTTTAATACATAAACACATCGAAATACTGCAAAATTTATACAAATTATAAGGTCTGTTAAAAGTAATTGTTAAAAATCTTTTTAAAAAAAAAACTAGTGAGAATATGACTTTTTTTTAAATGCATATAGTTTGGTAAAAATTCAAAAAAAATCACAAGTAAATTATTGTTAAAGAGCTATTTTGTTGTATAGTAATATTGTATAACTATTTCCGTGATAGACTAAGAAATATTAGACATAATCTACAACTTATGTAACTGATCAAGGTGCAGTCTACAAATTAATAAACTGACCAACAAGCTTCAGGTTTTTTTTATGTGGTGATCACTGAAAACGTTTGATTTGGGCAGTGGCTATCAGCAAATACATTTAGAATGTATCAATAGAGTTAAAACTGCATTCAGTACTACATATGACCAATTCAAGTCCATGAAAATATATTTCAGATTTGAAATTATTAAATGGATAAATTTAATCCTAGCCAATACTAATTAACTATTCGGAAACATATGACCACTGTTATCTCATTTATATAGGACAAAACTATTTAAAATTATTATACACATTTATATTCAATATTTTGCTACAAATTTGAAAAAACTATAAAAGTCTTAGTTTATAGATGCTTGTTGTACATCTAAGAATGTATTATTATTATTTCTATGTTTTTTTTTTTTTTTTTTTTTTTTGTTGAAAAACTATATTTGCATGTCCTGCACAGAAATCCTTAAAATACAAATATATAGGTTATACATATATAGTTATGTATAGGTAAATGATATATTAATATACAGATTAAGTTTCGTGAGTAGATGGAAATGTATTTTCTGTAGAAAGTTTTCCTATAAAATACAAAAATTTCATATAATGTTTCTATAAAATATATACATATATAAAATAACAACAAAATATTTTCAAAACGAACGTGGACTTTGTCCAATAACTATGACCACCCACAATCTTATCATTGATATAAATGCCTTAAGCACCAAGTTACATCCTTACTATATATCTATATATTTTATATATTATTTGTACATTTATGCGAACGGACAAACTCTTAGGTAACAAAAATATATTAAAATAACGCGCAAGAAATAAAATGTAGATATATAATATTATATATAGTATATATTTCTATATTAGTTATAAGTCTTTTTTGATATTAAAATCTACAAAATCATGTTGTATACAGAGATATTCAATTACTAAATTTAAATATAAAGAAAATGTATATAAAGTATTTTTAAATAAAACATAAATATTTTTTTGAATTTAAGTTGAAAATTGAATATTTGAAAAACAAAATTTTATATATTTAATAAATAATTAATATTTTAAAATACATATTAGTTTAAATTTAAGAAAAATGCTTAAAAAAAATTAAATTAAATATTGAAATTTTATAATTTTTATTTAAAGAAATTTTAATTAAGTTAATTTATTTGATTTTAGTTGGACAAATCTGAACTTTTTAAGTATTTTAAAAAAATATTTATTATAAATTCTTGTGTTAAATACATTATATACCTGATAAAAATCTATGAAAAATACAGATATGTATATGTTAAATTTCATATTCATTAATTTGAAAAAATGTAGATTTTTTATTCAAGTTTTCAAAATCATTTTAAATTATACTTTATTTTCAGTTTCCATAAATAATAGTTCTATTCTTTACTAAAAAAAATGATATTTTGTAAATTATCATTTGGGTAATTTAACATTTGAAAATTAAAATATGTATTAATACATTCTAGTCTCAAGAATAATAATAAAACAATTATAATAATATTTAAACGAGCTTATTCGCTTATCCACATATTAATTAATAACTTATATGGAAAAAAAAAAATTAATTACATTTTTCAAGGAGATATTTTCGCGAAAAAAAGTGAATAACATATTTATAAACATAAATAAAAACCCCAACATTATTATATCTGACAAATAACATTATAGATAAAATAAAATAAATTTCAAAATAATATACATCAAAATAACATATATTCATTTATTCCATTAGCTTAGCAACCATCACTGTTCATTGAATATATTTCTTATACAGGCCACCTAACATTCTATCAAGGATTCTTCAAATTTTTTTTTTTTTCTTTCATACACATAAATATATCTGTGTATTTATATATATATATAAATATATATGTAAATATATATTGAGATATAAATGTTCTTTCTCCTTGGTTGAATACCGCAAGCAGAAGCAAAAACTTGGATCGATATTTTTCATGAAGCTTGACCAATAGTCACCGGGTGGTCAAGTTTTAAGGATACATACAATTTTAAGAATATATCTATACAGAAAATATAATAAAAGTGTTTTTTTTTTTTTTTTCAACAACAACATAAAAAAAAAACAAGGAATATAATGTGTAGATACAAATTTTCTCATAAATATACATATAGTATATGTATATAAAAAAAATTATTTTATACAAATATAGAATTTCTAGTCAGATTGGTAAGTAAACGTTATAAGAAGATGAAAAAAAAAGGATCATTATGTATATATATATATATGTAGGAAGTATGTATATTAAAATGAAAATGGTTAAAATAGTGTACATCCTTTTTTGCGTTGAGCGCTTAAACCCATCTTCTCTTTATAAACATTCATTGGATAAAACACATACGATGAAATATATTCATATTCATTTAAATTAAGACTAATTTTTATAGTATTGCAGATACAAAAATAAGATTATTTTATTTTAAAAAAATTTTTGTTTTTTATTTAGTTATGTTATTCCTTTAAATTTAAATACAAAAGTTTTAGTGATAGTTTTTGACAGTTATGCAAAAGATACAAAACTTTTTTTATATATATACATATTTTCTAAACAGATTTTTTTGAAATTTTTTAAACTAAATAATTTTATTATACAAAATTAAATATTTTTTAGTTTTTGGTATTTAAAAAGAACCTAACATTGTATATTATAAAAATATTTAGATAAAATTTATTTTAGCTCAAAACAATTCTTTGTATATTTTCTTAGAAATTAATATTTATTTACTATCCTTTTTTTATTTTTTTTGGTCAGATAATTTGGACAAAAAAAAAAAAAGACAGAAATATAGATAAATTCATTAGATACTAGATTTACCAGAAAAAGCATAAATGATAAAACTATTTATTAATTTTAAAAAGCACAGAAATTATTTTGAAAAAAAAAATATATTTTTCACTTTTAGATAAATGTGGTTTTATATTTTTATCCAAATTTATTTTATTCCTTTTTTTTTTGTGTAAAAATTTGATTAAAATTTAATGAATAGAAGTCAATTTGAACAGCTGTTTCATTATATAAAATATTTAGAAAGAAATCAAAAAGGATTTTTCGACTGAAGATTGAAATAAGCATGTAAGATACAAAATTCCTATTTTTTATAATCTTAAATGAATATCAAATTTGAATAATAAGTGAAATAATATAAATTGTTATTACAAAATGTTTGTTTTACATTAAAGTACTTATAATCCATAATTGCAATAAATTTTAAATTCAGATTTTAATGTTGTTGGACAGATTTTATTAGAATTCAGATTTTTCAATGTTGGTTAACTATAATTACCCAGTGAAGCTTATACATATACGTAAATTGAAAAAAATACTGCTGTATCAACATAAGATATTTATTTAACTTCTTATGATATTTATATATTTGTATTCTACACAAAAAAAAAATATTTTATCTAAAATAAAACTTTTCTTTTATCTTTTACTTGAATCACGTATAAATTTTAAGGTTGATAAGTTTTCAGAATTTAGGTATACGTGTGGTCTGGTATTTTGACCGTCTACGTATTTCGCAAAAAAAAAAATGTATACTATTCTTCACATATATTGCAAACATTTTCATCTTTCCACAAAATGGAATAAAAAAATCAAATTCTCCCCTAAACCGGGACATAAGGACTAATGTGAAAATATATATATACGTTACATATAAATTGCGGGACACCCTTAAATGTTTTTAAAAGAAAATCTATATCAGAGCACGCACGAATTTTATTTTTATTAAGAAAAGGCTTTTCAAAATTACAATATTACAAAAGACATTACATAAATATTGATACAAAATAAAGAAAAAAAACCAACTGAAAAAAGTACTGGTCACCCTTTTTTTTGCTGCTGCTGTTGCTACTGCCTATCCATCTAATCACAAACATATAGTTCCAAAAATAGTACGTACCCAATCGTTAATACCAAAATTTTCTATATATCCTTTTTTTCCCGCGCTAATATTTTCTACCACACAAAAAAAAAGCCTTAATCCTTTTTGCTGTAGATTTGAAAATAAAAAAAAGAAAAACACAGAGAAAAAAAGAAATGATCTCGTCTTTAGAAACAAATAACAAAAAAACAATGCTTTAAGTAAAAATATAAAAGTGAAAAAAATAAGGGTTATTTTCATCGTTATTTGACAAACTTATATGTTCAAATGTCCTTCATGGTAAAGGTTATTTTTTAAGGGATATATAAGCAGTTTGTCTCTATATCCCCAATTTTTTAAAGGATTCTAATTTTTTTTTTATATATTTTTTTGTGCGTATGTGGGGATTTTCTGGCAAATAATTTTTCAGCATTTACGATAAATATATACAAAAAAAAAAAAAAAATCTGTTTTGAAAAGGAAAAGTTTTGGTCATTTTCTATAACAAAAGAAATTATAAAAAAAAAATCTTTTAAAAAACATTACCACATTAAAAAGATTTTTCAGTTTATCTTCCTTTTTGTTTTAATATTTAAGTAATGAAATATAAATGATTGTTTAAAAAAAAACATGATTTTTAAAAATTTCTTATAAAATTTGAAATGTTTTTAATAATTTTTTCTAATATTTCTATTCCTGGATTAAAAAACTAATATCTTAAATATATAAATTTTTTAATTATTTCCTTAAATGTAATTTTAAAGTAAGATATATATTTCATAAATCATAAACTGTCGATTAGTCTTGAAAAATAATTAAACCATTTTTTTTTTAGTCTGTTAAAACTATATCGCTATTAATTTATAAACATATCAGTTAAACAAATTCTTTTTGAACGAAAAAACATGAATTGTTAAAATTGAGGAAAACCAAAACGCAAAAGAAAATTTTGTTTAACTATTAATTTTTTTTTTAATACACAATCACGATATGCGTCCTTGGCATAAATGCTAAAATCATGCAAAGAACAAATCGTAAGAACACGCGAATCTTAACACAATTGTCATCAAAAGAAAAAAAATTGGAAAAAGTTTTGTTTTTTATAGAGGATTTACAACCCAAACATAAAACACGAATAAGAACATAAAGATCTACAAAATAAATAAATATTTATATAAAACAAAAAAAAATATTATAGTTGCCCATCATCAGAAAAATGTTCAATATTATTTCGCATGTCCCCATTTTCTGATATAGTCTGATATGCCACCGCGAGCGTTATTTTTACATTCATAGTTCAGTAAGCCTGTGCTTTTTTTTTTGTATTGTGAATTGTGATGATGATGATTAGCTGATTTGATTTTGTTCTCCCTCAA
Organism: Empis livida; assembly: GCA_963932195.1. Lineage (NCBI taxonomy): Eukaryota > Metazoa > Arthropoda > Insecta > Diptera > Empididae > Empis > Empis livida. The sequence goes on from OZ010645.1 coordinate 15,747,658, forward strand.
CATTTAATATTATTATATTTGAACATCATTCGGGAATATATATACCTATATAGTAAATTCGTCCATGTCTTTTTGGTATTTTTTCAGTGGTCATCATCATCATCATGCAATAACTAATTCACGCGAATATTACATATCGTCGTGGTTTCTGTCCTGTTTTAATATCAAGTTTTGTTTCAATCTTTTGGGGTAATGTATATATAGTATGCCATCTAATTATTACTGATTATTATAAAGGATACAGTTTTAATGTTGTCGTATATAACTGACAATATTACAAATGAAATTTATTGATTTAAAATATTACATAATATATATAAAGATAATATCGTCTAATATATTGACCAGGGTTGGGGTTTAGTGTCAGGGTACTAAGGTATGCTGCAGTGGATACTGAGTTCACTTTGAAGCCGAGATATCGATGTTGGTCTACGTTTACTCAGCATTAAATGAGTACCAGTTATATCTGCTAACAAAAATGACTCCAGATCAAATTAGACATTTGCAATTAAAAAAGTTTCTTCCCTACAAAGGACCATGGTTCGGAATCCTTATAAAATTAGTAGGTCCAAATTGTAATTTTTAAAAAAATTAAGAAACTGCAAGTACAGATAACTCTACACTTGATTCTTTATGGTCCTCATTGAAGTGAATAATTATGATAGGTGATAAGGGAAATAGTAGTATAGCGATATTACTATATATATGTCTTTTTAGCGAAGTTACAATATAATGATAACAATTTTCTCAACCATTCGATTCAATTTCACATTTAAATGTATAAAAAATTTGTCTAAAATGGCTGTATATCCTGCTGAACAATTCCAAATATTAATTAACTTTTATTAAAAATTAAATTTTAGTACTAAATTAATTTATTTCACAAAAATTATGCTATTTAATTACGGACAACCTTATAAATCAGCACAGTACACTTTTTGTTTAATATAGTATAAGAAATTAAAATTAATTTTATATTGCTATGGGCATTTTATCGCGCATTTCGGAGGATTTTATGATATGATTAGGTACACGTAATGCTTCTTGGCAGCATACTTAAAATCATTACTAAACTAAGCATATTTTCCATAGCCTTTTTATTCATTTAAAAAAAATTTTTTAAATTCTAACTTTTTATTTTTGCAAGACAAAGAATTAAATGAGATCCAAAACAAAAAAAAAAATTATAAAATAAGGCATAAAAATTCAATTCAATATTCAGACAAATTTACGAAAACACCTGGAATTGCGTGTTACTCGCACTCAGTAAATTCTAATCTAATGTTAAAAAAAAAAATTATATTCTTTTTGAAAATAAATCTAAATTTTTAGAAGAAAAATTATGTTAAAATTCTAAGAAATTATATCGAAAAAAAAGAAATTATATTACGAAATACCAATAAACCACTTATATCGATGTATCAATTTTTTTTTTCACCGTTTTTTCAAAAACGATGCATATTGGTATAAATTTGAATCAGAAAATATTTTCTCATGCGAATATGATGTCCAATTTTTTTTTGTTAAAAAAATCTTATGAATTATTTATTATTTACTATTATATAAAGAGAAGCAAGGATTGCAGTTTATTGGTCAAAATAATAAAAAAAATATAATATGAAAATAAATGGAAAAAAGGGATAATATTAATTTAAATCGTTGTTTTGCAATAAAATCTTTCTGTTTTGTCAACCCTATCGGTTTTTTTAGTGTTTATATTCCTATATTATTATTTTTCTTCAAACGGGATATATTTGTCATGAATTTATATCCTTATAAGGATCAAATCCGGTCCAGGCTGGTTTATTTATTTTTTTTTTTTTTTTTTTGTATACGAAATATTTAAATTTTCATTAATTTTCATATCTTACAGAGAGAAAGTTAGTAAACCCCCATATATAAAAAAAATTAACCTTCGTCTTTTTTTTTTATTATTATTATTATTATTTAGGATACCAATAAATTTCCCAGGATCTAAACAAGATTCGCTGTTTAGTTGTAGAGAAAACAAAATAAAATACTTTTGCCAATAAAGAAAAACTGATATGGCAGTCAGGGTGCAGAGGTTATTTGTCCAATTTCTAAAGATTGTATATACTCGTAAGTTTTACTTGTGACAAATATATAAAAATTCTCCACAAATATGTCAATGTTACTGGCCGATCAAATAAGCCTTAAATTAATGATTCGTGGATTTATCACATTTACATGGGCTCAAGTTGACAGTTAGGTTTTTTTTTTATATAACTTTTTTTTATATATACCAGTTATGTATAAATCTATATAAATATGTATGTAAAAAAACAAATGGGTTGATGGTTTTTCAAGATTTTTGTCTTATAGATTTTTAGGATTGTATTATAGCCGTACATGCTGACAACCAAACACTAGAAACAAAATACAAAAAAAAACTAACATTAATTTGTACACCCAAAATTTGAGTGATGGCCATCATGAATTTGAAATCTTGTAATTTGTTAAAGGTATTTTATTTTTAGTTTATTTTGCATATATTAATGTTGAAAGATTTAAGAATTTTATTTGAATGTTTTTATGTAGTATATATATACTTGAAAATGGGATACGTGTGGATAGGTGAAAATGTTAATTTTCTTAAACGGTTTTCAAATTAATAATGGAACTATAAAGGTTTAATATTTAAATTTATACAAATTTTAGGAAGAAATTTATTTGAAATATTTTTTTTTTTGTAATAAATGGTTTTTCGATTAGAAAAATTAAATTTTCTATAATTTACGATTTAAATTTTAAGGTAACCCATAGTGTGCATGGTTTAATATAATAATTGTAAAAGAATCTGTATTTTACCTATATTTTATAGCAATTTGATCAAAATATCTTAAATCTGTTTCTAATTTTAATTAAAAAATTATGTTATTACTTTTAATTAGTGAACTCATTATTTATTTTCAAAAATATTTAGTCACAAATGCTGTCACAAATAATACTAATTATAAATGTAATGGTGGAGAGAATAGAATCCATATGAGAATAGAATTCATATATTATTTTATATAACAAATTTATATATGTATAAGTTTAATAATATTTCAAAATTATTACTGATATAAATCCTTGGTATGATGTATGGTTCTTTATTTTTCTACTATACCAATTAGAATCTTCTAAATATATTAAATTTACTGCCTCAAACTTCTATTATTCGGTGGATATAAATAATGAAGAAATTATGAAAAACTTTGCTATGCAAGTATAAATAAAATAATTTATGATATTTTTTTACGCAACAATCCTTAAAAATTGCAAATAATTTATTATCGGCACAAACAAGAAGAACCCTATAAAACCCTATCAAATTTGAGATTCCTATCAATTTTGGTTCGATACCAATGCTATTTACTTACAATCTAATCTCAATTATACAATGTATAATTGAAAAAACTAATAAAGCATTTGTAATTGCTAAAAAAATATTTTCAATTACCTATAGTCAAAATAACCAATCTTAACATATGGATGTCCCTTTGAATTAATACCAACGGCACTTAAGGAAAAGCTAAGAATTTTTGAATGAAGGTGCGTAACAGTTTCCATCAATCAGTACAGAAAAACTGATACAATTATAAATTTATTTCAAAAAGAAAGGCTATAGTTAAAGCTATAGTTTTCACACATATTCTGTTAAATTTAACATAACTTATGTAACAAGTATAAAAAAGAAGAAATTAATTACCTTAGTTGACTTTTTTTGAATTTCCACAATATTTATGTCCTTTAATATACAAAACTAGCACTTTCTTTTATTTTATTACCGAGTTTTGAAAAATTTTACAAATTATCTATGCCTCTTTTGTAGTATGCTAAATGATTATACCCCACTTCCAAGACCACTTGGAAATATACTATTTCTATTCTAAGTCTCTTGGAAAAATACTTTATATTGGTGACATGTCAGCTCCACTGGATGCATAAATACCTACTCAGATGTTAAAGCCTGGCGTGATCCAGTCCTTCACATTCACATAGAATATGTTCAGCCCATTCGTGTTATTCTACAAAAATAATTTCGATCTTGTTTTATTTTGTGCAAGTGTGTCTTCAGTATCCCGTTTGCCTTATAATTACCCTCAAGGAGCTCCCGCTAAATAAATGATTTGGTATGCATAATTTGTCAAGCCTGTTTCCTTGAACATATTGCGACTATGATTGTATTTGTGAATTCACCCATCAATTAATTACCAAATTAATTTTTTTTTTTTTAATGAACTTTTAAGAAGATACAAATTACAACTAAAAATGCATCTAAAAATATTTGGATAAAAATGTTAGTGCCTCAGTTAATACTTTCATTCACACACGTTAATACTTTCATTCACACATAATACTTTCATTCACACATAAGTAAAATTAAACTTAATTTTAAAAAAAGAAGAGTCTAGAGGAAAGCAGTTTCATTTTTAGTACATCCCTTTGAAAGTTTGTAATTTACTACAAAATACCTACATTTAGTAATATCTCTTTTCTCAAACAGTAAACACCTAACTAAAAACCAATTTTACTTTGCCTTTCAAACCTTAATATTTTAATAATAACTCGTATTACACAAATGAGAATTGATTAATGAAAGATATATCTAAAATTAAGTGTTAAAGTTATTAGATTATACATAGATAAGTTTTTCAACAAATAAATATATAAAGATAACTACTATATTTAAACCATCCATTTTTCGTCCATTTTAATTTATTTAATCCAATTTTATTTTATAATTCTAAAAACTTTTTCATCATTTCTTATTGACGTTAAAAAAAATAAAAATCTACAAATCATCACATCTGTCTTATATTTTTGAATATATGAATAATTAACACCATAAAAATTGTAACGAATTTTCATTGTCCGTCCTGAAAATCCTGTTGCAATATTTTTATCTATTTTTTTTTCTATAATTTTTGAATTTCATAAAAAAAAAAATATTTTAAATAAATCTGAATCGTCCCGTATCTAGACAAAAAAAAAATTTAAAATTCTGGTTATCTTCTTAAAGGACCTCCTAAAATTCTCATTTTTTTTTTTTTTTTTGGACAATCTTATAATTTACGAAACACACAAAAAATTAAATTCATATTGTTACGAATTAAATAAAAAAAAAGGGCTAAAATCAGATTTTCTATAAATTATGAATTCATAATGCATTTTTCTGTTACTTTAGCTAAGGAGCAGAGGAGTATATGAATAAAAGGATAGCTATTACGACCTGTCTTTGTTTATTGTTCAAATGCAAATATGTTTATAATCTTGAACTGTGGCTTTGGCCTGTTGGTCTTGTTTGTTTCATTTATATTTATTTTATTTATGATAATTATTTTGATAATATATGGGAATAAAAATGAATTTATTTACATTTTTGGTGTATCGTAAATGTTATCACAGGACACGCGTAGTTTTAAAATATAATACATCTGCTTATTTTGTGTTTAGTTAGTATTTTGTTTACTATATGTAATTAATATGGTAATATGTAATTAATATAGTAAAAGTATTAAAAATAAATCATTTAAATTTTTTAAATGTTTAAAATTAAAGAAATTTATAGATAAATTGATTGTCAAAACTATGTCATTTGTTACATTTTCTTTCTTGCTGATAGCTTTCTTTGTGAATGGAAACATTTGCAAAATAAGTTAAATTAAAATTCTTATAAATCTCAGATATTTTTTATTGTAAATACAGCCAAACATCAGCATAAGCAATTATGAGTTTTGAAGTAGTATTTGACAAAAAAAAAAATCTAATTTCGGAAACAAGTTTTGTTAAAACAGTTATTTACAAAAAAAAATCACTGCGAGTTTACTTAATATTATTTTCTTATTTATATTAGCGAATTGCAATAAAATCTATTAATTTTAAAAATATTTTATTAAATTCTTACAAAATTAACTCAATACATACATAATTAATTCAATTTCTAACTTTTGCAGCAAATGTTTCAACCACTTTTAACAAATAGATTTCAACTACTGTTTCAACTACTTTTAACAAATAGGTGTCGCCTTAATTTGATTCTCGTACCGGTTGTAGTCAGGGCAAGTAATTCTATTTGTGTACACGAATATTAACAGATCTATGCAATCACAAGTAGATGTCGCTGTTGTTTTTCGTAGAGAGTCCTTGCTTTTTGTTAAGAAAGCAACCAAATATTTGGGACACTAAATACCTAAACATATGCAATTTATATATATTGAGTCAGCAAGAAAATTTAGGACAAAAAATAAATAGCCTAAATATATGCTCAAATATTTATTTTTAATAACTATTTGAGCAGATTCTTCTCGCACAATTTATCTCATATTCTTCTCAAAATCTTCTCATTTCTTACATTGAGATTTTGTGAAGAAACACAAATTGGAACCCAAAATATATTTTATGTAGATATATACGGTATATATATATATGTAAGTACATATGTGCCGTTTATTTTGAAAGTTTTGCATTTGAAAGTGAATACTATCGACCAAAAATGCATTCGGACACTTTTAATATTTTCAAAGAAATGTCTAACTGAAAGGGAATAACTAAAATACATAAAAGGAAACTAATAATGACATTTTAAAGATGTCTTTATTAGGTAAATATATTGATCTACAGTCTAGTTAAAATAACATTAATTACGAAAACATATAATATTTGTTAATTACACACTTTACAATAGGAAAAAAAAAATTTGGTTTCCTAAGCTACTTGATAATGAACCGGGATAAAGCGAAAAATTGAACAATTGAAACAAAAAAGTTACTGTAGAACTGATACCTAGATACAAACAATATGTAACGGTCGATAAAAATATATCAGGAAAATGACAACATTTAAAATCGCAGTAACACTACTATTCAAAGTAAAATTGAATTTAGAAAACTCGTTATATTTAAAAAAAAACCAAAATTGACACGCACCTGTGATGTTCTATGGTGAATCGTAATCATTATAATAACCGTTCTGGCAATCTTTAAATCCAAAAATTGACACTTTAAAACTTAATTTCTTTTACACAAATTTTAACTTCACTTTTTTTACACATATATTAAAATATGGGCCATAAATTTTCAAATACCACTATAAATATTTTACTATCATCACTTAACGAAGCTATTTTTTTATTTCATTCATAAAAAAAAAAAACATTTCATTCATAAAATAAAAATATGACAATAAAAAAAAGTGTCATCCAACACTTTTTTTTCATATGAAAAAAAAAACTTCATTTGCAATTTTTTTTAAGCTTTTTTTTGTTTTTGCTATTTTCACTTATTAAACTAGTTATGCCGCACATATTATTAACGAATTCAATCGATCACTAATTAAAATATATTTTAATAATGAATTTAATTAGATTTTAACACTTTTTTATTATAAATTTTAATAATCCGTAGGTGACAAAATTCTCCTGCCCGACGATATTTTATACGCCAAGTCACTGACGTTTCCATACAAGAAACATAAGTGGTTTTAAGTTTAGCCTTTTAAATTGTGATTAATATCGAAGAGCATATTAAATTAAGCGTGTAACTTAGAATATAGATGGCACTATTGTTATTATTTATTTTTATTTAAAATTAAATACTTAAAAGGAATGTGTTTTTGGAAACAAGGTAAATTGATTCGGTAATCAAGGAATCCATTATAATATTGATAAAGAATCATTTAATAACCTTTTTTATATGGTTCGCTTTCTGATTGGTCTAAGTTCTAGGATCTAAGTCAATGAGTACTGCAATTGCTTATTAACTTCTAAATAATTGATTTTTATATTATAAACATTAGCTCATAATTATTAGTGGCTATCGCTTTATTAAGCGGTTTATAAGCTCAAACAATTGCTTATGAAATATGATAAGTGTAAATTTTATTATGTTTTTGTTTTTATTGATTAAATACTGAATATTTGTATTAAAATAAAATTAAACAATTGTCATGTTGTACCAAAAAAAAATAATAAATTAAAATAAATATTTAATTAATTTAATTAACATTCACTACTATTATTATTATTATTATTATTATTATTACTATTATTATTATTGTTATTATTATTATTATTATTTACATTAATTTCTGAATTTTGTTGGCTTTGTCGATTCAAGGTTGTTTTCCTTTTTGATTTTCTTATTCGCTTATCTAATTCTGTTGTTTCCAGTTCACTTCCTGATGTTACACCACCATTATCAATACCATCACCCGAATTTCCAATTGTTCTTGTAGACGTTCTTGTTGTTCTAACTGAACTAGATGATTCCGAATCAATTGGTTTCGGAAATACTCCATAATAAATTTTCTTAACTGTTTCACGAAAACCATTATGCCACCATGCATAAATTATAGGATTCAATATACTATTTATTAATCCTAAAATTAATAAAGGACTTGCAATAGCAATACGTAAATTATCACAATAATGTGGTGTTTTCTTTGGATTACAAAATGCAAACAGCGTAGAAGCCAAAAAAAATGGAAACCAAGTTATAAAATAACTCCCAGTTGTAAAAAGTACAACTTTAATTGCTTTCCATTTGCTTGGATTGTAAATTGGTAATATTTCAGGTTTGATCGTTGAATTTTGTTTCCTACGAAATAAAAAAAATCAATATACATTACTTTAAATAATTAATGTAAAATTATGTAAAATTATTTTTCATTACCTTCGAAAAATACTCGCAAACTTATTGCTACTGTTACTATTTCTATTTGGCAATTCTGTTGATTGCTCATAATATCCAATATTTGTCTCATTTCCAAGTGATGAAGGTTGTTGTTGTTGTTGCTGTTGCTGACCACCCCTAAATAATCTTAATTCACCACTTAATGTTCCACGTGTATTTGTACCAGCTGATTTTAATTCACTAATTTTATTTAATGCATGCTTTAAAATAATACTGTAAAGGACTATAATTGTAATTAATGGTATAATACCAATTGTAGTCGTTATTAATACTAATTCCCGTGGTACTAATATTATATACCAACATAAACGTCCATTATCTGTAAAATTTCTAAAACCCATAGCTGGTAAAAAACCTATTAATATACCAAGAATCCATGTCATTATTGACATAACTCTAGCTCGATTTGATGAAATATAACGTTGATATTGTAGTCCATATAAAATATATAAATATCGATCAATTGCTATCAAACCAATACTATAAACAGATGATATTGTTGATGAAACGATCATACCTTAGAGAGAATGAATGTTAAAAAAACGTATGTTTTTAGTATTTTTAGAATTCAATTTCCATAATTTACCAATTGTTACTGAACATATGACTTCATCATGAATATAAGGATAATATTGTCCAAAAAGTGTAGCTACACCAATTAATAAATCAGATAAAGCAACATTACCCAGAAATATGTAAGTACTTCGTGGTTGTTGACCTGTAAAATATTTTTCATTAAATTATTCCGAATAACTAATTGAAAAAAATTTAGATAAGAAGTATATTCGTTGATTATATCTGTGGAACTTTGCCAAAATATATCTGCATAAACATATTGCCAGATATTTACATAATTACAAATTCTCAGCAGAGCAAATTTAAATTGGATAGTTACTTTTTATGATAATAAAATGGTTGTGAATTCTCAACTGTTGAGATTAGAATAATGTTTTTTAATTTCCTTGATAGGTTTTGTTTTGTAGCTGATTCGTAAACAAAAATTTGTGTATGAGATTCAGTTATCATGCTTTGGCATATTCACTACAGAAATAGAAATATTGGCTTTAGAATTTACCAATTTTTCTCTGGTTAAAAATAAAAATTTGTCATGTATTCGTAAATTTGAAGAAAAATGTAGATATCGTGTTTTGACAAAGTTACACAGATATAAAATGTAGAAAGTTATCAGTTGTTTAAAAACAGATTATTATTTTTTAATAGTATATGGAATAATTTGCAAATTATACTTTCATCCAGGTAATTGACCAGTCCTACAAAAGTGTTAATAATTTGTCATAGAAACTTTAAAAATCTTTTTGCAATTGGTTACCTATATGCACTGTACAATTTTAAGAAGTCCAGTAGTTGTTATGTGAAAATTTTTGTAAACTGTGAATTTTAAAAGTGATTTACTCAAACTGAAAATGTCAATTAAACATTTTGAACCACTCTAAGATTCTTCAGATACTAATGATATACGAAAACTCATTAAATAAACTTAGTAAAGTGGTTTATACGAAGATGTTAATTACTAACAAAAAAATCTGTACATTACGTCATTGTTATTCAAAATCTTATCAGTTAACATTTAATAATATTTCGAATTTTTATCTAAATGATTTAATGACAGGTTTTTTTTTAATTAAAAAAATGATTTTGTAAAATATTTTCTATTTTTGATATAAATATTTCTTACCTCTATGTAATATTAAACCACTAGATATAACAATTACAGTATTTATAATAATTATTATAACAGATATTAAAGGTATAAAAATATTATACAAAGCTATTTGAAAATCCACTGATTTTGGTTGGGTTGTACTAATATTAGTTTCTATTTTGTCAGTATGAACTGATGTTGGAACATAATAGTTTGTTTGAAACATTTTTTTTATATTAAACACTTTTTTTAACAAATAATATTATTTATATATTTCGAAAAACATTTTATATAAAGTTTTTATTTCCAGATGTTAAATAATTTTGAAATTTCTAGATTTTTTAAATAATTTTTTATATAAATTAGCATAAAATTAAAACATTTTAAGTCCAAGTTCAAACTTATCATAATGTCATTAAAAGAATTATAATATTTTTATAGTTTTAATGAAAAACAAACACTTGTATATCACTTCAATCATAATTACTTTTGTAAAACATTTATTTTTTTGTATTTTCAAAATAGATTTTTAAAATTTTTATTATTAAAAGCATATTTGTTTTAATAATAAATTATCTTTTATATTTTTATATTCAAATATATTTGACTGAAATAAGTAGTTAATCATTCACTAAAATAAATTTAAATAATCCATATTTTTTTTAAAACTTATATAAGCTATTAAATTATGGTTAAAATTAGAATACGGAAATTTGTAAAAACTTAATTTTATTTAAAATTTGTATTCAATTAAAAATGTAATTAATCTATAAATATAAATACTAAGTAGCATTTGTTTTTGGTTTTTTGTAAATTTATTTTCAATAAATTCTACATTTTTGTATTTAAATTTGTCAGTTATAAAATTTATTTTGTATCTAAATTCTCATTTCATTTTATTACCTCACATTTTTTTTAAAAAATTAAATTTAGTACATAAATGTACTTTATTATAATACTAAATCATCACTACAGTATTAATTTATGTTTCTAATATTTAAATGGATTTTAAAACCAGCTTTAAATGCACTGAAACCTATTATATATAGTTTTACATTTAAGATAAGTGACTAATCATAAAATGTTTATTTTACAAATTGATATTATAAATAAAAATAGGGTGTCACCATCAATTAATTTTAGAAAAATACTTTATTTACTTTGGTTGGTTGGGAATTATTGCAAGCAAATATATAAATATCGAATTTCTAAATATAAAAATTTCCTATAATAATATTTGTAATCAATAATATATTTTATATGTT